>CM077920.1:204915289-204917789 GCA_039797435.1 Crotalus adamanteus | reverse complement strand
TTTAAGAAGAGACTGGACAGCCATTTGTTGGAAATGGTATAAGGTTACCTGCCTGAGCAGGGGGTTGGACTAGATGACCTCCGAAGTCCCTTCCAACATTATTATTATTATTATTATTATTATTATTATTAACAACCTCCTCCAGAAGCGGTGAATGCTCCAACACTGGAAGTTTTTAAGAAGAGACTGGACAGCCATTTGTCCGAAACAGTGTAGGGCTTCCTGCCTGAGCAGGGGGTTGGACTAGATGACCTCCGAGGTTCCTTCCAACATTATTATTATTATTAACAACCTGCCTCCAGAAGCGGTGAATGCTCCAACACTGGACAGCTTCGCTTAGTGACCGTTCCACGTGATGACGGCACTGCGGAAAAAAAAGTGATTGGCAACGGTACTCGCACTTCGACCGTTGCTGCATCCCCCGCGCGGTCAGGGGATCCAAATTCAAATGCTTGGCAACGAACTCGTACTTATGACGGTTGCCACATCAACCATCACGGGATCCCCATTTGCGACCGTCTGACGAGCCGAGTCAATGGGAGGGGGAAGACGGATTCATTTAACAACCGTGTCCCTCCCTTCACAACGGCGGCAAGAAAGGTCGCAAAACGGGACAACCTGCGCTTAGCCACTGCCTTGCTGAACAACAGAAATGTGGGCCTCGGTTTGTCGTCGTAAGTCGAGGACTGCCTGCAGAATATGGCTGGCATGGAGAGTTCTGGAACTTTCAGGCCTCGAATAGAAGGCCTGAGATTTAAAGGGAGGGTGTTGCTTTATTCACTCCAGCTGAAATGAAACCTCAGGTAGTTCCCTGACTTGCGACGGTTTCATTTAGTGTCCGTTCAAAGTTATACGAAGGGACGTGCTGACAACCATCGTAGCACCTCTGTGGTCACCGTGTGATCCCCATTGCCATCTTCTCAGCTGCCTTTTGACAAGTCCATAGGAAAAGCTGGATTCGCTTAAGGACCTTGTGACTCACTTAATGATTGCACTAATTCACCTCACAACCATGTCAAAAAAATAAGGTGGTAAAATTGGGCACGACTCAATTCCACTGTCACGGCAGAGGAAGAGAAAAAGCATCCGTGCTGGAAAGGACAGGGGTTTGCAGACTGGAAGAGGAGGAGGAGAGGAGAAGAGGGAAGGGAAGGGAAGAGAAGAGAAGAGGGAGGGAGGAGGAGGAGAGAAGAAGGAGGAGAGGGAGAGGGAGGAGGAGGAGGAGAGAAGAGAAGAGAAAAGAGAAGTAGGAGGAGGAAGAGGAGGAGGAGAAGGAGAAAGAGAAGGAGAAGAAAGGAAGGAGGAGAAGGAGAGAAGAAAAGAGAAGAGAAGTGAAGTGAAGTAGGAGGAGGAGACAGAAGAGGAGGAGGAAGAGAAGAGGGAGGAGGAGAAGGAGAGGAAGCAGGAGAAGGAGAAGAGGGAGGAGGAGGAGAAGGAGAGAAGAGAGAAGTGAAGAGAAGGGGAGGAGGAGGAGAAGGAGAAGGAGAGAAGAGAACAGAAGAGAGAAGTGAAGAGAAGTAGTAGGAGGAAGAGAAGAGGGAGGAGGAGGAGGAGGAGAGGAAGGAGGAGGAGGAGGAAGAGAAGAGAGAGGAAGAGGAGGAGGACAAGGAGCGGAAGGAGGAGAAGGAGAAGAGGAAGAAGAGGAAGGAGGAGGAGAAGAAGAGGGAGGAGGAAGAGAGAAGAGAGAAGAGGAGGAGAGGGAAGAGGAGGGAAGAGGAAGAGGAGGAGGAGGAGAGGAAGGAGGAGAAGGAGAGAAAAGAAGAGAAGAGAGAAGTGAAGTGAAGAAGAGAAGAGAAGTAGGAGAGGGAGGAGGAAGAGGAGGAAGAGAAGAGGGAAGAGGAGGAGGAGGAGGAGAGGAAGGAGGAGGAAGGAGGAGAAGGAGAGAAGTGAAGAGAAGAGATTTAGGAGAAGAGAAGAAGGAGGAGGAGGAGAGGAAGGAGGAGGAGGAGAAGAAGAGGAGGAGGAGGAGGAGAGAAGAGAGAAGTGAAGAGAAGTAGGAGGAAGAAGAGAAGAGGGAGGAGGAGGAGAGGAAGAAGGAGAAGAGGAAGAAGAGGGAGGAGGAGAAGAAGAGGGAGGAAGAGGAGGAGGAGGAGAGGGAGAAGGAGAAGAGGAAGGAGGAGGAGAAGGAGAAGAAGAGGGAGGAGGTGGAGGAGGAAGAGGAGAAGAAGAGTAAGAGGGGAGGAGGAGAAGAAGGGGGAGGAGGAAAGATGGCAACAGGAGGAAGAGAGGAAGAAGAAGGAACGGAAGAAGAAGAAGGGAAAGGAAGAGGACAAGGTGCAGCAGGAGGAGCAGGAGAAGAAGATGGAGACAGGAAGAGGAAGAGGAGGAGAACTGTGGGCTCCTTGCTGCTCTCTGAGTTTGGTGGTTTCCTTGCAGTCATTTCATGACCAAGTCTAGATAACATTAACCTAGTTTGGGTAACGAAAGAAAAGCAAGAAAACCACCAAGCTCTGACAGCACCAAGGATCTCTCAGAACATAGAATCACAGGGCTAAAAGGG
>CM077920.1:204815289-204910289 GCA_039797435.1 Crotalus adamanteus | reverse complement strand
TCTGGGAGGTCTCCAGGCCTCCGAGGCCTAGAACGGACTTCCAGAAGTGGCATCCACGCACTTCCGGCGGGCTGTTCTAGGCCTGAGAGGCCTCCTCTAGGCCTCTAAGGCCTAGAACGGACTTCCAGAAGTGGCATCCACGCACTTCCGGTGAACTGTTTTAGGCTGGAGAGGCCTCCTCCAGGCCTCTGAGGCCTAGAATGGACTTCTGGAAACAGTGTGCATTCAGCCGGTTCTCTGAACTCAGCAAAATTTAGCTGCCGGTTTCTGCTGAACCAGTACGAACCGGCTGAATCCCACCAACTACACCCTTCCCTTGGCCCCCGCCACAAGTGACGTACCACTGTTGCTCAGAAAATTAATTTGCAACCTGCGATCGCTGCCGGCTGACAGCCGGTGCGGTCCGTGGCCGTGCCGTGTGGGAATACCATTTGCATCTGATTTCAAGGCCAAGGCAGCGGGTCAAGTTGAACGGTGAAAGGCCGATGGCCTCTGGGGCGAGAGGCTTTTGGCCCGCCAGGTTGGAACAGGATAAAGGAAGCCCCGTCCTCAGGGGGCTGTCCTGTCCCCACCCCGCTGAGCAAGCGGCCCCTCGCTTCCAAAGCAGCTCCTTCCCAGCTTTCACTGCCAGCCATCTGGAGTGTGTGTGTGTGTGTGTGTGTGTGTGTGTGTGTGTGTGTGTGTGTGAAAATGGCTTGGGGAGGGGAGGAGGGAGAGAGAGAGAAAGGCACATGGAAATGAGCAAAGTCAGCCCAACTGTCCTCGTTTAGGGACAAAAGGAGGAAGCCTTGCCTCCAGAAATCGTGGGCGCTCCATCACTGGAGATCTTTACGAAGAGTCCAGACAGCCATTTGTCTGAAATGGTAATGGGTCTCCTGCTTGAGCAGAGGGCCAGACTAGAAGACCTCCAAGGTCTCTTCCAGATTCTATTCTATTCTATTCTATTCTATTCTATTCTATTCTATATTTAATATTCTATTCTATTCTATATTTAATATACTATTCTATTCTATTCTATATTCTGTTCTATATTTAATATTCTATTCTATATTTAATATTCTATTCTATATTTAATATACTATTCTATTCTATTCTATATTCTATTCTATATTTAATATTCTATTCTATTCTATATTTAATATACTATTCTATTCTATTCTATATTCTATTCTATATTTAATATTCTATTCTATTCTATATTTAATATACTATTCTATTCTATTCTATTCTATATTCTGTTCTATATTTAATATTCTATTCTATATTTAATATTCTATTCTATATTTAATATACTATTCTATTCTATATTCTATTCTATATTTAATATTCTATTCTATTCTATTCTATTCTATTCTATTCTATTCTATTCTATTCTATTCTACCATCCAAGGGGAAACCTCCATCTGTAGTCCGGACAGCCAATTGCAAAGTTTTGTTCTGCTAAACAACTCATTCCCACCACACTGTCACACTACTAGTTAAGGCTGCATTACTATTATTCTTCTCATCTTTCCTATGACCTATCTCCTTGTCTTCTCATGACTGTAATTTTGTTGCTTCCATCTTATGATTTATATTAACTGTTTTGTTTAGTATCCTAGTATGACTTGTGTTGTTTGCTTATTTAGTATGCTGTGACTATCACTGAGGGTTGTATCTTATGATTTATGATGAATGTATTTTAATGAGGATTGTGATCACTTGTTGCTGGTATGTACATGGAGAACTTATGCATCGGAGACAAGTTGCTTGTGTGTCCCAATCACGCTTGGCCAATAAAGAATTCTATTCTGTTCTGTTCTCTATCTCATCTCACTCTACTCTGCTCTACTCTACTCTACTCTACTCTACTCTACTCTACTCTACTCTACCTTACTCTACCCTTCCCTACTCTACTCTACCTTACCCTACCCTACCTTATCCTACCCTACCCTACCTTACCCTACCCTACCCTATTCTACTGTACTCTACCCTACCCTACCCTACTCTACCTTACCCTACCCTACCCTACTCTATTCTTCATTGCAATATTCTTCTATCCTATCCTGTCCTGTCATGTCCTATCCTATCCTATCCTATCCTATCCTATCCTATCCTATCCTTCATTGCAATATCCTATCCTATCCTATCCTATCCTTCATTGCAATATTCTCTTATTCTATTCTATCCTATCCTATTCTTAATTTCAATATTCTTTTATCCTATCCTATTCTATTCTGTTCTATTCTCTTCTTCATTCCAATATTCTCCTATCCTATCCTATCCTATCCTATCCTATCCTATCCTATCCTATCCTATCCTATCCTATCCTTCATTGCAATATTCTCCTCTCCTCTCCTCTCCTATCCTCTCCTCTCCTATCCTATCCTATCCTATCCTTCATTGCAATATTCTCCTCTCCTCTCCTATCCTATCCTATCCTATCTTATCCTATCCTAAATACACACCTCGATTTTCCTACCCCCTTTTGTGAAGCTAGCTTGGAAGTCCACTCAGCTGCCCCTGCAGATCCCCTATTCAGCTGACGCAGATATTTGACCAGGCCGGGAGTGTGGGAATTGTGTACTTTTGTCTTAAGATAACAATCTGTACTTTTGTCTTAAGATAACAATCTGCTGCTCGTAATTCAGAATGAGAGTGACGAGGCTGCTTTCCTGCAGAGTGTGTGGTTGTGTCTTTTGGCAGATGATTCAGCAAGTCATGTATGCAAATGGGGAATTCACCCAAATTGCACAATTGGAACCAGAAGCCCCCCCCCCACCTCCTAGGCTCCAGCTTTAGAAAAATTATATATATATTTAGAGAGGACATAGCTGTGTGTGTTTGTGTAAAGGTAAAGACGTACAACAGTTCATTTAGCCCAGGGGTCTTCAAACTGGGCCCTTTGATGACTGGTGGACTTCAACTCCCAGCACGCCTGGCTGAGGAATTCTGGGAGTTGAAGTCCACTAGTCATAAAAGGGCCCAGTTTGAAGAGACCTGGTTTAGGACTACATACCTGCATTACATTCTTTATGAGGAGAAAAAAAGCAGAAAACCTACCCTTGTTCTACATTTAGTGATAATTACCTACCTTCCAGCCACAGAGCCACAAAGCAGCCAACAAAAATCTGAACTAGGCCTCTATCTGCTCTTTTTTTTCCAGAATGTTCCTTCAAGATTTCCTCAAAATACTCATACCTGCCTTATATATTCTATAGCAGGGGTTTTCAAACTGGGCCCTTTCATGACCGGTGGATTTCAACTCCCAGAATTCCTCAGCCAACATGCCTGGCTGAGGAATTCTGAGAATTGAAGTCCACAAGTTGTAAAAGGACCAAATTTGAAGACCCCTGGTTTAGAGATTGTCTGAAGTTACAACAGCACTGAAGAACGTGACTTTTATGACCCTTTTTCACACTTGCAACCAACCATTGCAATGTTCCTCGGGTCAAGTGATCCTAAGTCGACCGCTTCCTATTTATGACGGTTGCGGTGTCCTGGCGTCAGGGGTTTCCCTTTTGGTCCCAGGGCCAAAAAAGTATGTGTGTGTGTCGTATGTAGGTCTTTGGTTGTTCGGGTTTTCTCCCACGTAAAATTGGAAGTGTCTTGGCGACGTTTCGACGAAGTCCCATTCGTCATCTTCAGGCTGGTGCTTTCAGCTTCGTGCTTTGCTGCTCAAAGCACAAAGCTGAAAGCACCAGCCTGAAGATGACGAATGGGACTTCGTCGAAACGTCGCCAAGACACGACCCATCGCGACCCCATGGACAACATTCCTCCAGGTCTTCCTGTCCTCTACCATCTTCTGGAGTCCATTTAAATTCACACCTACTGCTTCAGTGACTCCATCCAGCCATCTCATTCTCTGTCGTCCCCTTCTTCTATTGCCCTCAATCTTTCCCAGCATTAGGCTCTTCTCCAGTGAATCCTTCCTTCTCATTAGGTGGCCAAAGTACTTGAGTTTCAACTTCAGGATCTGGCCTTCTAAAGAACAGTCGGGGTTGATCTCTTCTAGGACCGACCGGTTTGAACGCCTTGCAGTCCAAGGGACTCGCAGGAGTCTTCTCCAGCACCACAGTTCAAAGGCCTCCATTCTTTTGCGCTCAGCCTTTCTTATGGTCCAACTTTCACAGCCATGCATTGCAACTGGGAAAACCATGGCCTGGACTATGCGTACTTTTGTTGGCAGGGTGATGTCTCTGCTTTTTAGAATGCTGTCTAGATTTGCCATAGCTTTCCTCCCCAGGAGCAAGCGTCTTTTAATTTCTTGGCTGCAGTCCCCATCTGAGGTGATCTTGGAGCCCAGAAAAATAAAATCTGTCACTACCTCCATTTCTTCCCCATCTATTTGCCAGGAATTGAGAGGGCCGGATGCCATGATTTTGGTTTTCTTAATGTTGAGTTTCAAGCCAACTTTTGCACTCTCCTTCTTCACCCGCATCAAGAGGCTCTTTAGTTCCTCTTCACTTTCTGCCATTAGAGTGGTATCATCTGCATATCTTAGGTTGTTGATATTTCTCCCGGCAATCTTAATTCCAACTTTGGATTCATCTAGCCCTGCCTTTCTCATGATGTGCTCTGCATATAAGTTAAATAGGCAGGGCGACAGTATACAGCCTTGCCGGACTCCTTTTCCAATTTTGAACCAATCAGTGGTTCCGTGTTCGGTTCTCACTGTTGCTTCTTGACCCGCATATAGGTTTCTCAAGAGACAAATGAGATGGTCTGGTACTCCCATCTCTTTAAGAACTTGCCACAATTTGTTGTGATCCACACAATCAAAGGCTTTTGCATAGTCAATGAAGCAGAAGTAGATGTTTTTCTGGAACTCCCTAGCTTTCTCCATGATCCAGCGTATGTTGGCAATTTGATCTCTAGTTCCTCTGCCTCTTCAAAATCCTGCCTGTACTTCTGGTAGTTCTCGATCCACATACTGCTGGAGTCTAGCTTGTAGGATTTTAAGCATAACTTTACTAGCATGTGAAATGAGTGCAATGGTGCGATAGTTTGAACATTCTTTGGCATTGCCTTTCTTTGGAATTGGAATGTAAACTGACCTTTTCCAATCTTGTGGCCACTGTTGAGTTTTCCAAATTTGCTGGCAAATTGAGTGTAGCACTTTTACTGCATCTTCTTTTAAGATTTTGAATAGCTCAGCTGGAATACTGTCACCTCCACTAGCTTTGTTGTTGCTCAGATTTTCTAAGGCCCATTTCACTTCACATTCTAGGATGTCTGGTTCGAGGTCAATGACCATCTCATTGTGGTTATCTGGGATGTTAAGCTCATTCTTGTATAGTTCTTCTGTGTAGTTTTGCCATCTCTTCTTAATCTCTTCTGCCTCTGTTAGGTCTCTGCCATTTTGGTCCTTTATCATGCCCATCTTTGCATGAAACGTTCCCTTCATATCTCCAATTTTCTTGAAGAGATCTCTGGTCCTCCCTGTTCTGTTGTTTTCTTCTATTTCTTTGCACTGTTCATTTAAGAAGGCATTCTTATCTCTTCTAGCTACTCTCTGGAATTCTGCATTCAATTGGGTGTATCTTTCTCTTTCTCCTTTGCCTTTCGCTTCCCTTCTTTCCTCAGCTATTTGCAAAGCTTCCTGAGACAGCCATTTTGCTTTCTTGCATTTCTTTTTCTTTGGGATGGTTTTAGTTGCTACCTCTTGTACAATGTTGCGAACTTCCATCCATAGTTCTTCAGGCATTCTGTCTATCAGATCCAGTTCCTTAAATCTATTTGTCACCTCTACTGTATATTCATCAGGAATATGATTTAGTTCATACCTGAGTGGCCTAGTGCTTTTCCCTACTTTTTTCAATTTAAGCCTAAATTTTGCAACGAGAAGCTCATGATCTGAGCCACAGTCAGCTCCTGGTCTTGTTTTTACTGACTGTATACAGCTTCTCCATCTTTGGCTGCAGAGCACATAGTCAATCTGATTTCTATGTTGACCGTCTGGTGATGTCCATGTGTAGAGCCGTCTCTTGGGTTGTTGGAAAAGAGTGTTTGTTATGACCATCGTATTCTCTTGACAAAATTCTATTAGCCTGTGCCCTGCTTCATTTTGTTCTCCAAGGCCAAACTTGCCTGTTATTCCGGTTATCTTTTGGCTTCCTACCTTAGCATTCCAATCCCCCATGATGATAAGGACATCATTTTTGGGTGTTAATTCTATAAGGTGCTGTAGGGCTTCATAGAACCGGTCAATTTCATCCTCTTCAGCACCAGTGGTTGGGGCATAGATTTGGACTACTGTGATATTGAATGGTTTGCCTTGGATTCGAATTGAGATCATTCTGTCATTTTGGGGATTGTATCCCAGTATTGCTTTTCCTATTCTTTTATTGACTATGAAGGCTACTCCATTTCTTCTGAGGGATTCTTGCCCACAGTAGTATACCTGATGGTCATCTGAGTTAAATTCACCCATTCCTGTCCATTTTAGTTCGCTGATTCCTAAGATGTCGATGTTCATTCTTGTCATCTCTTTTTTGACTACGTCTAGCTTGCCTTGATTCATGGATCTTACATTCCAGGTTCCTATGGAGAAAAAATCTTTACAGCATCGGACTTTCCTTTCACCACCAGATATATCCACAGCTGAGCGTCCTTTCGGCTTTGGCCCAGTCGCTTCATTCTTTCTGGCGCTACTAGTACTAGCCCTCTGCTCTTCCCCAGTAGCATATTGGACACCTTCCGACCTGAGGGGCTCATCTTCTAGCGTCATATCTTTTTTCCTTTTAGTACTGTCCATGGGGTTTTCATGGCAAAGATACTGGAGTGGTTTGCCATTTCCTTCTCCAGTGGATCACATTTTGTCAGAACTCTCTGCTATAACCTGTCCGTCTTGGGTGGCCCTGCACGGCATAGCTTATAGCTTCATTGAGTTACGCAAGCCCCTTCGCCACGACAAGGCAGTAATCCATAAAGGGGTATATATATATATATATATATATATATATATATATATATATATATATATATATATATATATATATATATATATATACGTTGGCGACGTTTCGACGAAGTCTCATTCGTCATCTCCAGGCTGGTGTTTTAGGCTTCATGCTTCTAGGAGCAAATGACAAATGAAACTTCGTCAAAACATCGCCAAGACACTTCCAATTTGACGCGGGAGAAAACCCGAATAACCAAAGACCTACATATATATACTACATTGTTTGGCGAGCCCCGTGAAATGGTCGTTCGACCCCAAATGGGGTCCCGACCCACAGGTTGAGAACCACTGAGGTAGAGACTCTCAGGTACCAGAGCAAAAATCTGATTATCCACTGGGTGGCAGCAGGGAGCGGGGAGGTGGGGAATTCTCAAGTGCACCGCTGCCATCTAGTGGTTGTTGAAATATTTGCAGGCAAGGAATAGAATAGAATAGTGTGCAGCAGTATCCCAGTTTTGCGCCCCGTGGCGTGGCGTTCTGTTTTTGTGCCCCATGGCCGCCATGCTGGTGCAACCTTCACGAAAGGTTTTTAAGAAGAGACTGGATTGTCTGAAATGGTGTAGGGCAGCGGTTCTCAATCTGTGGGTCGGGACCCCATTTGGGGTCGAACGTCCATTTCACGGGGGTCGCCAAACAACGCAGTCTGCCATTTTTTTTCCCCTTTTCCTTAGCTGTGCTACTCCCTTTTATTTTATTGGCTTTTGAAAGCCAATAAAATAGACTCTCTTGAATAGAGTCTCATTCTATTGGCTTTCGAAAGCCAATAGGAATTGTCCAGGCTGTCTCTGCCCTGCTGAGCCCGCCAAAAGTCCCATTCTGCAAACGGGGCTGCAAGTTGTCCGCAGCGAAGGCGAGGCTGTCTGGAAGTTTCCACCCCTCCCTGCTGAGCAACTACTAAAAATGTAAGTAAAAGAGGGCCAGGGGTGGGAGGTGGGAGGCCGGCGGGCGCAGGGAGGGTTGCTGGCGCGCGTGGGGCCCGGCGGGCGCCTTCAGCTACGCCTCGGCCGGCGCAGGGGGCGGCACTACGCATGTGCGGCGCTCCCGGGCAGGGAAAGTCCTCGACTTACGACCGGTTGGGTAGTCCTCGACTTATGACCGGTTGGGGGTCGCGGCATTAAAAAGGTTGAGAACCACTGGTGTAGGGTCTCCTGCTTGAGCAGGAGGGGGCTGGACTAGCAGACCGCCGAGGTCATTTCCAACTCTGTGCAAGGATTCCACAGAAACCTTCTCCTCCAGCCGGCACAGCTCAAACCAGTGAAATTTCTCCCCGTCTTGCTTTTTTATGGTCCAACTTTCACAACCGCATGCTTGATCATTGCGACTTCTAAATAAATAAACATTTCCATAACAGGGAAGTCAGGACGATCAAGGTTAACCTTGGACTTTCCTGCTCAGTACAGCAGTGTTTCCCAAACTTGACCGTTTTAAGGCATGTGGACTTCAACTCCCAGAATTCCACAGCCAGCATTGCTGGCTGTGGAATTCTGGGAGTTGAAGTCCACATGCCTTAAAACGGTCAAGTTTGGGAAACACTGCAGTACAGGAAACGTTCTGCAGAAAGAGACGACGGGGCGTATAAAATCCTCTGATCTCTTTACGACAGTGGATAAAAGCTTTCCTTGTCTGGATATTTTCAAGGAGAGCTCGAAGCAGCTGCATTTTGATTCCTACCTTTTGCAGCTTTGGGTGAAGAAGAACCTCAATAAGAAGAACAGAATAGCAGAGTGGGAAGGGGCCGCGGTGGTCTTCTAGTCCAACCATCTGGCTGCTGTCCAGTCTCTTCTTAAAAGCCTCCAGTGATGGAGCACCCACAACATCTGGAGGGAAGCAGTTCCACCGGTTAATTGTTCTCACTGTCAGGAAATTTCTCCTTAATTCCAGGTTGCTTCCATCCGTTGCTTCTTGTCCTGCCTTCAGGCGCTTTGGAGGATAGCTTGACTCCCTCTTCTTTGGGGCAGCCCCTGAGATACTGGAAGACTGCTATCCTGTCCCCCCTCGTCCTTCTCTTCGTTAAACTAGACATACCTAATTCCAGCAACTGTTCCTTATATGTTTTAGCCTCCAGTCCCCTAATCATCTTTGCTGCTCTTCTCTGCACTTTTTCTAGAGTCTCAACATCTTTCTTATATTGCAGAAACCAAAACTGGATGCAGGATTCCAAGTGTGGTCTTCCCAAGGCATTGTAAAGTGGTACTAACACTTAACTCGAATTTGATTCTATCCCACTGTTAATGCAACCTAGGACTGTGTTGGCTTTTTTGGCACACTGGAAAATGATACCGTGTCACTCCCTAGTTCTTCTTTTCCCTGGAATAGACAAACCCAATTCCTGCAACCGTTCTTGATAGGTTTTAGTCTCCAGCCCCCTAATCATCTTTGTTGCTCTTCTTTGCACCCTTTGTAGAGTCAATAGGATAGGATAGGATAGGATAGGGTAGGGTAGGGTAGGGTAGGGTAGGGTAGGGTAGGGTAGGGTAGAGTAGGGTAGGATAGGATAGGATAGAACAGATCAGAAATAATAGAACAGAACAGAATAGAAATAGAGACTAACTGGACTAGACTAGACTAGACTACACTAGACTAGACTAGACTAGACTAGACTAGAAAATATGAAAGGGAAGAGAAGAGAATAGGAATATAGAATAGAATAGGAAATAGAATAGAATAGAATAGAATAGAATAGAATAGAATAGAATAGAATAGAATAGAATAGAATAGAATAGAATAGAATAGAATAGAATAGAATAGAATAATGGTGGGATGGGATGAAATAAGATAGGATATAGAATGGAATGGAATGGAATAGAATAGAATAGAATAGAATAGAATAGAATAGAATAGAATAGAATAGAATAGAAATACAGGGTAGAGTAGAGTAGAGTATAGAGTAGAGCTGGAAGGGACCATGGAGGTCTTCTAGTCCAGCCCCCCCACCCTGCTCAAGCAGAAGAACCTGTTCTATATCATCTCAGTCAAGTGAATGTGGTCGGTCGGCTCAGCTGAGTCCATGCTGCATTCACACATTTTTTTTCCCCTGTTTTTCTGCATTCACAGAATCCCATTGATCTTGCTCACTAAAGGCCTCCACTTTCAGGGTTTCTGCAATTTACGGCATGGCCTGGTGGATTTGCATAATTTCGCCCCAAGGGATCCAAGGTGAACATTAACAAAGCCCAGGATTCAAAGAGAATGGGCGAATCTTTAACTCTGCAGGTGAAAGGTGAATTGTACGAATGCGGCTCATGAATTAAAATGGCTTGCGTTGCCCTGGGGTGGCCTACGCAATGGCGTGCTCTGCAGGACACAAAGAAGTACTGCTATGGTAGTCCTCAACTTATGACTAAAATTGAGCCCAACATTTCTGTCGCTAAGTGAGACACTTGTTAAGGGAATTCTGGGAGTTGACGTTCACAAGTCTTAAAGGGGCCAAGTTTGAAGACCCCTGCTTTAGCTGGTGTGGACCTCCCTACACGTTGAGTTTTTCCCAAGAAATTAGGATGTCATTCTATATTGGCGTATTATTTGTGTGTATCCAAGCAGTGTGGCTTTTGGCAATGAAACAGATGGAAATGTTGTCAACATGCAAACTTTCTAAGCGCTGTCCAAGATTTTGGGGTACGGTATCAAATATTCCATTAACCACTGGGGCCACCACAACCGGTTTATGCTATAATCATTCGACTTCAATTTTCAGTTCTTTATACTTTGTCATCTTCCCCAATTCTTTGTCTTCTATTCTTCTATCTCCTGGCATTGCCACGTCAATTACCAACACCTCAACCACTTCAATTGGGCGTGTTACACAACAAGACCTTATCAGTTCTACATGGAAATGGCACCCAACCTCATACAAACCTAGATTTGCCACAGATTGTGGGCAACTCAGCTTCTCTCCACACTCATAAAGATTTAGAGCAGGGATGTCCAAGCTTGGCCACTTTAAGGCCTGTGGACTTCGACTCCCAGAATTCCCCAGCCAACCTGTGGACTTCAACTCCCAGAATTCCCCAGCCAGCCTATGGACTTCATCTCCCAGAATTCCCCAGCCAGCCTGTGGACTTCATCTCCCAGAATTCCCCAGCCAGCATATAAACTTCAACTCCCAGAATTCCCTAGCCAGCCTATAAACTTCAACACCCAGAATTCCCCAGCCAGCCTGTGGACTTCAACTCCCAGAATTCCACAGCCAGCATATAAACTTCAATTCCCAGAATTCCCCAAGCAGCCTGTGGACTTCAACTCCCAGAATTCCTCAGCCAGCCTATGAACCTCAACTTCCAACCAGCCTGTGGACTTGGCTGGCTGGGGAATTCTGGGAGTTGAAGTCCACAGGTCTTAAAGTGGCCAAAGTTGGACATCCCTGGCTAAGACTTTCAGGCTGGGGGACAGAGACATGTCTTCAGTTAGGGATTTTGCCCTCAAAAATGGAACCAATGATAGAACGGGAGGGGAAGGGTGAAAAAGAAAAGAAAATGGGTTGGGCTAGAGAGCATGTGAAGAGGACAAAGGTGACTTATGGGGAAAGATATAGGGAAGAGGAGGGGGTTGGAGTAGGGAAGGAGAAGCAAAGAGCCCTTTGCACGGAACAAAGGATGCAGCACCTAACCAGGTAGGACATTGATATTTTTTAAAAAAGCTTTCGGGTTAAATGAGAGAAATGGGATTCTACTGATATACTGTAGAATCTGCACTGGATCGATCCATTAGGTTGGGGGGGAGGGAAATGACTTAATCCAAGATCTAGTCTTACATCTAGTGTTGATAGCCACAATATATATATATATAAAAGTTGAGACTCTAGAAAGAGTACAGAGAAGAGCAACAAAGATGATTAGGGGACTGGAGGCGGAAACATATGAAGAACGGTTGCTGGAATTGGGGATGTCTAGTTTAATGAAGAGAAGGACGAGGGGGGACATGATAGCAGTCTTTCAGTATCTCAGGGGCTGCCCCAAAGAAGAGGGAGTCAAGCTATTCTCCAAAGCACCTGAAGGCAGGACAAGAAGCAACAGATGGAAACTCATCAAGAAGAGAAACAACCTAGAACTAAGAAGAAACTTCCTGACAGTTAGAACAATTAACCAGTGGAACAACCTGCCTCCAGAAGCAGTGAATGCTCCAACACTGGAAGTTTTCAAGAAGAGACTGGACAGCCATTTGTCTGGAATGGTATCCTGTTCAAGAGAGACTAGATTACAATAGATTGGATAACCTTTATGATCATTTTTTTCCTGTGGGCACAATGGCACACATCAAAAATGAAATTGAGTTGCTTGCTCTCAGAGTGTATACACATAACACACATTTAAACATTATGTATAGACCTACACCCTTACATATAAGTAAGATATAAATATTAACCTCTGTCCATCTTGAATACATAACGGAAGGAGGAAGCTTGAGAGTTCACAAGGTTAATGCTGTATGGAACAAAGCTGTGACTGAATCTGGATGTTCTGCTTTGGGTACCACGGAGACCCCCCCGCTCCCGAAAGGTTACAAGGAAAACAGGTTGTGAAGAGGATGTGTCGCGTCCCAAATAATCTTATGGGTCCTGCTCGAGCAACACTTACGTGCCCCCTCCTGGATGGGAGGGAGGGAGCTGCCAATAATCTTTTCTGCTGTCCTCACCACTCTCGGCACCGCCTTCCTATCTGAAGCTAGGATGCGTCCAAACCAGACTGTGATGCTGTATGCCAGGATGCTCTCGATCGTCCCCCTGCAGAAAGTGGTCAGGACAGGGGAAGGAAGATGTGCTTTTCTCATGCGACACAGAAAAGGCAGGCACTGCTGTGCCCACTTCACCAGGGTCTCGCTGTTGAGCAACCAAGCCAGCCTACTTGTTAGCTGCACACCCAGGAATTTGATGCTGGTAACCATCTCCACAAGTGAATCATTATTGCACAGAGATGTGTGGCTGTGCCTGCGTTTTCTGAAATCGACAACGATCTCTTTGTTTTTGTTTAAAACTAGGCCAGGTCACCAAACCCTCAATCTCCTTGCGGTAAGCACCCTCATTGTCGTCATGAATAAGGCCCACTGCTGTTGTGTCATCTGCGAACTTCACAATGTGGTCGGTGGCAAACCTAGCACAACAGTCATGGGTCAACAGGGTGAATAGTGGTGGACTTAGGACGTAGCCCTGAGGAGAACCTGCGCTCAGGAAAATGATTAGAAGACCTACAAGGTCTTTCTTAACTCTTGTTATTCTATATTTGGTATCTAGTAAAATCTTGGTGACTAAGGTATCTTTGGCAGAAATAGGCTTAATGGCTGAATTCATATAAGTCACTGACCGGGATGACTGTAAAACACCCTGCTTTGGGGTTTGCACATAAACACAAACACACACACACACACACACACACACCATCAACAAACCAGACAGATTGCATTTGCGTAGTAGTAATAATAATAATAATAATAGTAAAGTTGGAAGGGACCTTGGAGGTCATCTAGTCCAACCCCCTGCTCAGGCAGGAAACCCTACACCGTTTCAGACAAATGGCTGTCCAGTCTCTTCTTAAAAACTTCTAGTGTTGGAGCATTTACTGCTTCTGGAGGCAGGCTGTTCCACTGGTTAATTGTTCTCACTGTCAGGAAGTTTCTCCTTAGTTCCAGGTTGCTTCTCTCTTTGATGAGTTTCCACCCGTTGCTTCTTGTCCTGCCTTCAGGTGCTTTGGAGAAGAGCTTGACTCCCTCTTCTTTATGGCAGCCCCTGAGATATTGGAATACTGCTATCCTGTCCCCCCTTGTCCTTCTCTTCGTTAAACTAGACATACTCAATTCTAGCAACCGTTCCTTATATGTTTTAGCCTCCAGTCCCCTAATCATCTTTGTTGCTCTTCTCTGTACTCTTTCTAGAGTCTCAACATCTTTTTTACATCGTGGTGACCAAAACTGGATGCAGTATTCCAAGTGTGGCCTTACCAAGGCATTGTAGAGTGGTGTTAATACTTCACGTGATCTTGATTCTATCCCTCTGTTAATGCAGCCTAGCACTGTGTTGGCCTTTTTGGCAGCTGCAGCACACTGCTGGCTCATATTTAGGTGATTGTCTACTAGGACTCCGAGGTCCCTCTCACAGTTACTACTATTGAGCATGGTGCCACCTATGCTGTACTTGTGCATTTGGTTTTTCTTGCCTAAATGTAGAACCTTGCTTTTTTCACCATTGAATTTCATTTTGTTAGTTAGTGCCCAGTGTTCAAGTCTGTCCAGATCCTCCTGTATCTTAAGCCTGTCTTCTGGAGTGTTGGCTATTCCTGCCAGCTTGGTGTCGTCTGCAAATTTGATGAGTTCCCCATCTATCCCTTCGTCCAAATCGTTGATGAAGATGTTGAAGAGCACTGGGCCCAGAACAGAGCCCTGGGGCACCCCACTACACACTTCCCTCCATATAGATGCAGTTCCATTGAGTACGGCCTGTCAGCCAGCTACGGATCCATCTGGTGGTGATTCTGTCTACCCCACATTTTTCTATCTTATCAAGTAAATTAGGGCCATAAAGTAAATTAGGGCCATAAAGGTGTTGTGCAAACCAACACAGTGAACGAGTCTTGAACTGATCTGGTTATACGGTTAACCCAGACACAGCAATAAATAGATCCATTAAGTTCAACAATAAAATTAGGAGGCTTGGTTGAGTATATAAAAATATGTATAAATTTAGGCAGAACCAGCCTGGTGTAGTCGTGAAGGCACCAGGTGGGAAACCAGGTGATGGTGAGTTCTAGTCCCGCCATCAGCATGAAAGCCAGTTGGGTGACTTTGGGCCAATCCCCAGGAGATGATGAGTTCTAGTCCTGCCTTAAGCATGAAAGGCAGCTGGGTGACTTTGGGCCAATCACTAGGCAGTGAGTTCTAGTCCTGCCTTAAGCTGGGTGACTTAGGGCCAATACTAGGAGAAGGTGAGTTCTAGTCCCGCCTTAAGCATGAAAGCCAGCTCGGTGACTTTGGGCCAATCACCAGGAGACAGTGAATTCTAGTCCCGCCTTAAGCATGAAAGCTAGCTGCGTGACTTTGGGCCAATCACTGGGAGACGGTGAGTTCTAGTCCCGCCTTAAGCATGAAAGCCAGCTGGGTGACTTTGGGCCAATCAAGAGATGGTGAATTCTAGTCCCGCCTTAAGCATGAAAGCCAGCTGGGTGACTTTGGGCCAATCACCAGGAGGGGGTGAGTTCTAGTCCCGCCTTAGGCATGAAAGCCAGCTGGGTGACTTTGGGCCAATCCCCAGGAGGTGGTGAGTTCTAGTTCCGCCTTAAGCATGAAAGCCAGCTGGGTGACTTTGGGCCAGTCACTAGGACACGGTGAATTCTAGTCCCGCCTTAAGCATGAAAGCCAGCTGGGTGACTTTGGGCCAATCAAGAGACGGTGAATTCTAGTCCCGCCTTAAGCATGAAAGCCAGCTGGGTGACTTTGGGCCAATCCCCAGGAGACGGTGAGTTCTAGTCCTGCTCCTTTAGCATGAAAGCTGGCTGGGTGACTTTGAGCCAGTCACTTTCTGTCAGTCTTCAAAAGAGGCAATGGCAAAATGCTTTTGAAAAAACCTTACCCAAAAAAGGTCAGGGACTCGTCCAAGCAGTCCTCAAGAATCAAGACACGATTTAAAAGCTCAGTGGTTAGAATGCAGCATTGCAGGCTGACTCTGCCCTACTGTCTGGAGTTCGATCCTGACCAGCTCAAGGTTGACTCGGCCTTCTATTCTTTCGAAATCGGTAAAATGAGGACCCGGTTTGTTGGGGGGGGGCCAAGAGGCTGACACCGCTTAGAGAGGGCTGTAAAGACCTGCGAAGTGGTATATAAGTTTAAAGGCCGTTGCTACGGCTGTGATTGAAATAGGGAAAATAATGCAATTCAGCCCCCGTTTACATCCACAAGGACAGAGATTCAAGCCTTGCCGTCCTCAGTCTACTGAAACTGCTGGGAAGGATTAGGTGAGAAGGTTCTTGACAGGAGCCCAGTCAAGGAAAGCAGCCAGAAAATTCCCAACAACAGTAACAGGGCAAGCCCCTTGCACAAGCCCGTTCCTTCCAGCCCTGATGATGTTACCCAGGAGGGTTATGAAACGTCTGCAAGAAAAGACCCAAACTCAAAAGAGCACCAAGGACTGCACAGTCCTCCCCCTCCTCCTCCCCCTCTCCTCCTCCCCCTCTCCTCCTCCCCCTCCTCCTCCCCTCTCTCCTCCTCCCCCTCCTCCTCCTCCCCCCCTCCTCCTCCTCTCCACAGCACCTCTCCCTTCTAGCCCTGATGTTGCTACCCAGGTGGGTCATGAAACATCTGCAAGAAAACAACCAAACTCAAAAGAGCACCAATGACTACACAGTCCTCCTCCTCCCCCTCCCCTCTCCCTCCTCCTCCTCCTCCTCCTCCTCCCTTCTAGCACTGATGATGTTACCTAATTGGGTCATGAAATGTCTGAAAGAAGACAATCAAACTCAGAGAGCACCAAGGATCCCACATTATTCTCCTCCTCCTCCTCCTCCTCTCACCAAACCCCACTCCCTTCTAGCACTGATGATGTTACCTAATTGGGTCATGAAATGTCTGCAAGAAAAAAAGCAGAGCAAGTACAAATCAGCCTACAGTCATCTCCTCCTCCACCTCCTCCTCCTCCTCCTCCCTTCTAGCCCTGATGTTGTCACCCAGGGGGGTCATGAAAGGTCGGCAAGAAAACAACCAAACTCAAAGAGCACCAAGGACACACACCTCCCAGTTCAACCCTTCTCTGAGTAATCTGAAGGTGCAAAGACCCCCAGAGATTGGGGTCTACGCAGAGACTGGGGGGGGGGGAAGCAAGGGGACAGATGCTCAGTCTGACTCAGTCTGGAGATGAATTTCAAGGTCCGGAGGAGCACAAAAGGCCAGTCCCAGGGCTGGCTGGGGGGTCCCAGGCCGTTTCTCTCCCCCCCTCCCCCGTGGCTCCGGAGGGAGGGCGAGAGGGGTCGTCAGAAAGCAGACAAAAGGGGCCATAAATCCACATGGAAAGGCCTCGCACCCAGCGCTGGACCTTCCCCCTCCCCCCCCCCGACACGTGCCGCCCCCCCCCGCCCTGTCTGTCCGGATCTGAGTGACGCCCCCCCCCCTTTCCTTTGTCTGGACCACCCGAAGGAGGCAAAGCCCTGCAGCAGCTGAGAGGCTGGCCGGCCCACCACAGCTGGGCTGGGAGGGGGAGCCTCCAACTCCCCATGGGCTGGACCGGACCCTGAGCAGATGTGAGCCCAGCACGGCCCCCCCACCCCCACCTGGAGGATGCACCCGCGACATTTGGCAGCTCAGGATGGGAAGGAGAGTGACCCACACTACCCCTCCCTCCTCCTGCTCCTCCCCTTCGCCTCCTCCCCTTCCTTCCTTCCTTCCTTCCTTCCTTCCTCTTCCTCCTCTTCCTCCTCCCTTCTCCTCCTCCTTCTCCTCCTCCTCTTCTCCTCCTCTTCCTCCTCCCCTTTGCCTCCTCCCCTTCATTCCTTCCTTCCTCCCTCTTCCTCTTCCTCCTCTTCTCCTCCTCCCCTTCGCCTCCTCCCCTTCATTCCTTCCTTCCTCCCTCTTCCTCCTCCTCCTTCTCTTCCTCCTCCTCCTTTTTCTTTTTCCTCCTCCCCTTCGCTTCCTCCCCTTCCTTCCTTCCTCCCTCCTCCTCCTCCTCCTCTTCCTCCTCCTCTTCCTCCTCCCCTTTGCCTCCTCCCCTTCCTTCCTTCCTCCCTCTTCCTCCTCCTCCTTCTCCTCTTCCTCCTCCTCCTCTTCCTCTTTTTCCTCCCCTTCGCTTCCTCCCCTTCCTTCCTTCCTTCCTTCCTCTTCCTCCTCCTCTTCTCTTCTCCATCCTCCTCTTCCTCCTCCCTTTTCTTCCTTTTCCTCCTCTCCTTCCTTCCTTCCTTCCTTCCTTCCTTCCTTCCTTCCTTCCTTCCTTCCTTCCTTCCTTCTTCCTCCTCCTCCTCCACCAACACCGACCGTTCTAGCACCGATGAAGTTACCTAGCTGGGTCATGAGACGTCTGCAAGGAACCCACCCAGCTGGGAGACGTTCAAGGACTGTTTAACCCCAGACAAACCATCGAGCAGAAAACGGTACCCTAATCAAGGAATTATCAAGGGGGGGGACAAAAACCCACACTCGCACCAACACTGCCAGGGCACGCAACTGCATACAAAAAAGGGAGCAAACTCCACACTCCTTCACACACGGCTGCTCTTTTTTCCAACCCAGACAGACACACCTTGCCGATCATCCCAACGGAATGTGTCTTTGGAGCCAGATTTAATCTCTGGAAGTGGAAGGGAGGTTTGACCTTTGTCTGAGAGAACAGAACAGAACAGAATAGAAATAACAGATTGTAGAATAGAATAGAATAGAATAGAATAGAATAGAATAGAATAGAATAGAATAGAATAGAATAGAATAGAATAGAATAGAATAGAATAGAAAATATGGAATGGAATAGAATAGAATAGAATAGAATAGAATAGAATAGAATAGAATAGAATAGAATAGAATAGAATAGAATAGAATAGAATAGAATAGAATAGAATAGAAATAACAGATTGTAGAATAGAATAGAACAGAATAGAAATAACAGATTGTAGAATAGAATAGAATGGAATAGAATAGAATAGAAATAACAGATTGTAGAATAGAATAGAATAGAATAGAATAGAATAGAATAGAATAGAAATAACAGATTGTAGAATAGAATAGAATAGAATAGAAGCTGGAAGGGACCTTGGAGGTCTTCTAGTCCAGCCCTCTGCTCAAGCAGGAGACCCTATACCCTATACAGGCATCAAATGACTGGACTCTTCTTAAAAACTTCCAGTGATGGAGCACCCACAACTTCTGGAGGCAAGCAGTTCCACCGGTTAATTGTCCTCACTGTTAGGAAGTTTCTCCTTAATTCCAGGTTGCTTCTCCCTTTGCTCAGTTTCCATCCGCTGCTTCTCGTCCTGCTCTCTCACATCCCTTTGTCTTCTGAGGATTTAATGCCACAGACCCCTTGTTCTTCTTTAGGGGGAATGGAGGGTGGCGTCTGGTGTTCCGTCTTCCCACCCAGGACACTATCAGGCTGTGAGGTCACAATGGACTCTCCCACAGACACAGATACTAGGCCCACAGATGGAAGGCATCGGTGGGAACGGCCTGCACTTTGGATGAATGTAAAAAGAAACTTGGTCACTGGAGATTTTTAAGAAGAGACTGGACAGTCACCTGTCTGAGATGGTCTAGGTTCTCCTGCTTGAGCGGGGGGCTGGACTAGAGGACCTCCAAGGTCCCTTCCAACTCTATTCTGATTGATTGGTTGAATGATTGAATGATTGATTGATTGAATGATTGATTGATTGAAATGGTTTAGAGTTTCCTGCTTGAGCAGGGGGCTGGACTAGAGGACCTCCAAGGTCCCTTCCAGCTCTATTCGTTGGTTGATTGGTTGAATGATTGATTGATTGATTGATTGATTGATTGAAATGGTTTAGGGTCTCCTGCTTGAGCAGGGGGCTGGACTAGCTCCAAGGTCCCTTCCAGCTCTTTTCTGATTGATTGATTGATTGATTGAAATGGTTTAGGGTTCCTGCTTGAGCAGGGGGCTGGACTACAAGACCTCCAAGGTCCCTTCCAGCTCTTTTCTGATTGATTGGTTGAATGACTGAATGATTGAATGATTGATTGATTGAAATGGTTTAGGGTCTCATGCTTGAGCAGGGGGCTGGACTAGAGGACCTCCAAGGTCCCTCCCAGCTCTATTCTGATTGGTTGATTGGTTGATTGGCTGATTGGTTGAATGATTGATTGATTGATTGAAATGGTTTAGGGCCTCCTGCTTGAGCAGGGGGCTGGACTAGAGGACCTCCAAGGTCCCTTCCAGCTCTATTCTTTGGTTGATTGGTTGAATGGTTGAATGATTGATTGATTGATTGATTAAAATGGTTTAGGGTCTCCTGCTTGAGCAGGGGGCTGGACTAGAGGACCTCCAAAGCCCCTCCCAGCTCTATTCTGATCGATTGACTTTTCTTTCCAGGAATATCTCCGCCTGAGGAGACCCTGGGTCTGGCTCTCTCCGGAGGTCTGGAGAAAGGAGAGGGCTGGAAAGCAGGAGAAAAGATTTTGGTTTTCTGGCGAAGGTGCCGAGGTAGGTGATTGTGGGTTCTAGTCCTCCTTGAGGCACAGAAGCTGGCTGCGTAATTCTTTACTGTCAGTCCTTTACTCTCAGTCCATCCTACCTCACAGGTAAGTGGGGGGGGCCCGCTGGGCTCACATCTGCTCGGGGTCCGGTCCAGCCCATGGGGAGTTGGAGGCTCCCCCTCCCACCCCAGCTCTGGTCAGCCGGCCAGCCTCTCAGCTGCTGCAGGGCTTTGGCTCTTTCGGGTGGTCCAGACAAAGGAAAGGGGGGGGGGCGTCACTCAGATCCGGACAGACAGGGCGGGGGGCGCCACGTGTGGGGGGGGGGAAGGGGGAAGGTCCAGCGCCGGGTGCGAGGCCTTTTCATGTGGATTTATGGCCCCTTTTGTCTGCTTCCTGACGACCCCTCTCGACCTCCCTCCGGAGCCCGAGCCACGGGGGAGAAACGGCCGGGGACCCACCAGCCAGCCCTGGACTGGCGTTTTCTGCTCCTCCGGACCTTGAAATTCATCTCCAGACTGAGTCAGACTGAGCATCTGTCCCCCTTGCTCCCCACCCCAGTCCCGCGTAGACCCCAATCTCTGGGGGTCTTTGCATCTTCAGATTACTCAGAGAAGGGTTGAACTGGGGGGGGGGGTCCTTGGTGCTCTTTGAGTTTGGTTGTTTTCTTGCCGACGTTTCATGACCCACCTGGGTGACAACATCAGGGCTAGAAAGAAGGAAGGAAGGAAGGAAGGAAGGAAGGAAGGAAGGAAGGAAGGAAGGAAGGAAGGAAGGAAGGAAGGAAGGAAGGGATGGAAGGAAGGAAGGGGAGGAGGAGGAGGAGGAGGAGGAGGTGGAGGAGGAGGAGATGACTGTAGGGTGATTTGTACTTTCTGTGCTTGATTTTTTTCTTGCAGACATTTCATGATCCAATTAGGTAACTTTTTTAAAAAAAGCCTCTTTTCTATCACTGATGATGTTCCCTAGTTGGGTCATGAAATGTCTGCAAGAAAAGAACCCAGCTCAGAGAGCACCAAGGACCCCACAGTCGTCGTCGTCGTCGTCCTCCTCCTCCTCCCTGCAATTCCCATTCCCTTCTAACACTGATGATGTTACCTAGTTGGGTCATGAAACGTCTGCAAGAAAACAACCAAGTCTAGAGGGCTCCAAGGACCCTATAATATTCCTCCTTCTTCTCCTCCGTCTCCTCTTGCTCCTCTTCTTCTTCTTCCTCCTCCTCCTCCTCCTCTTCTCCTTCCTCCTCTCTATAAACCTCCCTCCCTTCTAGCACTGATGATGTTCCCTAGCTGGATCATGAAACGTCTGCAAGAGAAAACCAAGCTCAGGCAGCACCAAGGACCCCACAGTCCTTCCTTCTCCTCCTCCTGTCATTTGTAACCTTCCCAGCTGGCTTCTGACAAGCAAAGTCCATAGGGAAATCTTGACCCCCTTTATGTCTGCGGAGGTTCTCCGTTCTCCTGATCCTGGTTGGCTCAAAGCTGCTTTTTGCTTCAAAAGGCAACTGGACTGTTTTGTTTGTTTCTTTGTTTTTTTTTTCCTCTTAGCCTCTTTAAAATGGGTAGACTTCAGGGCTTGCTGGCTGGGGAATTCTGGGAGTTGAAGTCCCATCCATCGTAAAGAGACCAAGATGGAAAAACGCTGCTTAGATGATCGAAATAGAAGGAGGTTTCAGCCCAGAAGTCTCTTTAGAACAGTGTTTCTCAACTTGACAATTTTAAGGCATGTGGACTTCAACTCCCAGAATTCCACAGCCAGCAATGCTGGCTGTGGAATTCTGGGAGTTGAAGTCCACATGCCTTAAAATTGTCAAGGTTGAGAAACACTGCTTTAAAAGCTGTCCAGGTAAAACAGACAGGGCAGATACTTGGGGGCGGTGCATGGGGTGGAAGGGGGGAGGGGCAGTTTGAGAGTGCAGGCCCAGTTGGGGTTAGGGGGAAGAAGGAGGAGACTGGAAATCTGAGCTGCAAAGAGTGATTTTTGCCCTTGGCAATTCAGGATTTTGCAGCCCAAAGCTGCCTGCCCTGAAAGAATGGCCGCACAATGGCCATTGGTCATACAGTGGGACTATCAAAAGATGTTGAGAGTTTGGGGGGAAAAATGCATAGAAATGCAATTAAGATGATCCAAGGCGTGGAGGCTAAAACGTACGAAGAACGGCTGCGGGACTTGGGTTTGGCTAGTCTAAAGGAAAGAAGAAACAGGGGAGACATGATAGCAGCGTTCCAGTATTTGAGGGGCTTCCACAAGGAAGAGGAGGGGGTCACATTGTTCTCCAAAGCACCAGAGGGAGGGACGAGAAACAACGGTTGGAAACTGAGCAAGGAGAGAAGCAACCTGGAATTAAGGAGAAACTTCCTGACAGTGAGGACAATCAACCAGTGGAACAGCTTGCCTCCAGAAATCGTGGGTGCTCCATCACTGGAGGTTTTCAAGAAGAGACTGGACAGTCAACTATCTGAGATGGTATAGGTTCTCCTGCTTGAGAAGGGGGCTGGACTAGAAGACCTCCAAGGTCCCTTCCAACTCCTATTCTATTCTGTTCCGTTCCATTCCGTTCCGTCCCGTCCCATCCCATCCCATCCCATCCCATCCCATCCCATCCCATCCCATCCCATCCCATCCTATTCTATTCTATTCTATTCTATTCTATTCTATTCTATTCTATTCTATTCTATTCTATTCTATTCTATTCTACACTCTATCTATTCTATTCTATTATATTCTAGTCTAGTCTAGTCTACAATCTGTCTTTTCTATTCTACAATCTGTCTATTCTATTCTATTCTATTCTATTCTATTCTATTCTATTCTATTCTATTCTATTCTATTCTATTCTATTCTATTCTATTCCATTCCATTCCATTCCATTCCATATTCTATTCTATTCTATTCTATTCTATTCCATTTTCTATTCTGTTCTGTTCTGTTCCGTTCCGTTCCGTTTCATTTCATTCCATTTTCTTTTCTATTCTATTCTATTCTATTCTATTCTATTCTATTCTATTCTATGCCATAATTCTATTCTATTCTATTCTATTCTATTCTATTCTATTCTATTCTATTCTATTCTATTCTATTCTATTCTATTCTATGCCATAATTCTATTCTATTCTATTCTATTCAGGGGAAATCTTGGTTTAATGAATCTCTACTTAAGATTTTTTTTCTGCAGCCAGCATTACTTGGAGTAGTCACTAGGTGGCAGCATGACACAGGTTTATAAATTTACTATTTGATTATCCGGAATGGGAACGAATTCGAATCTTAATCCTTTTTATTCAGACCTGCCAGCCCCTCTGGTTAAATCCCAAAGAAGCATCCACAGGACTGGAAACCTCAACTATTCAGATTTAAATGTTTACTATTCGTACAGGTGGTCCTCAACTTACCACTTAGTTTTGCCTAAACTTACAACGGCGCTGAGAAAAGCGACTTGCGACGGGTCCTCACACTTACGGCTGTCGCAGCACGGCATCCAAATTCGGATACTTTGGCAGCCGGTGCGCGTTTACAACCGTTGCCGAGTTCCAGGATCACACAATCGCCATTCATGACTTTCCCAGCCGGTTTCCAACATCCCAAGCCAATGGGGGGTGGGGTGGGGGGATTCGTTTAATGACCTCATGCTTCACGGTGACTTCACTGAATCACTGTAGCAAAAATGGTCATAAAATGGGGCAAAACTCACTTAGCCACTGCTTGTCTTGTTGTTGTTGTTAATTGCGAAGTCGTGTCCGACCCATCGCGACCCCATGGACAACGTTCCTCCAGGTCTTCCTGTCCTCTACCATCTTCTGGAGTCCATTCAAATTCACACCTACTGCTTCAGTGACTCCATCCAGCCATCTCATTCTCTGTCGTCCCCTTCTTCTATTGCCCTCAATCTTTCCCAGCATTAGGCTCTTCTCCAGTGAATCTTTCCTTCTCATTAGGTGGCCAAAGTACTTGAGTTTCAACTTCAGGATCTGGCCTTCTAAAGAGCAGTCGGGGTTGATCTCTTCTAGGACTGACCGGTTTGAACGCCTTGCAGTCCAAGGGACTCGCAGGAGTCTTCTCCAGCACCATAGTTCAAAGGCCTCAATTCTTTTGCGCTCAGCCTTTCTTATGGTCCAACTTTCACAGCCATACATTGCAACTGGGAAAACCATGGCCTGGACTATACGCACTTTTGTTGGCAGGGTGATGTCTCTGCTTTTTAGAATGCTGCCTAGATTTGCCATAGCTTTCCTCCCCAGGAGCAAGCGTCTTTTAATTTCTTGGCTGCAGTCCCCATCTGAGGTGATCTTGGAGCCCAGAAAAATAAAATCTGTCACTACCTCCATTTCTTCCCCATCTATTTGCCAGGAGTTGAGAGGGTCGGATGCCATGATTTTGGTTTTCTTAATGTTGAGTTTCAAGCCAACTTTTGCACTCTCCTCCTTCACCCGCATCAAGAGGCTCTTCAGTTCCTCTTCACTTTCTGCCATCAGAGTGGTATCATCTGCTTGTCTTAGCAACATAAATTCCAGCCTCAATTATTGTAAATTGAGAACGACGTGTGTGTGTGTGTGTGTGTGTGTGTGTGTGTGTGTGTGTGTGTGTGTGTATGTATGTATGTATATGCGTGAAAGAAAAGGAATCTGTGGAGATTCTCAGTCATCCAGATCATGGCTGTCCCAAAGGTGCTTTTTCTACGAGGCAACTGGACTTTCTTGTTTTTCTTTGAAGATGTTTTGATTCTCATCCAGGAAGCTTCTTCAGTTCTGACTGGATGGTGGGGGAAGGGAAGAATTTATACTACTACTACTACTACTACTACTACTACTACTACTACTACTACTAATAATAATAATAATAATAATAATAATAATAATAATAATAATAAAAAAATTGGAAGGGACCTTGGAGGTCATCTAGTCCAACCCCCTGCTCAGGCAGGAAACCCTAAACCATTTCAGACAAATGGCTGTCCAGTCTCTTCTTAAAAACTTCCAGTGTTGGAGCATTCACCGCTTCTGGAGGCAGGTTGTTCCACTGGTTAATTGTTCTCACTGTCAGGAAGTTTCTCCTTAGTTCTAGGTTGCTTCTCTCCTTGATTAGTTTCCATCCATTGTTTCTTGTCCTGCCTTCAGGCGCTTTGGAGAATAGCTTGACTGCCTCTTCTTTGGGGCAGCCCCTGAGATATTGGAACGCTGCTATCCTGTCCCCCCTCGTCCTTCTCTTCATTAAACTAGATATACCCAATTCCAGCAACCGTTCCTTATATTTTTAGCCTCCAGTCCCCTGATCATCTTTGTTGCTCTTCTCTGTGCTCTTTCTAGAGCAGTGGTTCTCAACCTTTCTAATGCCGTGACCCCATAAAACAGTTCCCCATGTTGTGGTGACCCCCAAGTGGGTGTGGCCACCAATAAGAGGGAGTAGGACAGCTAGGGAAAAGGGAAAAAATGGCGGACTGCGTTGTTTGGTGACCCCCGTGAAATGGTCGTTTGACCCCAAATGGGGTCCCGACCCACAGGTTGAGAACCACTGTTCTAGAGTCTCAACATCTTTCTTACATCGTGGTGACCAAATCTGGATGCAGGATTCCAAGTGTGGCCTTACCAAGGCATTGTAAAGTGGTATTAATACTTCACGTGATCTTGATTCTATCCCTCTGTTAATGCAGCCTAGCAATGTGTTGGCTTTTTTGGCAGCTGCAGCACACTGTGGCTCATATTTAAGTGATTGTCCACTAGGACTCCAAGGTCCCTCTCACAGTTACTACTATTGAGCAAGGTACTCCCTATACTATACCTGTACATTTGGTTTTTCTTGCCTAAATGTAGAACCTTGCTTTTTTCACCATTGAATTTCATTTTGTTAGTTAGTGCCCAGTGTTCAAGTCTGTCCAGATCCTCCTGTGTCCTAAGCCTGTCTTCTGGAGTGTTGGCTATTCCAGCCAGCTTGGTGTCGTCTGCAAATTTGATGAGTTCCCCATCTATCCCCTGGTCCAGATCGTTGATGAAGATGTTGAAGAGCACTGGGCCCAGAACAGAGCACTGGGCACCCCACTACACACTTCCTTCCATGTAGATGCTGTTCCATTGAGGACCACACGCTGAGTACGGCCGGTCAGCCAGCTACAGATCCATCTGGTGGTGATGCTGTCTAACCCGCATTTTTCTATCTTCTCAAGTAGTAGGTTGTGATCTACTTTATCAAATGCCTTACTGAAGTCCAAGTAAATTATATCCACAGGGTCCACTTTCTTTCCACTTTCTATTGTCCTTTTTATCTTTCAATTGATCAGAGGGTTCTTTATGCAGCCATGCTGGTTTCTTTTGAGAGCTGTTATTTTTCCTCTTTGTTGGTATTGTGCTTGTTATGTCCCGAGCCTTTGCAAACGGCTCGGGCGTTTGCAGGCAGTCCCGGGCAGGTGCAAAGCTGCCCGGGACCAGACAGGCTGTCGCCAGCGCCGTGCGCATGCGCGGGTGCTGGCGCGGGAAAAGTAACCCATTTACCCGGGAGTTGCCTATATAAGAGGCTGCGAGGCATTTGGGCGAGGCTGAAGCCATCTTCCTGTAAGCTGAACGCTGAATAAAAGAAACTGAGAACTCCAGCTGCTTCTCGTGTCTGTTTTCCCGCCACGGACTCAACACTGGCGACGAGGATGGGATTGCCTTGCACTACCTGGAAAGGAAGAAGTGCAAGCTTACCCAAGGAGTCCTGAGCGGCGGAAGAGGAACGGCGTCGACTCGGCAGCTGCCCGCCAATCCGGTGCGCATTCGGGGGTAGGCTGGCTGATAGACCCATCTCCTGAAGATCCGAAGATGGCGAAAATCGGAAGGCTTTCGGAATTCGACGTCTCACATCCAGAGCGGTGGGAGTCCTACGTATCCAGAATGGAGAACTACTTCAAGGCAAACCAAGTGAGGGAAGATAGCTTGAAGGCTGCCACCCTGCTTTGCGTTTGCGGCCAAGACGCCTTCGAAATCGCAGAAAACCTTGCAGCACCTGTTCCAGTAGAGTCTGTAAGCTACGCAGACCTGAAGAAGCTGCTGAAGGAGCACTTCCACCCCAAGGTGTCCATTATCTCATGGCGCCACACCTTCGAACAAAGGGATCAACGGTCCGGTGAGTCAGCCAAGGAATACATCGCCGCGTTACGGAAGGCCGCCAAGCCCTGCGAGTTCAAGGACCTCGAGGAACGACTGAGGGACCGATTCGTGTGCGGGTTAAGGCATCGAGAGCTACAACAGAGACTTTTCGCTAAGGAAGAATTATCCTTCCAAGACGCCTTAAGGGAAGTCACCGCAGAAGAAGCAGCAGGCGGCGCCGTCAAGAACATGCGGCCGATCAGAAGCAGTGCAGAGGGTGCGTCCGTGCACCAGGAAGACGTCCGACGAAACTCCGAGGAGGATCCGGACGAGGAAGTCGACCGTCTACACCCCGCGAAGGAAGAGAACCAGAAGGGAAGCTCTTCGGCTCCGCTCAAGTGCATCGGCTGTGGAGGTCGCCACAGGAGAACCGACTGGAAGTTCCGCTCCGCTACCTGCCGGGCATGCGGTAAACAAGGGCACATTGCAGCTGTGTGTCTGGGCCGACGGAAGGCACAACCCCAAGAAGAACGCCTGAAAGGTACCAGATTCCCCAGCCAGAATAGGGTAGGGTTTTGCGCTTCGCGAAGAAGCATCTGTAGAACAGGCACACACAAGCCCATGAAGAAAAAGCTGTCACTCAACGTGAAGCTACAAGGGGTTCCATTATCTATGGAACTAGACACAGGGTCTGCCCTGTCCATCATTTCATTGCATACATTTAGGAAGATTTGTTCCAGAAGTGGGACTAAGGCCAAGTTAAGGCCTTCTGATATTGTATTAACAGATTTTCAGAACTCAAGAGTGTGTGTTAAGGGGGAGGCCACCCTTAACGTGCAATACAAGAGTTTTGAAGGTCCACTAGACTTATTAGTAGTAGGGGGTGAACGAACGAGTCTCATAGGACTCGATTGGTTTGAGGCCCTGGGGATACACGTCACAGGACTCAACAGCTTACAAACACTCGACCTACAGGAAGTCTGCAAAGAATTTGCAGATGTTTTCAGCCCCCAGCTGGGCACATTCAAAGGACCACCTGTGTCCTTAAAGCTAGACCCCACTGTCACTCCCATTAGGATTAAAGCAAGAAGGGTCCCTTTTGCTTTAAAAAGTAAGATTGACACTGAACTAGACAAACTAATCCAACAGGGAATCCTAGAACCTGTTGATTCCAGCCCGTGGGAGACCCCCATTGTTACGCCTCTAAAGGCAAATGGGGACATTCGCATTTGTGCTGATTACAAATGCACACTCAATAAGGCATTGCAGCAACATGCCTATCCTGTTCCTGTGGTCAGTCACATCCTGGCCTCTCTCAAGGGGGGGCGTGTTTTTGCAAAACTTGACCTAGCTCAAGCATATCAACGGCTGCCTGTTGATGATGATGCTGCCATAGCTCAGACCATTGTGACCCACAGGAGAGCCTTTAAGGTAAAAAGGCTACAGTTTGGAGTGAATGTCGCTCCTGGGATTTTCCAAAGCGTAATGGAAAACACACTACGAGGTATACCAGGGGTCTGCCCCTATTTTGACGATGTCTTGATTGCAGGAGACTCCACACACATTCTAGCTGAAAGGCTTAGGGCTGTCCTGTTAAGATTCAGGAAATCAGGCCTCAAGCTCAGAAAAGACAAATGCAAGATTGGGGTGCCTTCTACTGAATTTCTGGGATTCAAAATTGATGCTGCTGGGATTCATCCTGCTGAATCCAAACTAACTGCTATTTTAGAAGCACCCAGGCCAAAGTCTAAGGCCGAACTTCAGGCCTTCCTAGGCCTCCTGAATTTCTACAATTCTTTTCTTCCACATAAAGCTAGTGTAGCTGAGCCTCTTCACAGGCTACTGGACAAACAGGCTGTGTGGCTGTGGTCACAAGCACATGAGGCTTGCTTTAAAGAAGTCAAGGCCTTGCTCACTTCTAACAGTGTTCTTGCACATTTCAACGAGTCTCTTCCTGTGTGCATCGCTTGTGATGCGTCCCCCTACGGGGTTGGAGCTGTCCTGAGTCACCTCAGGTCTGATGGAACTCAGGTTCCTATTGCATACTACTCCAGAACACTGTCTTCTGCCGAGCGCAACTACGCTCAGATAGACAGGGAGGCTCTGGCTGTTGTTGCTGGAATTAAAAAATTCCACGATTTTCTATATGGCAGGCATTTCACGGTCTTCACTGACCATAAGCCTCTGCTGGGACTGTTTACCACACGTAAGCAGACTCCCCACATCATTTCCCCTAGAATGCTTAGGTGGTCTATTTTCTTGTCTGCATATGATTTTTCATTACTCCACAAGCCTGGGAAGGAAATGGGCCATGCTGATGGCCTCAGTAGATTGCCTCTGCCAGTAGTAGAAGCTGACCCCGCGCCAGCTGTCAACATTCTATCAATCCAAGCCTTGCCTGAGCTTCCTCTTAGTGCCAGGGATGTTACCGCTGAAACGGGTACAGATCACACACTTTCACGTGTCCGCTCCTGGGTCCTGTCCGGGTGGCCTGAGCACTGCCCTAGTCCTGAGTTTCAGAGTTTCTGGTCCAAAAGGAACGAACTGTCCCTTTCTCAGGATTGTCTGCTTTGGGGAAACAGAGTTGTCATTCCCACCTCAATGAGGACTAGGGTCTTAGAATCCCTCCACGAGGGTCATCCTGGCATTGTTCGTATGAAGGCTCTTGCACGAAGCCACTTGTGGTGGCCTGGTTTAGATAAAGATATTGAGGCTAAGGTACACGCATGCTACCTGTGCCAACGTTCTCGCCCAGAGATGCCCCAAGCTCCTGTGCATAGATGGGAGGAAACACAGTCCCCATGGTCTAGGGTGCACATCGACTACGCTGGGCCCTTTCAGGGCCAGTTCTTCTTGGTCCTTGTTGACAGCCATTCAAAATGGCTTGAGGTTGTGCCTGTCTCATCTACCACCACTGCAAAGACTATTCAGGTACTGAGGGGGATTTTTGCTGCACACGGGCTGCCAGATGTCATTGTGTCCGACAACGGCCCTCAATTCACCTCCTCCGAATTCCAAGCTTTCTTACAGGCAAACCTGATTCGTCATGCCACATCTGCGCCCTTTCACCCGTCCACCAATGGTATGGCTGAACGTATGGTGCGCATCACAAAGGACGCCTTGAAGAGACTCACCTACGGGGACTGGCATCACAGGTTGGCTGACTTTCTCCTTTCTTATCGCACCACACCGTCCACTTCTACAGGGAGAAGTCCAGCTGAACTTCGTTGGGGGCGCCAACTTACTACCAGACTTGACCGGTTGCATCCGGACAGACTGCCTTCATCTACCTCACATCCTAGGGCACCTAGACAACTACTTGTGGGTGCCCCGGTTTGGGCTCGCAATTACGGGCCTGGTCATACATGGGTCCCCGCTTCTGTGTCCAGGATCACAGGTCCTCTCTCCTACGAGGTTGCCCTGGACAACGGTCGTGTCCTGCGTCGGCACATTGACCAACTTCGCTCTAGGCGAGACTTTTCTGATGAGACTCCTGGGTCTTTTCCAGGGGGGGAGGGGGACCCTTTGGAGCAAAGGGAAGGGCAAGAGCTACTGCCCATCTCCACTGAGGGAGCCACAAACGGCCCGTCCCAAGATTCCGCAATTGCTCCGAAAAGGAAGTCATGGAGTTTACCCACACAACAGGCACTCACGCCTACTCCAGCCAGGGAGTCACCCCGGGGGCATACTCACTTTCCACACACATCACACAGCACTCCAGTAACGGAGGATACCCGGGGGCATCCCAACAAATCATTCCCTGCAAGAGAGCTGGCACACAATTCCCAAGGTTGGCCTGACCTTACCCCAAATCCTACAGGGGGTCAAACATACACAGAGCTAGTCGAGGAACCAAGTCCCGACTACAACAACCCTAGCACAAATCAGGGAACACCTGAGTTTTGGGAAAGTACAGAAACCCACACGAGCCCGAACACAGAATGGGGTTCAGGGAATGGACAGCCTCCTGACAGGTCTTGGACTGACCTAGGAGGTTCTACAGAGACGCCCAGCAGTGGCTATCACTTCAAGGGGCCTGAGGGTCTACAGCTAGGTAGGACAACCAGGTCACAAAGTAACAGAAGCCCTGGCCTGACGAGCCCGGTGGGCAAGCAAGCAGGCCAGGCATCGGGGCACAGTCCTTGGAAGACACCAGGGCACAATAGAGAGAACAGGCTCACGCCTCCCTCCAGTCAGGGGACTTATGCCAGTAACCCAGAGCTAAGAAGGTCACAGAGAGCAAAGAAATCTCCCAAGTACCTAGAAGACTACATAACATTGCTGGCAAGGCAAAAGCCAGTAAACAGTGGGAGCACTGGGGAGCAAAATGTCGTATAAAATAAATGTTGTATGTTGGTAGTAGTTTTAGCCCGGGGGAAAGGGGTGTTATGTCCCGAGCCTTTGCAAACGGCTCGGGCGTTTGCAGGCAGTCCCGGGCAGGTGCAAAGCTGCCCGGGACCAGACAGGCTGTCGCCAGCGCCGTGCGCATGCGCGGGTGCTGGCGTGGGAAAAGTAACCCATTTACCCGGGAGTTGCCTATATAAGAGGCTGCGAGGCGTTTGGGCGAGGCTGAAGCCATCTTCCTGTAAGCTGAACGCTGAATAAAAGAAACTGAGAACTCCAGCTGCTTCTCGTGTCTGTTTTCCCGCCACGGACTCAACAGTGCTGGACTGGGCTTTTATTATCTCACTTTTCTAAATTTCCCAAGCTTCTTGAGTTGTTTTCCCCTTGAGGATTCTCATCCATGGAATCCTTCCCAAGCCCTCTCTAAGTTTATTGAAATTAGCTCTCTTGAAGTCCAAGACTCTAGTTTGACTGTGTTCTATTGCTTGTGCTTCCATAATGTTGAATTCCAATATTGCATGATCACTTCCTCCCAGGGTTCCTACGCCTTCAACACCTTCTATCATTTCATCTCTGTTAGTGAGAATTAGGTCCAAAATGGCTAATCCCCTAGTTCCCTTCTCTACTTTTTGGAAGACAAAGTTGTCTGTTAGGTTTGTAAGGAACCTATTTGATCTTCCACTTGGTGCAGAGTTTGTCTCCCAGTTGATGCCAGGGTAGTTAAAGTCCCCCATTACTATTGTGATCTGCTTCCTACATACTTTAGTTAGCTGACTAGCAAAAAGTTCATCTATTTCCTCTGTTTGTTGGGTGGCCTGTAGTATACACCTATGGCAATGCCATTTTTTCCCCCTTTTATATTGACCCAAATGCATTCAAGACAGTTTTTATCGTTGTGCTCTCTTTCTGTAGAGATGTAGTTATTTCTTATATAGAGAGCAACTCCGCCTCCTCTTTTATTTGGTCTGTTTCTTTTAAATAATTTAAATCCCTCTAGCTGTGTGTTCCATGTGTGGGTTTCATCCCACCATGTTTCCGTAATGGCAACGATATCATATCTGCCCTCATTAACCTGAATTTCTAGTTCACCCTGTTTGCTGTTCATAACTCTGTGCATTGGTGTATAGACATTTGTCCTTTATGACCGACCCTGTGTTTACTTCCTACATAACCTGTGTGGTGCCTGAGTTCCCCTATTGTCTTACCACCTATTTGGTTAGTGCACTTTGTGTGACACTCGCTATTAGAAGCTTGATTTTGCTTGACAGCAAGGTTGATATTCTTGTCCACACACATGTCTATGTTACATGCACTGATAGCCCTGTAATTTTTAGATTGCCAGGGACAGGGATGTTCTGTATCAATTAACTTACTGTCTCCTTGCAGACAGCTGATTCTTTGCCTTCTTTTAGAGTGGGGGTCTTCAAACGTGGCCCTTTTATGACTGGTGGACTTCAACTCCCAGAATTCCTGAGCCAGGCACGCCTAGCTGAGGAATTCTGGGACTGGAAGTCCACGAGTCATAAAAGAGCCAAGGTTGCCTACCCCTGCCCAAATGCCTGAATTTTGATCATGTGACTGTGAGGAAAAAATATTTAAATATTTAAACCAGGGGTCTTCAAACTTGGCCCTTTCATGACTCGTGGACTTCAACTCCCAGAATTCTTGAGCCAGGCACGCCTAGCTGAGGAATTCTGGGAGTTGAAGTCCACCAGTCATCAAAGGGCCAAGTTTGAAAACTCCTGCTATAGAATATGTAAGGCAGGTATGAGAAATATTTTGAGGAAATCTTGAAGGAACATTCTGGAAAAAAAGAGTAGATAGAGGCCTAGTTCAGATTTTTGTTGGCTGCTTTGTGGCTCCGAGGCTAGAAGAGAGGTAATTATCACTAAATGTAGAACAAGGGTAAGATTTCTGCTTTTTTCCCCCTCATAAAGAATGTAATACAGGTATGTAGTCCTAAACCAGGGGTCTTCAAACTTGGCCCTTTTATGACGTGTGGACTTCAATTCCCAGAATTCCTCAGCCAGCGTGCCTAACTGAGGAATTCTGGGAGTCCACAAGTCATAAAAGGGTCATAGTTCCCTCACGCTGGCTGAGGAATTCTGGGAGTTGAAGTCCACAAGTCATAGAAGGGCCAAGTTTGAAGACCCTTGTTTTAGCGAGTCGTTGAGGCCACCTGGAGGTTTACCTGTGTCCTCAGGGTCACCTGAGTGGTGCAAATGGCTGTGGAGCCTTCTTGGAACTGCTGAAAGAACTGGAAATTTAGCTTCTTGGCTAAGTGTAGAATCAAAGAATCGTGATGTGTGAATCGGAAGGAAACTCTGAGGTCATCTAGACCAGCCCCTCGTTCTTTGCAGAAATCCAGATTAGATTATTCCTGATAGGTAGCCAGGCATCCTCCACTGGTGAAGCTTCAGTGGGAGGGTGGGCCTCTCTCCCTCTTCCAGGGAGCTCGTAGTTCCATCCTGAGCGCCTTTCAGTTTACCCATGCAATTCTTAGGGACTAGGAAGTTTGTGTTTGAGAAAGAGAGGCAGAGTCCAGATGATTAGAAGGCCAAAGTAAAGGAACGGTTCCTTTGGGGCTGTTGCATTATCTTTGTTTATTCTATTCACTTTACTTGACCTTTAATTATTGGGGTCAAATTACAACACTCTGATCTTTCCTGCAGTGTTAGCAAACAAGGTTTGCTGATTCAAAAAGAAACAGGAAATGATGGAATGTTAAGTGGAAAGGGAGGCTTATGTTGCAGTTGGGGAAGGAAGGGAGGGAGGGAGGGAGGGAGGGAGGAAGGAAGGAGGGAGGGAGGGAGGGAGGGAGAAGGGGAATGGAAGGGAGGAAGGAAGGAGGGAGGGAGGGAGAAAGGGAATGGAAAGGAAGGAAGGAAGGGAAGGAGGGAGGAAGGGAATGGAAGGAAGGAAGGAAGGAAGGAAGGAAGGAAGGAAGGAAGGAAGGAAGGAAGGAAGGAAGGAAGGAAGGAAGGAGGGAGGGAGGGCGGGAGGGAGGGAGAAAGGGAATGGAAGGAAGGGAGGGAGGGAGAAAGGGAATGGAAAGGAAGGAAGGAAGGGAAGGAGGGAGGGAGGGAGGGAGGGAGAAAGGGAATGGAAGGAAGGGGGAGGGAGGGAAGAAGAGAAGAAGGGGGTGGGAGGGAGGAAGGAAAGGAAGAAAGAGGGAGGGAGGAAGGAAAGGAAAGGGAAAGAGGTAAAGAAAGTAAAGAGGGAGGGAGGAAGGAAGGAAGGAAGGAAGGAAGGAAGGAAGGAAGGAAGGAAGGAAGGAAGGAAAGAGAAGGGGGAGGAAGGGAGCAGGGAAGAAGAGAAGGAAGAAGGAAGGAAGGGGAAGGAAGGGAGGGAGGAAGGAAGAAAGGAAGAAAGGAAAGAGAAGGGGGAGGAAGGGAGCAGGGAAAAAGGAAGGAAGGAACAGGAAGGAAGGGGGAGGGAGGAAGGAAGGAAGGAGAAGGGGGAGGAAGGGAGCAGGGAAAAAGAGAGGGAAGAAGGAAGGAAGGAAGGAAAGAGGGAGGGAGGGAAAGAAAAGGGTGGGTGGGAAATAAGAGGGAGGGAGGGAAGGAAGTAGGGGTGCTCTTCCAGAGACTCCTGCCCCATAGATCTCCATTCATAAAACCCCTCGGCCGGCTGAACAGGGAAAAATTCCAGGTTTGAAAGGTTTAGCAAGCCAGCCCCTTCTTGAGCTTAACAAGCCACGAATATTCAAATCGAAGGAGCGTGCACGCAGGCCATTCCAACGCCCAACCCAACGGTCAAGGCCAGACCAAGCCGGAAGGAGCGAAAACAATGGTGCGGCCTGCTGCCCGGAGAAGATCAAAGGGTATTGGGGTGGATCAAAGCAGGGGAAAAATTCAAAAGTGGGCAGGACACCTTAAAAAACTCACTTTCTGAACGCTGCGAATATTGTTGCAGGAGTCAGCCGATAAACCACCACCTGATCAGAGTCCAACACATGCTAGCTACAAAATCAGAGGCAAAGCGAAGACGTCCAGAGACAAAGTTGGACGCGCGGGTGTTGAACGTCGAAAATCGATGAATTTGTAGTTGTTTTTTCCTCGCTAATGCTGGGAACTCTTCCTGGAGCCAAGGAAAAATCAGGCAACCGGGGGTAATTATGTGATTATTAGATCATCTGTGTCTCTGTGTGTGTGTGTGTCTGTGTGTTTGTTTGTGTTGTTCGGGAAGGTTGTGATGGTCCAGCAATGTGTCCCTCAAATCAGTTGGGCTGAAGTTTTTAAGAAGAGACTGGAAGTTTTTAAGAAGAGACCGGACAGCCATTTGTCTGAAACAGTATAGGGTTTCCTGCCTGAGCAGGGGGTTGGACTAGATGACCTCCAAGGTCCCTTCCAACTTTTTTTTATTTTTATTATTATTAGTATTATTATTATTATTATTATTATTATTATTATTATTAATAATGGGATTTAATATTTCTATACAAGCAGTCCTCAACTTACAACCATTCAGTTAGGGACCGTTGGAAAGTCACAACGGCACTGAAAAACGGGACTTACGGCCATTTTTCACACTTACGACCTTTGAAGCACGCTCGCGTGATCCAAAGTCAGACACTGGGCAACTGACTCGTATTTATGACGGTTGCTCCCCTTTGGTGACCTTCTGACAAGCAAAGTGAACAACTGCACTTCGCATCCCAGGCGAGAAAAAGCATGAAGCATGGCAAAATTCACTTAACGAATATTTCGGTTAACGACAGAAACGTTAGACTCGGTTGCGGTCATAAGTTGAGGACTGCCTGTATTGTAGCTTTTTTTGGGGGGGGGTGATTGTGTTCGTTGGAGACCACCAAGGTCCAGAGAAGGAAAGAAAGGAGCTTTGATTGCCAAACACTTGTGTAACAGCACTATTTTGTGAGGTGCACTGGAGGCTTCCAGTACCGGTTTAAGGCACGGTTACCTCTATAGGACTAAAAACTGTTGTGGTTGTGATTTTAATTGGGTGAAACGGTGCATCGTAGGGGAACAATATTTGAACCCAGGTACCTCAAGTGGGCTAACTTACCGAATGTGTGTCCAAAATCGGGGACCCATGATTCCTGAGGGAATGAAATTTAGGAAAGCTTTGGCTCCTTCGGTGCTATTCGCTGCTGCTGCTGCTGGGCGGCTGCTGCTGTCACATGAACGGCATTTTCAACGTTTTCTGACAGTTTCCAAGCCAGTCACGCAGTCCCTTGCTCTGTCCTCCCATTCGGAAACAGCACTTACCTTCCTGGGCAGAGGAAGGGAGAGAAGGGGAGAAAGGGAAAGGGGAGAGGGAAAGGGAAGGGAAGGGAAGGGAAGGGAAGGAAAGGAAAGGAAAGGAGGAAGAGAGAAGGGAAGGAAAGGAAAGGAAAGGAGAGGAGAGGAAAGGAAAGGTGGAAGAGAGAAGGGAAGGAAAGGAAAGGAGAGGAGAGGAAAGGAAAGGAAAGGAAAAGAAAGGAAAGGAGGAAGAGAGAAGGGAAGGAAAGGAAAGGAGAGAAAGAAAAGGGAAAAAAAGAAAGGAAAGGAAGAAAAGTGGGAAGGAAGGAAAAGAAAGGAAAGGAAAAAGAAAAGGAAAGGAAGAAAAGTGGGAGGGAAGGAAAGGAAAGGAAAGGAAGGGAAAAAAAGAAAGGAAAGAAAAAAGAGGAAAGGAAAAGAAAAGAAAGGAAGAAAAGTGGGAGGGAAGGAAAGGAAAAGAGGAAAGGAAGGGAAAAGAAAGGAAAGAAAAAGAAAGGAAAGGAAGGGAAAGGAAAGGAAGAAAAGTGGGAGGGAAGGAAAGGAAAAGGAAGGGAAAAGAAAGGAAAGGAAAAAGGAAAGGAAGAAGGAAAGGGATGGGAAGGAAAGAAAAAGGAAAGGAAGAAAAGTGGGAAGGAAGGAAAGGAAAAAGGAAAGGAAAGAAAAGGGAAAGAAAGGAAGGGAAAGGAAAGGAAAAGAGAGGAAAGGAAGGGAAAAGAAAGGAAAGGAAGGGAAAAGAAAGGAAAGGAAGAAAAGTGGGAAGGAAGGAAAGGAAAAGGAAAGAAAAGGAAAGAAAAGGAAAAAGGAAAGGAAAAAGGAAAGGCATCCAATCTAACAACCCCCCTTCCCTTTCTCACAATATGTTGGCCAAGCTGTTCCCTGCCAGGCCTTGAAGTTGCAACAGTCCCAGGGCAGGGACGCCATCCCGCTCTCCACACCGCCCAGCCACTAACCACAATCAATGCCTTAAAAATCCCGACCAGCCAGTTTGCTCCCCTTCTGCCTACGGCCTGTCTTTCCTTTTTTTTTTTTTTTTAACCAACGGTGGATCTCCGGCTCTAACTTGAAGGCGGTGCCAGCTATAGACCTGCGCCCAGGTAAAGGAAAAGCTGGCTAGATTCCAGCTAAAACGGGCTTACCGCCAGTCGGCTTGGAGACGTGACTGCAGGAAGCCGTCGAAAGCCCAACCGCAGCCTGCTTGGCTAGGAAAGGCACAAAGGGCCAGTTGCTCACCTGGGCAAAGGTGCTTGCAAAACTGAAGGTATGTTTCACGAGTCCTCGCTTTCTGCCCAGGCCGGTTTTTGACGCTAAATGGAACTCGCCCACCTGCTTTGGCAGAAAGAGGCCTTCCAGTTTCGGTGCACCTGGGACAGTTGTGCACATTTGTCCTTCGATCTGTCCACTGGGACGGGGTCCAGGGACTTGGGAGGGGCTGCTTAACCTGGCTCCCACCCCCACCCCACCCTTACCAAGCCCTATCAGGTAGAAAAGGTACCCAGGTGGACAGGGATGGAATCCCTGCATTCTTTCATTATTTACCGCCAGGCTAGAGAGGAGCGGAGGGGGCAGTCCTCTTAAAGGGACAGCGCAGAGTTTTTCAAACTGTATTTGATAGCGGTGTTCCAGTATATGAGAGGCTGCCGCAAAGAAGAGGGTGTGAGTGCCATGTTATTCTCCAAAGCACCAGAGGGTAGGACGAGAAACAATGGTTGGAAACGGATCAAGGAGAGAAGCAACCTGGAATTAAGGAGAAACTTCCCGACGGTGAGGACAATTAACCAATGGAACAGCTTGCCACCAGAAATCGTGGGTGCTCCATCACTGGAGGTTTTTAAGAAGAGACTAGAGAGTCACTTGTCTGAGACAGTATAGGTTCTCCTGCTTGAGCAGGGGGTTGGACTAGAAGACCTCCAAGGTCCAGTTCTATTCTATTCTATTCTATTCTATTCTATTCTATTCTATTCTATTCCATTCCATTCCATTCCATTCCATTCCATTCCATTCCATTCCATTCCATATATTCTATTCTATTCTATTCTATTCTATTCCATTCCATATTTTCTATTCTATTCTATTCTATTCTACTCCATTCCATATATTCTATTCTATTCCATTCCATATATTCTATTCTATTCTACTATTCTATTCTATTCTATTCTATTCTATTCTATTCTATTCTATTCTATTCCATTCCATTCCATTCCATTCCATTCCATTCCATATTTTCTATTCTATTCTATTCTATTCTATTCTATTCTATTCTATTCTATTCTATTCTATTCTATTCTATTCTATTCTATTTTTTTTTGTAAAAAAATTTTATTTTCAATTTTACAATACATTACATTCTTAAAAATACTTCAGATAAAAAATAAAACAAATTAATACACATCATTTTCGGTATTGCTCACCCATTTCCCCCCAAACCGCATCCACCCTCTGACCAACTTGCCTCTTTCCTTCTTCTTTCTCTTTCTCACTCACCCCCTCACCTCCACCTTCCTACTTACTTCTCACCTTCTTCTATTATTCTATTCTATTCTATTCTATTCTATTCTATAGGAGAACCTATACCATTTCAGACAAGTGACTGTCTAGTCTCTTCTTAAAAATCTCCAGTGATGGAGCGCCCACGATTTCTGGATGAAAGCTGTTCCACTGGTTAATTGTCCTCACTGTCAGGAAGTTTCTCCTTAGATCTAGGTTGCTTCTCTCCTTCAACAGTTTCCAACTGTTGTTTCTCATCCTTCCCTCTGGTGCTCTGGAGAATAACGTGACCCCCTCTTCCTTGTGGCAGCCCTCAGATACTGGACCTCTGCTATCATGTCTCCCCTATTTCTTCTTTTCTTTAGACCAGGGGTGTCAAACTCAATTTCATTGAGGGCTGCATCAGCATTGTGGTTGTCCTCAGGGGGCTGGGTAGGTGTGGCCAAAGTGGGCATGGCCTACTGGGTGGGCATGGCTGGAGAGGGTGTGGCCTACTGGGTGGGCGTGTCCAGCTCTACATCATTCGCGTCAAAGGTGCCTGTGGGGGCCTGGGCAGGAGTGGGACAGATCTGAGGGTCTCTGGCAGAAGGGGGTGGGACCAGGGCAAGTGCCAAGACATGGTCCACTGGAGAAGCCCCATTGCCTGCTGAAACCCCTCCACCGGAGCCCATCAAGCCGGATAGGTGAAGTAGGCTAGGGCCATTTGCTGGCCACTTCCAGGCGATGGTGCATTTCTTCATTCCTCACAAAGGGGGACCCCTCCCAGCATGCACCCAGGGGGCGGGGCTGATGCCGTAGGGGCTGGTTCCTCGCTGTTTCCAAACAGCCTTGTGGAGCTAAGACCGAATGCGTTTCAGCATAGATGGCCACCACAAAATTGTACATTGGCTCCCGGCCAGCCTGGGCCAGGGCCAAAGCAGCGGGGGCCGTTCCCTCACTGTTTCCAGGATGGATTCATGGGCCACATGAAACTATGTCGCGGGCTGCATCCGGCCCCCTGGCCTTGTGTTTGACATGTCTGCTTTAGACCAACCAAACCCATGTCCCGCAGCCGTTCTTCGTATGTTTTGGTCTCCAGGCCTTGGATCATCTTAGTTCAGTGTTTCTCAACCTTGGCAATTTTAAGGCATGTGGACTTCAACTCCCAGAATTCCACAGCCAGGCGTTGATTATCGCCTGGAGCCAGCCTCGTGTCACCTCCCTACTGGCAGAGACCAGCCAGGAGGGGCACGGGTCCAATAAACAGGTGGCGGCATTCATTGCCCTCACGGCCTTGTCCACTTCATCAGGGGTCACAAGCTCAAACTCGCTCCAGATAACATGACTAAGACCAGCCCCCGGCAACTCGGCTGGCACTGCCCAGTCGGAGTCCAGGTCTCTCTGAATCTGAGCGATTTTGTCCGAAAGAAACTGAACAAACTCCTCAGCTCTCCCCTGCAAGGGTTCCTCCGCCTCCTCCACTTTAAGAAGGGAGCGGGTCACCCTAAACAAGGCGGCCAGGTGAGATCCTGCGGACGCAATAAGTGCGGAAAAGTGAACACGCTTTGCCGCCCTTATCGCCACTAAATAAGTCCTAAGGTAGGCTCTTAATAGTGATCGGTCAGATTCAGAGTTACTGGCCCTCCAACGTCGCTCTAGACGTCTCTTGTGGCGCTTCATCTCCCGGAGCTCCTCAGTAAACCAAGGCGCCCTCCGCGGACCACCACCACAGAGAGGTCGCAAAGGCGCAATTCGATCCAGGGTCCCGGACGCCGCCTCATTCCAGGCCGCAACCAGGGACCCGGACGAGTTGTGGACAAGGGAGTCAGGTATTTCCCCAAGCTCCTCCTGGAAGTTGAAGTCCACATGCCTTAAAATTGTCAAGGTTGAGAAACACTGTCTTAGTTGCTCTTCTCTGAACTTTTTCCAAACTCTCAACGTCTTTTTTGTAGTATGGTGACCAAAATTGGCTGCAGTATTCCAGGGGTGGTTTCACTAGGGTTTTATAAAGCGGTACTAATACTTCGCGTGATCGTGATTCCATGCCCAGGACTGTATTAGCTTCAGGCAAGTCATGGCTGGCTGAGGAATTCTGGGAGTTGAAGTCCAAGCCTCTTAAAATGGCGGAGGTTGAAAAGCACTGCTGTAAACCCTCAATTCAAGTCTTCTTGCTTGCTGTTAAGCCCCCACTCTTCTCCAACAGGTCTTCTGCTCCAGAAGCAAGATGGCCTGGCTCACCCACCTCCTGGCTTGCGTCTTTGGCACCGGTTCCTGGATGGCCATCAACGGAGTTTGGGTCGAGCTTCCCCTGCTGGTGACCGAATTGCCGGAAGGCTGGTATCTCCCTTCCTACCTCACCATCATCATCCAACTGGCCAACGTTGGACCTCTCTTCGTGACTGTCATGCACAAACTGAAACCTGGTCTCCTGAAGGAAGTCCCGGTCATCTGCGTGGTGGTTTCCACGGGCATCTTAGCTTGCTTCCTCCTGGCCTTCCTTTGGCATTACACCACGCCCGTCGCCGGAGAACCACACAGCGTGTCTTTCTTCGTCCTTACCTTCTTCCTCTCTCTGGTGGACTGCACCTCGTCCGTCACCTTCCTGCCCTTTATGGCTCATTTCCACCCTCGGTACATCCCCACCCTCTTCATCGGGGAAGGACTCAGTGGCTTCATCCCCGCTATCTTCGCCTTGGCCCAAGGAGCTGGCATTGCGAGTTGCGTCCAGGTCCCGGCGCCAACCTTCAACACCAGCGTGGGCAACTCTTCCTGGGGCAACGTATCAGGGCCGGGCGAGTCTCCCACGATGGAGACACGCTACTCCCCAGCCAACTTCTCCAGCTTGGTCTTCTTCCTTCTCCTGTCCGCCATGATGTTCTTCTGCCTGGTGGCCTTCCTCCTCCTCAACCGACAGCCCAAGTCGTGGGACCTTTCCACGCAGGATTTGTGTTCCAGCGAGATCACCCTGCACTCTATCCAGGAGGTCCCTGCAGGCAAGGAGGGGCCGGCCAACTGGAAGGGAGGCTCAAGCTACTCTACGGAGAGAAAACTGGAGGACGCCAGTGAAGAGGACAAAGGGGCGGAGAAGGTCACGTACACCTGCTCCAAATTGGTCTTCATCTACTTCCTGGTCACTTGGGTCAACGCGCTGACCAACGGCATCCTTCCTTCCGTGCAAAGCTACTCCTCCTTGCCTTACGGCAACCTGGCCTACCACTTGGTGGCCACCTTGAGCTCCATGGCCAACCCCCTGGCCTGCACCGTGGCCACCTTCCTACCCAACAGGTCTGGGCTCCCGGTCAAGCCGATTGTACCCAGGGACGTCTGTAGCTCAGGGTTCAACTGTGGGGTCCTTGGTGCTCTCTGAGCTGGGTGGTTTTCTTGCCGGCGTTTCAGGATCAGTTTAGATAACATCATCAGTGCTAGAAGGGAGTGGTGCTTGCGAAGAGGAAGAGGGGAAAAAGAAGAGGAGGAGGAGGAGGAGGAGGAGGAGGAGGAAGATCATAGGGTCCTTGGTGCTCTCTGAGCTTGGATGTTTTCTTGCAGATGTTTCATGACCCGACTAGGTAACATCATCAGTGTTAGAAGGGAATGGGAATTGCAGGGAGGGGGAGGAGGAAGAAGAGGAGGAGGAGGAGGAGTGTGAAGATATGGGGTCCTTGGTGCTCTCTGAGCTTGGATGTTTTCTTGCAGATGTTTCATGACCCAACTAGGGAACATCATCAGTGCTAGAAGGGAATGGGAATTGCAGGGAGGAGGAGGAGGAGGAGGACTGTGGGGTCCTTGGTGCTGCCTGAGCTAGGTTGTTTTCTTGCAGACCTTTCATGACCCAACTAGGGAACATTATCAGTGCTAGAAGGGAGGGAGGTTTATGGAGAGGAGGAGGGAGAATAGGAGGAGGAGGAGGAGGAGGAAGAGGAGAAAGAGGAGAAGGAGGAGAAGAAGGAGGAACATTATAGGGTCTTTGGAGCCCTCTGGACTTGGTTGTTTTCTTGCAGACATTCCATGACCTGACTAGGTAACATCATCAGTGTTAGAAGGGAATGGGAATTGCAGGGAGGAGGAGGAGGAGGAGGACTGTGAGGTCCTTGGTGCTGCCTGAGCTTGGTTGTTTTCTCGCAGACATTTCATGACCCAACTAGGGAACATTATCAGTGCTAGAAGGGAGTGGGGTTTGCAGAGAGGAGGAGGAAGAGAAGGAGGAGTGAAAGAGGAGAGGACAGGAGGAGAACTGAAGGAGGAGGAGAACCACAGGGCCTTTGGTGCTCTCCGAGCTAGGTTGTTTTCTTGCAGACCTTTCATGACCCAACTAGGGAACATCATCAGTGCTAGAAGGGAGTGGGCTTGTGGGGAGGAGGAGGAGGAGGAGGAGGAGGAGGAGGAGGAGGAGGAGGAGGCAAGAGGAAGATGTCAGGGCAAGCCACTAGTATATATAAACAGAGAGCAAATCCCACTCACTTCTAGTGCTGATGATGTTATCTAGTTTGCTAATGAAATGTCTGCAAAATAACCACACAAAGAGAGCATCCAGGACCCCTTAATGTCAAGCTGTTCCAGTTTCTTTCTCAAGCTTCTGAATGGCTCAGAAGATGCCCGAGACCAAATCCTGGCTTTTCCCTCTCCCCCCTCCCCCCCTCCCCTCCTCCTTTCTGCAAACTCCACTCCCTTCTAGTACGGATGATATTACCTAGTGCAGTGGTTCTCAACCTTTTTAATGCCGCGACCCCCAACCGGTCGTAAGTCGAGGACTACTCAACCGGTCATAAGTCGAGGACTACTCAACTGGTACAGCCCCGTTTGCAGAATGGGGCTTTTGGCGGGCTCAGCAGGGCAGAGACAGCCTGGACCATTCCTATTGGCTTTGGAAAGCCAATAGAATGAGACTGTATTCAAGAGAGTCTATTCTATTGGCTTTCAGAAGCCAGTAGAATAAAAGGGAGGAGCACAGCTAAGGAAAAGGGGGAAAAAAATGGCGGACTGCGTTGTTTGGCGACCCCCGTGAAATGGTCATTCGACCCCAAATGGGGTCCCGACCCACAGGTGGAGAACCACTGACCTAGTGGGGTCATGAAACGTCTGCAAGAAAAACAACCCAGCTCCGAGAGCCCCGAGGACCCCATCATAATATCAACATTCCAGGGTTTGTTTGTTTTTCTCAAGCTCCTTAACGGTTCACAAGCAGCCCAATGGTCCTGTCCCAAATCCTGGCTTAGCAGGGCACGTAAACCCAGGTTACCTCTTCCGCCTGCTCCCTGGCTAATTCTTGGCTGGGAGGCTGGCTCCAATTCTTGGCCACCTCGGAGTCGGACTCCAGAAGAAGCCACCCACCCCCTCCTCCGTTCCCTCCTCCAGGTCTCTTCTGTTCTTGGGGATCTTGACCGTTGCAGGAACTGCCTTTGGGGTCTACAACCTGGCGATGGCCGTGCTCAGCCCCTGCCCGCTCTTGCAGCGCTCCGACTGGGGAGATGCCCTGATTGTAAGTAGGCAGCTCCCTCGTGTTGGAAGGTGTTAAGAAGAGACTGGACAGCCCTTTGTCTGAAATGATATAGGGTTTCCTGCCTGGGGCAGGGGGTTGAGCTGGATGACCTCCAAGGTCCCTTTCAACTCGGTTATTCTATTCTATTCTATAATTCTATTCTATTCTATTTCTTTTCTATTCTATTCTATAATTCTATTCTATTTCTATTCTATTCTACAATCTGCTGTTTCTATTCTATTCTATTCTATTTTGTAATTCTATTCTGTTCTACTACAATCTGCTATTTCTATTCTATTCTATAATTCTATTCTATTTCTATTTTATTCTATAATTCTATTCTATTCTATAATTCTATTTTATTCTATTTCTTTTCTATTCTATTCTATTATATAATTCTATACTATTTCTATTCTATTCTATAATTCTATTCTATTCTATAATTCTATTTTATTTTGTAATTCTATTATATTCTATTCTACAATCTGCTGTTTCTATTCTATTCTATTCTATTTTGTAATTCTATTCTGTTCTACTACAATCTGCTATTTCTATTCTATTCTATAATTCTATTCTATTTCTATTTTATTCTATAATTCTATTCTATTCTATAATTCTATTTTATTCTATTTCTTTTCTATTCTATTCTATTATATAATTCTATACTATTTCTATTCTATTCTATAATTCTATTCTATTCTATAATTCTATTTTATTTTGTAATTCTATTATATTCTATTCTACAATCTGCTATTTCTATTCTATTCTATTCTATTTTGTAATTCTATCTGTTCTACTACAATCTGCTATTTCTATTCTATTCTATAATTCTATTCTATTTCTATTTTATTCTATAATTCTATTCTATTCTATAATTCTATTTTATTCTATTTCTTTTCTATTCTATTCTATTATATAATTCTATACTATTTCTATTCTATTCTATAATTCTATTCTATTCTATAATTCTATTTTATTTTGTAATTCTATTATATTCTATTCTACAATCTGCTGTTTCTATTCTATTCTATTCTATTTTGTAATTCTATTCTGTTCTACTACAATCTGCTATTTCTATTCTATTCTATAATTCTATTCTATTTCTATTTTATTCTATAATTCTATTCTATTCTATAATTCTATTTTATTCTATTTCTTTTCTATTCTATTCTATTATATAATTCTATACTATTTCTATTCTATTCTATAATTCTATTCTATTCTATAATTCTATTTTATTTTGTAATTCTATTATATTCTATTCTACAATCTGCTGTTTCTATTCTATTCTATTCTATTTTGTAATTCTATTCTGTTCTACTACAATCTGCTATTTCTATTCTATTCTATAATTCTATTCTATTTCTATTTTATTCTATAATTCTATTCTATTCTATAATTCTATTTTATTCTATTTCTTTTCTATTCTATTCTATTATATAATTCTATACTATTTCTATTCTATTCTATAATTCTATTCTATTCTATAATTCTATTCTATTTTGTAATTCTATTCTATTCTACAATCTGCTATTTCTATTCTATTCTATTCTATTCCATTCCATTCCATTCCATTCCATATTTTTTATTCTATTCTATTCTATTCTATTCCATTCCATTCCATTCTATTCTGTATTTATTCTATCCTATCCTATCCTATTCTATTCTATTCTATTCTATTCTATTCTATTCTATTCTATTCTATTCTATAATTCTATTCTATTCTATTCTATTCTATAGAACTGATTGTAGATTAGGTTAGACTAGACTAGACTAGACTAGAATAGACTGTAGAATAGAATAGAACAGAACAGAATAGAATAGAACAACAGAGTTGGAAGGGACCTTGGAGGTCTTCTAGTCCAACCCCCTATACCATCAAGAGACCCTATACCATCAATTTCCAACCTTGGCAACTTTAAGACTTGTGGGCTTCAGATCTCAGGATGCAACTTTTCCAGCATGCAACATTCGAACTCAAGGACGTATGTTCAAGGACCGCGGCTGGCTGAGGAACTCTGGGTGCTGAAGTCCAGAAGTCCTAAAGTGGTCAAGGTTGGAACCCCCTGCCCTATACCCCTCTGGAGAAATGGCTGTCCAATCTCTTCTTAAAAGTCTCCAGTGATGGAGCACCCACAACTTCTGGAGATCTTCCAAGATCTCAAATTGGCGCCTTCTGACCTGCCTCTTCTCTCCTTCTATCAACAGGTGATCACCTGGGTGTCCTTCACCGGAGCCCTCACCTACGTCAAGGTGATGCTGGGGATGGTCCTTCGCAGCTGCAGCCACAACGCCCTTGTCTGGTACGGAGCGGTGGAGCAGCTGGGCTCTCTGCTCGGAGCTGTGTTGATGTTCCCCTTGGTGAACGTCTACCACTTCTTCCAGTCTGCTGACTTCTGCAGCTACCAGTGCCCGGCGTGACATGCCGGGATTGAAGGAGAGGTTTTTGCCAAGCCTACCAGCCACGTGCATTCTGGGAACTGTCTCCCAGAAGTAGTCCCCCCCCCCCCAAAAAAACCCACCCCTCTCTTTTTAGACAGAAAGAAGGCAAGGTGTTGGAGAAGATAAGAAAAGATGTCTGCGAAAGACCACATCTTCATAGTCAACAGGAGTCCAGGTAGCAAAGAGAACGCACTCTTGAGATTTTACTCTACACATCATTAACGTTTGGAGGGTCCTTAAAGTAGGGTGGATGCAGCTTGGTGGAGAAAAACCTGGGTGAGCCCCAGGTGACTGTGGAAATTACAACTTTGCTGCCATCTTGACTTTGCTTGGACCTTGGCAACCCGGAGGAGGCAGCCGTGTGTAAGAATAAACGGCCCGTGAATCTACATCCTGGAGTTTGAATATCTTCGTAATGAAGTACCGTGTTTCCCTGAAATTAAGACCCAGTCTTGTATATATTTTTTTTGCCTCCAAAAGATGCACTAGGTCTTAATTTCGGAGAATGTCTTACCTTAGGACCACCGCAGCCAGGCCTTCCAGCCCCCAACACCTGTTTTGCCACTGCTTGACTTCTTCTACGGACGCTTGCTGCCACTTGCGGCCGGTTGCCATGTGGCGCATTGCGTCATTGCTGCTCCTCCTGGCAGAACGCTGTGTGCTCTTTGGGACCTTTCTGCAGCGGAAACGGCCCAAAGTGCCATGAGGTCTCCTGCCACGGGCAACAGAAGCAGCCCAAAGAGCTGTGCAAGCAGTTCTATTTTATTTTTTCTATTCTATTTTCTATTCTATTCTAGTCTATTCTAGTCTAGTCTAGTCTAGTCTAGTCTAGTCTAGTCCATTCCGTTCTACTATTCTGTTCTGTTCTGTTCTATTTATTATTCTATTTTCTATTTCTAGTCTAGTCTAGTCTGTTCTGTTCCATTCTGTTCCATCTCCTATTCTATTCTGTTCTGTTCTGTTCTGTTCTATATATTCTATTTTCTATTTCTATTCCTGTTCTGTTCTGTTCTCTTCCGTTCCCTTCCCTTCCATTACATATTCTATTCTATTCTATTCTATTCTATTCTATTCTATTCTATTCTATTCTATTCTATTCTATTCTATTCCATTCCATTCCATTCCATTCCATTCCATTCCATTTTCTTTCTATTCTATTCTAGTCTAGTCTAGTCTAGTCTATTCTGTTCCATTCCATTCCATTCCGTTCTATCTTCTATTCTGTTCTGTTCTATTTATTATTCTATTTTCTATTTCTATTTTTAGTCTAGTCTAGTCTAGTCTAGTTTAGTCTAGTCTATTCCGTTTCGTTCCGTTCCGTTCCATCTTCTATTCTATTCTATTCTGTTCTGTTCTGTTCTCTGTTCTGTGCTGTTCTGTTCTATATATTATTCTGTTTTCTATTTCTATTCCTGTTCTGTTTTCTTCCGTTCCTTTCCCTTCCCTTCCATTTTCATCTTCTATTCTATTCTATTCTATTCTATTCTATTCTATTCTATTCTATTCTATTCTATTCTATTCTATTCTATTTTCTATTCTATTCTATTCTATTCTATTCTATTCTATTCTATTCTATTCTATTCTGTATTTCTATTCCATTCTATTCCATTCTACTCCCAGAGTTCTGGGAATTTGAAGTCCATATATCTTCAAGTTGCCAAGGTTGAGAAACATTGCTTTGAGAGTTGTCAATGTTTTTCTTCTCACCTCCCCTTTTTTACACAACAACCCGGCTGGGTTGGCCCAAAGGAGCTTCTGTGATTGAGGGACTTGGGTTTCCAGCTCATACGCCTTCTTGGATATTTTCTGGATGTCTCCTTGCATCTTGCTCTCTTAGCCCAGCACCCGTATCCTTATTGCACACTGACTGTTTAAAATAATCTGTGCACGTGATCCAAAGACGGAGGCTAAATTTGAAATGGATCCATTTCCACATTGGGGGGGGGGAGTTGTCAATCCAGGATCTTCTTTCCAGATGGACCTTCAGAACAACATCTTCAGAGATGGGGCAGTTCCATGGTGAAGTGTGCCAAGAGAAACTGGACAAGGATGCTTTTGTGTGGACTGCCGCATCAACACCTTAAAAATGAGGGGTGTTTTTTTTTTCACTCTGTGATGGTCGGTAACACCTGGCTGGTCTTCATTGCAAATGAATCAGTTGCCCTAATGCAGTGATGGCGAACCTTTTAGAGACCGAGTGCCCCAAAAACTGGCCCCGCCCCACTCCACCCTCCTGCCCCGCCCCCACTCTGCTGCCCCATCCCCTGCCCCACCTGCTCACAGGACCACTCACCGCCTCCAAGGCCCACCGCAGATCGCCCGGGCAGCCCAGCAGCGCTATGGCGGCCACACCCTCTGCCCGCGCCCCACAGACTGTACACGATGGGGCGTGAGGGCAGAGTCTTGTCTACGCTGCCTGGCTGCCATGTCCTTGGCTGCGCTGCTCCATGTGGACCACGCTCGGGGGTGACTCTCCTTCAGGGGGGGCTGCTGGAGAGGAGGGGGTCGCGGGGGGAGGCAAGGCTGGGGCAACGGCACGTGTGCCCACAGAGAGGGCTCCGAGTGCCGCCTCTGGCACCTGCGCCACAGGCTCGCCACCACTGCCCTAATGCATGACCTGGGCAGACGTATCCTCCAAAGCGCCTGAAGGCAGGACAAGAAGCAACGGATGGAAACTCATCAAGGAGAGAAGCAACCTGGAACTAAGGAGAAACTGACAGTGAGAACAATTAACCAGTGGAACTACTTGCCTTCAGAAATTGTGGGTGCTCCATCACTGGAGGTTTCTAAGAAGAGACTGGAAGGCCATTTGTCCAGAATGGGGCAGGGTCTCCAGGTTGAGCAGAGGTTGGACTAGAAGACCTCCAGGGTCCCTTTCTACTTTGTTCGGTTCTGTTCTCCAAAGCACCAGAAGGCAGGACAAGAAGCAACGGATGGAAACTCATCAAGGAGAGAAGCAACCTGGAACTAAGGAGGAAATTCCTGACAATGAGGACAATTAACCAGTGGAACTACTTGCCTCCAGAAGCAGTGGATGCTCCAACACTGGAAGTTTTTAAGAAGAGACTGGACGGCCATTTGTCCGAAATGGTATAGGGTTTCCTGCCTGAGCAGGGGGGGGGTTGGACTAGATGACCTTCAAGGTCCCTTCCAGCCCTATGATGGTACGTTCCATGTTCTGCACACTGTGTACAGAAGCATGCAGGGAGTATGTTTCATATAGCCTGGAACTGCCTGGTCCTTAATTCCAATCTAAACTGTTCCTTTGAACGGTCGTTTCCAGTCTTTAAAATTTCCCAACAGAAAATAATAAGATTTTTACCTACCTCAACATTTCAAATGGATGGCGTTGCCATCAAAAGGACTCTGACACACACATGTCTTCCTTTTTCACGGCGGGACAGTGTGTGAAAAACAGCTGTCTCTGCTTCCATCCTCCCGGTTCTTGATTCCTTCTTTGCTAAAGGATGTGTTTTATTTTTATTTATTTTCTGACTTGGGTTTTCAAGCCGCCCCTTTCCACAAGGGACTGGGGGGGGGGCGGCGAACAATAAACAGAATAAAGTCAGTTATATCGCGGATGAAAAAAATTAAAATCTGGAGCAGCCGAGAAAGACAACACTTGTCAATAGCTCCAATGCAGCTTTCACAGAGCCGGAGTCCCAGGGCTGGCACAGAAGCAGCTGTCTAGGGCCTAGGAAAGGCCAGCGTGGGAGGGGGGGTCTTCTTGGTCTCTGGAGGGACACGACCCCCAAAACAAGCTCTCTGGTAGAGTTCTGGAAAGCAGTCATTTCAGCTAGCCAGTTTCTACGTTATTCTGTGACCGGAATGGCATGTCGCTCCAGTCAACCTCAGTTTTCCATTTGAAAAATGGAACTTTTTTACTTCTATGTAAGTCTACTTTGCTGGATAACTAATGGATCCTTTCCCCCTTTCCTTTTCTTTCCTTTCCCTTCCTCCCCTCTCCTCCCCTTCCCTCTGTTCCCCTCCTCTCCTCTCCCCCTCCCTCCTCAGCCCTTCTTCTCCCCTCTTCTCCCCCACTCCTCTCCTCTCCTCCCGTCCCTCCCTCTGTCTCCCCCTCCCCTCCCTTCCCTTCCTTTCTTCTGTTCCTACCGATATACACCTATCTCTTTCCTTCCTTCCTTCCTTCCTTCCTTCCTTCTTTCTTTTTCTTTCTTTCTTTCCTTCCTTCTATCCATCTTCCTTCAATGTTCCTTCCTTCCTTCCATGCTTCCTTCCTTCCATGTTCCTTCAATCTTTCTCTTTCCTTTCTTTCTTCTTTCTTTCCTTCTATCCATCTTCCTTCAATGTTTCTTCCTTCCTTCCTTCCATCCATGTTCCTTCAATCTTACATTCTTTCTTTCCTTTCTTTCTTCTTTCTTTCCTTCTATCCATCTTCCTTCAATGTTTCTTCCTTCCTTCCTTCCATCCATGTTCCTTCAATCTTTCATTCTTTCTTTCCTTTCTTTCTTCTTTCTTTCCTTCTATCCATCTTCCTTCAATGTTTCTTCCTTCCTTTCTTCCATCCATGTTCTTTCTTTCTTTCTTTCTTTCCTTTCATTCTATCCATCTTCTTTCAATGTTCCTTCCTTCCTTCCATCCATGTTCTTTCTTTCTTTTTTCTTTCTTTTTTTCTCTCTCTCTCTCTCTTTTTCTATCCATCTTTCTTCAATGTTCCTTCCTTCCTTCCATCCATCCATGTTCTTCAATCTTTCTTTCTTTCTTCCTTCCTTCCTTTCTTCCATCCATCTTCAATGTTCCTTCCTTCCTTCCTTCCATCCATGTTCCTTCAATCTTTCTTTCTTTCTTTCTTTCTTTCTTTCTTTCTTTCTTTCTTTCTTTCTTTCTTTCTTTCTTCCTTCCTTTCTTCCTTCCTTCCTTCTTTTTCTTTTCTTTTCTTTTCTTTTCTTTTCTTTCTTCCTCTCATTCATGCCCTCTCTTGGTAACCCAGACATGCGCTATCTTAACTTGCAAACTCTAGCTGCCTGGAGTCCCCAAGAGGCTGACTTTATGCCTCTGGGAACAGAAGCCCGAATTCTATCGTCCTAGTTTTAGCAGAGCCCTGACAATAGAGAGCACGAATTGTTCCCGAGATTATTCTCAGCCACCGCGTTCCCCCACCTACCACCACCCTCACTTCATTTCCCTCCATTGTTTTTCCCTCTCTCCCTGGACCAGCGTCTTCTTTCGGCCTCTTCCACACAGGCCTGGCAGCCTCGCCTCTTTCCCCATCCATTTTGCAAAGGCCAGCCCTCCCCCCCCCCAGAAAAGTTATTAATAAGGAGACTCGGAGTGACACAAACGGGTCCTGATGGGCAGCCCCCTTGGGCTCTGCAGCACTAAATCCTGCGCTGACAGCCGGTGTCACCTCCATTCCCCGAACATCCATCAGGCTGGGGTAGCCAGTGACCGAGAAGGCGCTTGCAACAGACGGGGCCGCGGGGTGACCCACTTAACGTCCAGCCTGCTAGAGAGCTGCCAATGCCCCCAGGAAAAGAGAGACCGGCCCCCCTCTCATTAAAAATGGAAAAGGAATGGCTGCGCGGAACTCAGGACAAACGGCAAGAGGCAAAACGTCGGGCGCTTGACCTGCTCCTTAAAGCCAGGAATGAAAATCTGGAATGTCAGCTTGTTCCAAGCTGGATCAGTCAGTCGATCCAGATAGCCACCGCGTTCACACATGCCTGAAAAAAAAAAATAAAGCGGCTTTCCGCGGTCGCCTGGTGCCCTCAAGCAGATGTCCTTGACTTAACCGCAGTTCATTTAGCGACCGTTCGACGTTACAAGGCACTGGGGGGAAAAAAGTGACAGGATCGTTTTTCACACTTAATGACCGTTGCAGCCTTCCCAGGGTCACGTGATCAAAGTTTGGAAACTTGGCAACTTCCATGGACATAGGGTTTCCTGCCTGAGCAGGGGGTTGGACTAGATGACCTCCAAGGTCCCTTCCAACTTTATTATTACTATTATTATTATTATGGATCATCGCACAGTCAGCCAGAAGTTCAGACTGGATTTGGCATTTTGTCTACCTATCGAGTCCTTACCAAGGACCTGGGATAGGCAGATGTGGATGTTTGATGGTATTACAGATATCGTCGCAGGATGGAAGCAGTTCCTAGTAAGGCTGCCTTTTGCAATTGACTAATGGTGAATTTGTCAGTGCTGATGATGGTGTTCAAGTGGTGCTCCAGTTGTTTTGGGATTGCACCCAAGGCGCCTATGACTATTGGTACTACCTTTGCTTGCCTTTGTCACAGTCTTTCTATTTCTATTTGTAGGTCTTTGTATTTTGTTATCTTCTCCAGTTCTTTCTCGTCTATTCTGCTGTCTCCAGGCACTGCCACGTCCACTATTCAGACTTTTTTGTCTTTCTTATCGACAATTGTTAAGTCTGGGGTGTTATGTTGCAGGTGCTTGTCTGTTTGAATTCTAAAGTCCCAGAGCAGTTTAATTTTATCATTTTCTATGACTTTCTCTATTTTATGATCCCACCAGTTTTTGCTTACAGGCAAATGATATTTTTTGCAGATCTTCCAATGCACCATTGTTGCTACTTTTATTATTATTATTTTGGATCATCACACAGTCAGCCAGATGTTCAGACTGGATTTGGCATTTTGTCTACCTATCGAATCCTTACCCAGGACCTGGGATAGGCAGATGTGGATGTTTGATGGTATTACAGGTATCGTATTATTATTATTATTATTATTATTATTATTATTATTATTATATTTTATTCATTAAACATGAACCTCAGTCAACTGAGCATTCAAATTGGCTGGCGCTGATGGTTGACACGGGTTGCTACCAGCATCCTAGGTGTCAACCAGGTACCTCCTTAAAATATAAGATGTTCCGAGTAGCGCAGTTTTTTGTAACATTGCTGGAGTTACTGCAGGAAGCTGCAGTTTCTTGATGTATTTTGCAAAGTTTTTGGACATAGTTCCCAGTGCCCCGATGACAATGGGTACCACTGTTACACGTTTCATCCACAGTTTCGCTGTCCAGGTTGCGATATTTCGTAGTTTTTTCCAGTTCTTTTTCTTCGACTTTGGCATCTCCTGGTGCAGCGATATCAATCAGCTGTACACTTCGGTTCTCTACCACTGCGATATCCGGCGTCTTGCGTTCCAAATGGCGATCTGTCTGCATTATTATTATTATTATTATTATTATTATTCAAAGGGGAAGCCAGTTTCACTTAACAACCATGTTACTAGCTTAACAACTGCTGTGATTCGTTTAACACCTGTGGCAACAAAGGTCGTAAAATGGGGCAATGCCAAGAGTCCAAATTTGGGTCATACGACCATGGGGGGATGCTGCAATGGCCATAAGAGTGAAAACCAGTCATAAGTCATTTTGTCCAGTTACTGTTGTAAGTTTGAACGTTCACTAAGCAGACCGTTGTAAGTTGAGGACTTGCATGTGTGATGACCTGGGCTCCAATTATTTGTCCTATATGCGCACATCTGCTGTTAGGAGCGGGGTGGGTGGGATGTAGAATTGTTTTCTAGAGGTGGTAGGGTTTTATGATTTCCTATTTAAAAAAAAAAAACCTTGCTGAAAATAGAATAGAATAATAGAGCTGGAAGGGACCTTGTAGGTCATCTAGTCCAACCCCGCAAGCAAGCAGGAGACCCTACACCGTTTCTGACCGATGGCAGTCCAGTCTGTTCTTGAAAACCTCCAGTGATGAAGCTCCCACAACTTCTGGAGTAATAATGATGATGATGATGATGATGATGATGATGATAATGTTGTTGTTGTTGGAAGGGACCTTGGAGGTCATCTAGTCCAACCTCCTGCTCAGGCAGGAAACCTTATACCATTTCGGACAAATGGCTGTCCAGTCTCTTCTTGAAAACTTCCAGTGTTAGCTTCTGGAGGCAGGTTGTTCCACTTTAAGCGCGGGCATTCAGATGGGTGTTTTCAGAGTGGGTTTTCTAGGGCAATTCAGATTTTCTCCAGCTGCACAATTAGGCCTATCAGTTTGTTGCACATGCCAAAATCAATCTCTCTCTCTCTCTCTCTCTCTCTCTCTCTCTTTTTTTTTTTTTTTTTGGCTGAGCAGGGATTCTGAAATTCCAGGAATTCTGTCTGAGGTTGGAATAAAAGGCTCCTCAAGAGAAAACACTAAAGCAGGAGGGAAGGAAATTTGGGGCGGGTCTGCTCCACATTCGAAAAATGCATTGATGTCCTTGCAGATATTTTTTTTTAATCATCCCTGGACAATTATAATCCCCCCATGAAATCTGGCTGTTTGGAAAGGAAACTGGCTATGCAGCTGTGGTTCAAAAGAAAAAAAAAATCAGGAAGCAGCGGCAAATTTCACACTTGGCATTATTAGAATTGCAAATAAATGTGTGGATGCACTATAGTCAGTCCTTGACTCACGACCACAGCTGGGCCCAATATTTATGTTGCTAAGTGAGACATTCTTTGGGTGAGGTTCCCCCCCCATTTTATGACCTTCCTTGATAGGAATCCCTGCAAAAGAAAGAAAGAAAGAAAGAAAGAAAGAAAGAAAGAAAGAAAGAAAGAAAGAAAGAAAGAAAGAAAGAAAGAAAGAAAGAAAGAAAGAAAGAGAAAGGAAAGAAAGAAAAAGAAAGAAAAAAACAGAAAAAGAAGGGAAAGAAAGAAAGAAAAAGAAGGAAAGAAGAAAGAAAGAAAGAAAGAAAGAAAGGAAGAAAGAAAGAAAGAAGGAAAGAAAGAAAGAAAGGGGAAAGAAAGAAAAAGAAAGAAAGGAAAGAAAGAAAGAAAAAGAAAGAAAGAAACAGAAAAAGAAGGGAAAGAAAGAAAGAAAGAAAAAGAGAAAGAAAGAAAGAAAAGGGAAAGAATGAAAGAGAGAAGGAAAGAAAGAAAGAAGGAAGGAAGGAAGAAAGAAAGGAAGGAAGGAAGAAAGAAAGAAAGAAAGAAAGAAAGAAAGAAAGAAAGAAGAAAGAGATTGAAGGAACATGGATGGATAGATGGATGGATGGGTGGGTGGATGAGTGGGTGGATGGAAGGAAGGAACATTGTAGGAACATTGAAGGAAGATGGATAGAAGGAAAGAAAGGCAGGCAGGAAGGAAGGCAGGCAGGAAGGAAGGAACAATCCAGCAAGATAGATTTACATAGCTGTAAAAAGTTCCGTTTTCCAAATGGAAAATTGAGACTGATGATTGTAGTAGCTACGTGCCATTATGGCCATGGTATAATGTAAAAACCACCATTCCACAGCTAAGGCCAGCATCCTGACTTTTCTGACCATACTCTGAGGTCAAAAGTCCCCCCCTTTCCTACTCCCCATCTCCCAGTCTTTATCTTCCTGGCCTCCAAGATCACCGCAGATGGGGACTGCAGCCAAGAAATTAAAAGACGCTTGCTCCTGGGGAGGAAAGCTATGGCAAATCCAGACAGCATACTAAGGAGCAGAGACATCACCCTGCCAACAAAAGTGCGTATAGTCCAGGCCATGGTTTTCCCAGTTGCAATGTATGGCTGGGAAAGTTGGACCATAAGAAAGGCTGAGCGCCAAAGAATGGAGGCCTTTGAACTCTGGTGCTGGAGAAGACTCCTGCGAGTCCCCTGGACTGCAAGACGATCCAACCGGTCAGTCCTAGAGGAGATCCACCCCGACTGCTCTTTAGAAGACCGGATCCTGAAGTTGAAACTCAAATACGTTGGCCCCCTAATGAGAAGGAAGGACTCACTGGAGAAGAGCCTGATGCTGGGGAAGATGGAGGGCAAGAGAAGAAGGGGACGACAGAGAATCAGGTGGCTGGATGGAGTCACTGAAGCAGGAGGCGTGAGCTTCAATGGATTCCAGAAGATGGCAGAGGACAGGAAGGCCTGGAGGAGGTTGTCCATGGGGTCGCGATGGGTCGGACACAACTTCGCAACTAACAACAACATCCTCCAGTCCTTGGACCTTTTCCAGCCGAGTTGCGGGTGCTATTCTACCTCTGGCCACCAGGGATCGCCTGAAGAGGAAAGGCAGGCGCCTCGGATGTCTTTTGATGCACAAAGCCGAGGAGATAATTAACTCGGAGCTAATAAAACGCCAATTTGGCTGCCTTTTGTCTGGCAGCAGAAGGCCCCATTGAGATGCAAAGCGGATCCGGCTTTCGCTCCGGGGCAGCCGGCTTCTCCCCGGCTGCAGCTGGCCGGGGACGAGCCAAGCTGTGCCAGGTTTGGCAAAGGAGGTTTTTGCAAGCGAGGAGAAGGACTGCAAATGGCCTCCTGGCTCCTTGATTGCGCTTGCAAGCTTCTCCGGACATCTGTAGAGGCCCGGGGCTGGGCCAAGGGAGGTGCAGAAGGGCCCAGAAAGTTCCAGAGATTAGAGACGTGTCTTGGTTTTCATGCGTGGCCTGGCACGGGATCTCGAGGCTAGCTACCCGGCGATTCTCCGGCTTGCTTTTGTGGCCTGGGGTCCTCTGTCCTCTGTCTGAGCTTGTGGTTTTCTTGCAGACGTTTGATGTAGAGGGGCCGTTTTATTGGAGGTGGTGGAGTTACTGCATATTTTAGCCCCGATGACGCACAGCCCGGATGAGGTTAGCTAGTTGGGTAATGAAACGTCGGCGAGAGAAGGATCTAGTTCATAGAGCAGGAAGGAACCCCCCTCCCACAAGACTGAGCTCCCCAAAAGTTACACCTTCCTCCTCTTCCTCCTCCTCCCCCCTTCCTCACCCTCCTCCTCTCCCTCCCACAATCCCTTCGAGCACTGATGAGGTTACCTAGTTAGGTTGTGAAACGTATTCAAGAAAGCAACCAAGATCAGAGAGCACCAAGGACCCCACAGTTGTCGTCCTCCTCCTCCTCCTCCCTCCTTTCCACAGACCTCATTCCATTCTAGCACTGATGATGTTATCTAGTTAGGTTGTGAAACGTCTCCCAGAAAGCAACCAAGATCAGAGAGCCCCAAGGACCCCACAATCCTAGTCCTCCTCCTCCTTTCCTCCTCCTTCTCCTCCCCCCTCCCTCTCCTTTCCACAAACCTCACTCCCTTCTAGCACTGCTGATGTTATCTAGTTAGGTCGTGAAATGTCTGCAAGAAAGCCACCAAGATCAGAGAACACCAAGGACCCCACAGTCCTCCTCCTCCTCGTCTTCTTCCTCCTTCTCCTCTTTCTCCTCCTCTTCCTCCTCCTCCTCTTCCCCTCCCCCTCCTTTCCACAATGTGGGGGAATTTGCACGCGCAGCAAACTGCCATGCATTGCCCCCCACAAACCTCATAACCTTTTGATACCCTTTGTCCCAAGGAAGCAGCCAAAAGATCACCCCCTTTTGACTTAATATCTTACCTACCTAAATAAATAATATGCTTTAAGTTCCCCCTTATCTCTTCCTGTCTTTATCTCTTCTTGTCTTTATCAGTTCTTTCTCCTTTTCTAATTTACCTGTATTTGTTTTTACCTGCTCTCAACAGGTAATGTGTTACTAGAAAATAATTGCTTATATGAAGGAATTTTTCAATTACTTTATGTCAACAGCTAAAGGTTAAACTTCTAAATGTAAAATGTCAGCAGTTAATGGCAAAACCTATGTATGTAAAAAGAATATAAGAAGGAATAAACTCAGAGTTTGTCAAGCTGTGTCCTGCAGCTTCAAAGCTCTGCTCAAGACATGCCTGTGTCTTTTTCTTAGCATCCTACAACAAACCTCACTCCTTTCTAGCACTGATGATGTTATCTAGTTAGATCATGAAACGTCTCCCAGAAAGCAACCAAGATCAGAGAGCACCAAGGACCCCACAGTCCTCTTCCTCCTCCTCCTCCTCCTCCTCCTCCTCCTCCTCCTCCTCCTCCTCCTCCTCCTCCCCCTCCTTTCCACAAACCTCACTCCCTTCTAGCACTGATGATGTTATCTAGTTAGGTCGTGAAACGTCTGCAAGAAAGCCACCAAGATCAGAGAGCCCCAAGGACCCCACAGTTCAACTTTGAGCTTCAAATATTCTCTTCCATCACTCTCCTTTTGTGCCGAACATAGGCACACATGCACACGGCCACAGCTACGCCTGTGTTGCCCAGATCTTTAGGCTGCGGTGACTTAGGACCAATCTTCACACTTAGGACCGTTGCAGCCTCCTCACTATTAAGGAGTCAAAATTTGAGTGCGTGGCAACTACCATGCATTCAGGAGAGTTGCAGCGTTTGGGTGGAATCCTGCGATTCCCATTCGCGACCTTCCCAATTGGCTTCTGACAATAAAGTCAGGGGGAGAAACCGGATTCACTTAATGACTGTGTGATTCACTTAACAACTGTAGCAATTAATAACCATGGCAAAAAAAAGATCATAAAATCAATCAAACCAACCTAAGGAGCCGTGGTGGCGCAGTGGTCAGAATGCAGCATTGCAGGCTAACTAACTGCCAACTGACAGCAGTTCGATCCTCAACGGCTCAAGGTTGACTCAGCCTTCCATCCTTCCGAGGTTGGTAAAATGAGGACCCAGATTGTTGGGGGCAAATAGGCTGACTCTGTAAACCATTTAGAGAAGGCTGTAAATCCCTGTGAAGTGGTATACATACTCTTCATATTCTATTCTATTCTATTCTATTCTATTCTATTCTATTCTATTCTATTCTATTCTATTCCATTTCTCTTCTCTTATTCTATTCTATTCTATTCTATTCTATTCTATTCTATTCTATTCTATTCTATTCTATTCTATTCTATTCCTATTCTATTCTATTCTATTCTATTCTATTCTATTCTATTCTATTCCTATTCTATTCTATTCCATTTCTCTTCTCTTCTCTTCTCTTCTCTTCTCTTCTCTTCTATTCTATTCTATTCTATTCTATTCTATTCTATTCTATTCTCTCCAGACGTTGTGGGTGCCCCATCACTGGAAGTTTTTAAGAAGAGACTGGACAGCTATTTGTCTGCAATGGTCTTAGGGGGTCTACTGCCTGAGCAGGGGGTTGGACTAGATGACCTCCAAGGCCCCTCCCAACTCGCTTCTTCCTGTAAGGCGGGGGAACAGACGCAGCTGCAGCTTGGACCGCCCCACCGGTCAACTTCACGGACTACGTCCCGGGTGTAAGACGTAAGAAGAAAAGAAATAGACACCCACCCCCCTAAAAAAAAAAGTGATGGATGGATTTGAGGATTTATCGACTGCCTTCCGAAACAGAAGCCCCCAGTCCCCCCTGCCCCCACCCTGCCCCACGCTCCTTTGTCAAAGTCAGGTGTGAAACCGACACCAGGCAAATGGGGGGGGCGCATCTTCCCCCCCCCCCACACACACACCCCTTCAGACCCTATCAAATCTCCATCTCCATTCCTATAAGTGGAAGGAACCCTTTTCAAATGGAGGAAGAAAAATCAAATCAAATCAAAAGCCGGGGTTTTTCCACCCGAGCCCCCCCCCTCCTTTTTGACAAGCGGCGCCTCGGAGTCCAAATTAACTTTTGCACACTTCATTAGGCCGCCCCCCTTCCCCTCCCCCACTCCCGTCCCCGTCGCAAACCCCCCCCCCCAGAGCAGCACGCCCGGCAGCTGGATCACACACACACACACACACACACACACACACACACGGATCCCTTCTCCGGGCAATTAATCTTCGCACCTCCGGCAAGCTATTGTGGGGGTCCACGGGTCTGTGCGTGGCGATAAGGGGGGGGGAGAGACAAACTGCCCGTGGGGAGGGGCGAGATAAGCCTGTTCTTTGTTGGGGGGGGTGTTCCGAGGACTAGGCGGGCTTCCCTTCCCCTCTGCGCACATCCCGGGCAGCCCCCGTCCCGTCCTGCCCCCCCCCCGCCCGCTTTTGCCTTCCTTCCATTCCATCTGTTGGCGCAGGCAACTCCCCCGGGGCTGGAGAGCCGGGGAAAGGCAGGAAGAAAAGGGCTCGGTGGCTTTTGCTGGCTGTTTGGAAATATTCCTCAATCCCTCCTTCCCTCCCTCCCTCCATCCCACCGCTCATCCATCCGGCTTCCTTCTGTCTTCCTTCCTGCTTTCCATCGTTTTTGCTCCTTCCTTCCTTCCTTCCTTCTTTCCTTCCATCCATCTTCCTTAAATCGTCCTTCCTTCCCTCCATCTTCCTTCCATCTATCCATCCATCCATCTTCCTTCAATCTTTCTTCCCTCATTCCTTCCATCCATCTTCCTTCAGTCTTCCTTCCTTCTTACCTTCCATCCATCAATCCATCTTCCTTCAATCCATCCATCCATCCATCTTCCTTCAATATTTCTTTCCTCAATCCTTCCTTCCTCCTTACCTTCCATCCATCCATCCTTCTTCAATCTTCCTTCCTTCCTTCCTTCTTCCTTCAATCTTTCTTTCTTTCTTCCTTCCTTCCTTCCTCCTTACCTTCCATCCATCTTCCTTCAATCTTCCTTCCTTCCTTCCATCCATCGATCCATCTTCCTTCATCTTCCTTCCTTCCTTTCATCCATCCATCCATCCATCCATCTTCCTTCAATCTTCCTTCCTTCCTTCTTTCCTTCCTTCCTTCTTTTCCTCCTTCCTTCTTTTCTTCCTTCCTTCCTTCTTTCCTTCGTTCCTTCTTTTCTTCCTTCCTTCCTACCTTCCATCCATCCATCCATCCATCCATCTTCCTTTAATCTTCCTTCTTTTCTTCCTTCCTTCTTTCCTTCCTTCCTTCCTTCTTACCTTCCATCCATCCATCTGAAGGCAAAACCAGAAGCAACGGATAGATCTATCTATCTATCTATCTATCTATCTATCTATCTATCTATCTATCTATCTATCTATCTATCTATCTATCTATCTATCTATCTATCTACCTTTCTCTCTTATCTATCATTCTCTTATCTATCTATCTATCTATCTATCTATCTATCTATCTATCTATCTATCTATCTATCTATCTAAGGAGAAATTTCCTGGCAGTGAGAACAATTAACCAGTGGAACAACCTGCCTCCAGAAGCAGTGAATGCTCCATCATTGGAGGCTTTTAAGAAGAGACTGGACAGCCATTTGTCTGAAATGGTATAGGGTTTCCTGCCTGAGCAGGGGGTTGGACTAGAAGACCTCCAAGGTCCATTCCAACTCTGTTATTCTGTATGCTGCAGGTACCATCATTGGGGGGGGGTCCCAGAAGGCATACCTTCTCTGTCGTGGCACCTGCCTTATGGAACACCCTTTCTCCCAAAGGTAATTAGCTCCTTGGCCCTGAAGTCTTGGTGGTCCTCAACTTAACACCACAACGGAGCCCAACATTTATGTTGTTAAGTGAGAAATTTGTTGAGTGAGTTTTGCCCCATTTTACGACTTTTCTTGCCACGTTGCATCCCTGCAGTTGTTAAATTAGTAGCACGCTTGTTAAGCGAGTCTTGTCTCCCAAGCGAAGGATCTGAACTCACAACTGGATCAAGTCCAAGGTCTGTCAGTCTTCTGGGACCAGAGGTGGACAACGAACCTCCAAAGTTGACTGACTGAAATGCCACTGGATGGAATTTTTATCTGAAGCCTTTGCTCCGAAGGGATTGGGAAGGCTTGGGTGTTTCTTTCCCCCAAAAGCTTTGTTATTTATTTTTTTTGGGGGGGGGGGAACTGCAAACCTGCGTCTTCTGCCGGCTTTATGAAACTGGAAAATGTGTTTTCTTTTTCCAGGAGACTTTTGACAGCTGCCTCAGCAAAATATGGGAGATTACTCAGAGTCTCATTGTGCCAATTTCCTTTGTGCATTCAGGTCTTGTGCCATCCGTTGCTCTTTCCTGGCTGTGGGGTAATGAGAGAGGTAATTAATTGTAAAAGACAAGGTGGGGATTAGGGAGAAGAGAGAGAGAGAGAAAGGAAGAAGAAAGAAAGAAAAAGAAAGAAAGAAAGAAAGAAAGAAAGAAAGAAAGAAAGAAAGAAAGGGAGGGAGGAAGGGAGGAAGAGAGAGAGAGAAAAAAGAAGGAAGGGAAAAGAAAGGAAGGAAGGAAGGAAGGAGAAAGAAAGAAAGAAAGAGAAAGAAAGAAAGAAAGAAAGAGAAGGAAGGCACAGAAAGAAAGGAAGAAAGAAAAAAGAAAGAAAGGAAGGAAGGTGAGAGAAAGAAAGAAAGGCAGAGAAAGAAAGGAAGAAAGAAAGGAAGAAAGAAGGAAGGCAGAGAAATAAAGGAAGGAAGAAAGAAAAAAGAAAGGAAGGAAGGAAGGAAGAAAGAAAGAAAGAAAGAAAGAAAGAAAGAAAGAAAGAAAGAAAGAAAGGAAAGCAGACAGAAAGGAAGAAGAAAAAAGGAAGGAAGGAAGGCGAGAGAAAGAAAGAAAGAAAGAAAGAAAGAAAGAAAGAAAGAAAGAAAGAAAGAAAGAGAAGGAAGGCAGAGAAAGAAAGGAAGAAAGAAAGAAAAAAGGAAGGAAGGAGGGAAGAAAGGAAGGAAGAGGGGAAGGAAGGAAGGAAAGAAAGAAGGAAGGAAGGGTGGAGAAGAAATCAGAGGCCTGGCTAATATATGCTAAGAGTGGGCAATCAAAAGCTCTCGGCAGCCTACAGAACACACAAAGAGACCCCTCCCCTTTCACACACACACACACACACACACACACACACACACACACACACACACAGTGCCACTTCTGCTGCTAAGCTGGGAGCGATGGCAGACATGCCGGGCAGGTTGGGGAAGCTGAATGGAAATGGTCTGCCCTGGGGGTGGGGGGCTTGGATCTGGGACCCCCACTCCCGATGTGGATGCTTTCTGGGGAGAGAAAAGGGAAGGCTGCTGGCGGGAGAAAGCCCAGATACAGAGACCCTGAGAAGCCAGCGTGGAAAAGGAGGGTGCAAAAAGGGAGAGTTGGAGGCATGAAGAGTCTTCCTGTCAGGGTCCACCCCAGGATCTTGGGCCACCCATTGGTCAAAAAAGTCAAAATGGCAGCATCCACCTGACTACTGATGTACGACAAGGCTGTATCCTTGGCTCTTTTATGACTCGTGGACTTCAACTCCCAGAATTCCTCAGCCAGCCACGCTGAGGGGAAAGGGAGAGGTTTCCAAGCTGAGTCATGCTGGCTCAGGAATTCTGGGAGTTGAAGTCCACCAGTCATGAGGGGGCCATAGTTTCCCCATGCTGGCCAGGAATTCTGGGAGTTGAAGTCCACCAGTCATGAGGGGGCCATAGTTTCCCCATGCTGGCCAGGAATTCTGGGAGTTGAAGTCCACCAGTCATAAAAGAGCCAAGGTTGAAGACCCCTGGTTTAAATATTTAAATATTTTTCCTCACAGTCACGTGATCAAAATTCAGGCATTTGGGCAGGGGTAGGCAACCTTGGCTCTTTTATGACTGGTGGACTTCAACTCCCAGAATTCCTGAGCCAGCCACACTGAGGGGAAAGGGAGAGGTTTCCAAGCTGAGCTGTGCTGGCTCAGGAATTCTGGGAGTTGAAGTCCACCAGTCATGAGGGGGCCGTAGTTCCCTCACGCTGGTTCAGGAATTCTGGGAGTTGAAGTCCACAAGTCATGAAGGGGCCATAGTTCCCCCATGCTGGCTGAGGAATTCTGGGAGTTGAAGTCCACAAGTCATGAGGGGGCCATAGTTCCCCCATGCTGGCTGAGGAATTCTGGGAGTTGAAGTCCACAAGTCATGAGGGGGCCATAGTTCCCCCATGCTGGCTCAGGAATTCTGGGAGTTGAAGTCCACCAGTCATAAAAGAGCCAAGGTTGCCTACCCCTGTTCTATAGTGTGCCCAGTTCACCCAGGCTCTTAAGCTGACCCAGGCAGTCCTCAGCTTATGACCACAAAGTTCTTTTGCTAAGCAAGAGTCATTAAGTGAGTCTGGCCCCACTTTCTGGCTACAGTTGTTGAGTGAATCGCTGCAGTTATTAAATGAGTAAAGTGGTTGTTAAGTCAATCTGCTTCCCCATCAGCTTCGCTTATCGGAAGCTCTCAAAAAGGGTTCACCTGACTTTGGGACCCTACAACAGTCATAAGTACATGTCAGTTGCCAAGCATCCAAATTTTGATTGTGTGACCCTGGGGGAGGCTGCCATGGTCATAAGTGTGAAAAATGGTCCTAAGTCCCTTTTTTCAGTGCCATTGTAACTTTGAACAGTCACTAAAGGAATGATTGTAAGTTGAGAATTATCTGTAAAGTATTTTTTAATTAAGCCATGTACACCAGGATTTTAGGCATAAAGCTATTGGCCACTTAATAGTAGCGACTGTGAGAAGGATCTGGGAATCCTAGTGGACAATCACTTAACTATGAGCCAGCCGTGTGCTGCAGCTGCCAAAAAGGCCAACACAGTGCTAGGCTGCATTAACAGAGGGATAGAATCAAGATCACGTGAAGTTTTAATACCACTTTACAAGGCCTTGGTAAGGCCACATTTGGAATGCTGCACCCAGTTTTGGTCACCACGATGTAAAAAAGATGTTGAGACTCTAGAAAGAGTACAGAGAAGAGCAACAAAGATGATTAGGGGACTGGAGGCTAAAACATATAAGAAACGGTTGCTGGAATTGGGTATGTCTAGTTTAACGAAGAGAAGGACGAGGGGGGACATGATAGCAATCTTCCAATCTCTCAGGGGCTGCCCCAAAGAAGAGGGAGTCAAGCTCTTCTCCAAAGCGCCTGAAGGCAGGATAGGAAGCAACGGATGGAAAGTAATGAAGGAGAGAAGCAACCTGGAACTAAGGAGAAACTTCCTGACAGGGAGGACAATTAACCAGTGGAACAAGCTGCCTCCAGAAGCAGTAAATGCTCCAACACTGGAAGTTTTTAAGAAGAGACTGGACAACCATTTGCCTGAAATGGTATAGGGTTTCCAGCCTGAGCAGGTGGTTGGACTAGATGATCTCCAAGGTCCCTTCCAACTCTTTTCTGTTCTCCAAAGTGCCTGAAGGCAGGACAAGAAGCAGCGGATGGAAACTAACTAAGGAGAGAAGCAATCTAGAACTAAGGAGAAACTTCCTGACAGTTAGAACAATTAACCAGTGGAACAGCTTGTCACCAGAATGCTCCAACACTGGAAGGTTTTAAGAAGAGACTGGACAGCCATTTGCCTGAAATGGTATAGGTAGGCAACCTCGGCTCTTTTATGACTTGCGGACTTCAACTCCCAGAATTCCTGAGCCAGAATGGCTCAGCTTGGAAACCTCTCCCTTTCCCCTCAGTATGGCTGGCTCAGGAATTCTGGGAGTTGAAGTCCACAAGTCATAAAAGAGCCAAGGTTGCCTACCCCTGGTATAGGGTTTCCAGCCTGAGCAGAGGTTGGACTAGATGACTTCCAAGGTCCCTTCCCACTCTATTATTATTACTTAATTGCCACAGTATAATGTGAATATAACATGTGACTGAGAAACCTCTAAATATATGTGACTCGCTTTGTTATGATATAAATTTAATCACTAAAATAAATATTAACTTCATTGCCATGGTCTGGAACCAAATACTCAATATCTCCAAGGTCTGTCTGTCTGTCTTGTCTTAAAAGAGACATTTCCCCCCAAAATGGAACTGATATGAATCTATACAGAATTTATTTTAGCAAATAATATTTAAATTCCTGCTCTGTTTACGCCCCGTGCTTAACACATGCACAAAAAAATCCTGAAATATTAGTATTCTACTTTCTGAGGTCTTTTCACTTAAAGAATGCACCCTGAGCCCTTGCAGAAAAACAACTGATTATTATGATAAGTAATAATTATTCTTGATAATAAAGCATTCCCTCACTGGGAGCAGATTGCAAACACATTTGCATATAACAGTGGTTCTCAACCTGTGGGTCGGGACCCCATTTGGGTCAAACGACCATTTCACGGGGGTCGCCAAACAACGCAGTCCGCCATTTTTTCCCCCCTTTTCCTTAGCTGTGCTACTCCCTTTTATTCTGTTGGCTTTTGAAAGCCAATAGAATAGACTCTCTTGAATAGAGTCTAATTCTATTGGCTTTCCAAAGCCAATAGGAATTGTCCAGGCTGTCTCTGCTCTGCTGAGCCCGCCAAAAGTCCCATTCTGCAAACGGTGCTGCACCAGTTGAGTAGTCCTCGACTTACGACCGGTTGGGGGTCGCGGCATTAAAAAAGTTGAGAACCACTGGCATAGAACATAAAATCATAGGTCTGGAAAGGAGCTCAGAGGTCATCTAGCCTAGGGCTTTTCAACCAGTGGTACGGGTACCACCTGTGGTACATTGGCACTTGGCAGGTGGTACGCGACCATCCTAGAAAAGTGGTAGTGGGGAAGGGGAATGAGCTGAACTGGTGGCAGCACCGCACAAGCCTGAGCGAGAGATGGCTGGAGCTGCAGGGCTGTCAGGGCTCAGCGGAAGCGCCAGGATCAGCACCAGGCTCCAGCTGGAGCTCAGCACTGATCCTGGCACTTCTGCTGAGCCCAGAAGAAGCGCCGATCAGCTGGAATGTTGCAGCCTCTCCAGGGTCTTGTGATTTACATTCAGACGCTTGGCAACTGATTCATATTTATGACGGTCACAGTGTCCCAGGGTCATGTGAAGTGACCAAAACCTGCTGCAACCACCCAGCAGATGGGGGGGGGAATAAAAACCAAACACCCCCCACCACCCCACCGACGCTGCCAATCCCCAACAGAAATGCTCACAACAATGAAAACCTCGGACAGGAGGAAGAGCACCGCCGGGCGGGCAGACAGGTGTCTTACTCGGCTGTGGCTTGGGGGGCACTTTTTTCAGTGCCATTGTAACTTCGAACAGTCACTAAGCAGACTGTTGTAAGTTTTTGACACCTTGCTAGGCGCTACTCGGATGTTGCCATATCCTAAAAGTGGTACGATGGGTGAAAAGGTTGAAAAGCCCTGGACTAGATGACCTCCAAGGTCCCACCTAACCCTGTTATTCTGCTTTTCTGTTCTGTTGAAAAGCCCTGATGTAGCCCAACCCCTTGCGCAGGCAGAAAACACTACACCATTTCAGACCAATGGCTGTCCAGTCTCTTCTTAAAAACTTCCAGTGTTGGAGCATTCACAGAACTTCTACCACCCCAGTCAAATGATTGTCTAGTCTATTTCTGCAAACCTCCAGCAATGGGGCACCCGCAACTACAGGAAACAACCTCAAGTTAAAGTGTTGGCTAGCCTACGCCGAGCACAATAAACCTAAGCAGGGTTAACCCTCCATGGCATTCGGTCGGGAGACCACCAGGAAATCCCTTGTTGGGAGACCACCAGGAAACTTGACAAAGTTTCTCAAGCTTCGTAACTTTCGGATGGGAGGACATCAGTTCCCAGAATTCCCCAGCCAGCATGCATGCTAGCTGGGGAATTCTGCGAGTCGACGTACGTCCACACCACTTAAACTAAAGCATGCTGGCTGGGGCATTCTGGGAGCTGACGTCCACCCCTCTTCAACTCGCAAGCGTGAGAAACCTGAAGATAAAATGAAGAAAAATCGTGAAGGAATTGGTGGAAGAAAACAAAACAATTCCGGGAAAAAGTGAAGAGTAAATCATGGTTGTATCCTGGCCAGGAAGAGGAGATGTATGGCTGATGCCACAGCAAGCCAGCTTAACAACAGGATTGCAGGCCCTCATAAAGGGATAAGCCAGGAATGTCCAACCTCGGTCCCTTTAAGACATGTGGACTTCAACTCCCAGAATTCCCCAGCCAGCCATGCTGGCTGGGGAATTCTGGGAGTTGAAGTCCATAGGTGGAGATTGGACACAGCTGGGGTAAGCTAAGAGCTCTGACATCTACAGCTTCACCCTTCGCCTCTCCAAAACTCACTCAGGGTCTTTTGAAACCCCTCGCAGGAAGTACCCCCACCCCCTAATATCAGGTCGAAGAATTTCCAGTCCACTTCCGGCTCTTAAACCATGGTGGGGAGGGGGGGACGTCGCACCGAGACAAAGAAAGGAGGGAGGAGGAGAGAGGAGGCCAGGGAACGAGAAACGGAGACCCCTTCCCCCCTTCCTCTACTCCCCCCCCTCCTCCTCCTCCCCCCTCGTCCTCAGACACGTGTCTCCATTGTTCTGCCTTTGGCTGGACCCCGAAGGCGCCAGAGTTAATCAACCCTTCGCGTGGGGACGAAAAGGACCCCCGAAAGGGAGGAGGGGGCTGGGAGGGGAGGGAGGGACGGAAGGAGGGAGGGAAGCGTAGGAATTTGGGGCGAGGAGGGGTGTGGAAGAGCTGCCAAAGGGGTATCCTGGGTTTCTGGACAGAGAAGAGGAGGGGCAGAGGAACGGATTGGGGGGGGGTCGGGGTCCCTTCCTTCCTTCCTTCCTTCCTTCCTTCCTTTTCTTCCCTCGGCCTTGCTCCAAGCTCGGGGGGGGGCAGGGTCCTCGCCATGTGCTGCCCACCCCTGGGTCCTTCTGTGGGGGGGGGTTTGGGGGGGCAGAGGGGAGCCGATAAAGGAAGCGTGGCTAGCTTGGGACCCTGGCCTCGCCGTCCCCGAGGCGAGCCTGGGACCGGGCGGGTGGGGGTCGCAACGTTAAGCAGATGGGCTTAAACATTGCTCCCCTCCTCTCCCCCTCCCCCTCCCCCTCTCCCTCCCTGACAAACCAATTTTCCTTTTCTTTCTTCTTCTTTTTTTTTTTTGCTCTGTCACTTTCACCCTTTCGCTTTTTCACGCCCCTTCGCAGGTTTGCATCCCAACCCCCACGCCGTCTCCTCTCCTCCTTCTCTCCCTCCCTCCTTCCCTTCCTCCCCCCTCCCTCTCCGCAAGCCCCTGGGGGCGCCTTGATGGATAAAAGGGCTAACGCCCCCTCCTCTCCTCCCCCCCTCTCGCGCTGCCTGAGTCCCATTTAAAGACAGGAGGGAGCGTGGGGGGGGGGGGGTGAGAGGAAGGAAGGAAGAGCCGGAGCGTGTTGCTGACCTCAGCGATTCCCCGCAGCCTGCGCTCTCCCCCCCCGCCCTCCCTTCACTTTCCCTTTCGGCTCCTCCCCTCCCTTTCCCCGCCTCCTCCTCCCCCCCCGCCCCGCCCACTCGGGCCAGCCGCTGCGGAGCTGTCCGAAGTGCTGAACCGGACCGGCCCTCGGCCAAGCGCCTTTCGCCTCGCCATGCCTCGCTCCTTCCTGGTCAAGAAGATCAAAGCGGACCCCTTCCAGGCCGGGTCGGCGCCCGCCACCCCCCCGCCTTACCCGCCGCTGGAAACTTCGTACCCCGGGTGGGCGGGACCCGCGAGAGCCGGAGACCCCGGGCCGAAAGACGGTAAGCAGCAGCGGCCGGCGCCTTCAGGGGTTTTTTTGGGAGGGGGGTCCGCGGGGAGAAGTGAGATTGCGGGATAGAGGGGAAGGGGGTCGTCGGAAAGGTTACGGGCTAGAGAAAGCCGGTCGCGTTGCGTTTGCTGGGCAAAGGCGTGGGGGGTGGGGATTCCCTCTGCTTCTCTTGGGCTCGTGAAGAGGAGGATTGGGCCCCGATTTCTCTTGATTGGGGGGGGGTCTTCCCAAAAGGACAAGCTCTCTTTTTTTCCCCTCCCTCTCTTTTTTCCTCTCTACACGCGCTCGGCGCGCACACAAAAAAGCCCAACTCTCGGCTATAAAACCGCCCGTCCGTCCGTGGAAAAAATCCCTGCGGGGTCGTAGCGCTGGGAAAGGTCAATGCGGCACTCCGTGGTCCGGCGCGGATCCTTTGGGATGTTGTGGGAACTCAGCCTTGAAGGTCGGGAGAACAGCTCGGGCCGAGGGGGGGGGGAGAAGGGAGGGGGCGGGTTGAAACTACGTGGCCTCCCAGCTCCTTTGAGGAGCCTTTGGGGGTGGGAGCCGTCAATCTCTCCCCAACGGACTACAAGGCCCATCGGGCAAGCAATGGCTGCGCGGGTCTCCCAAGATACCTCTGCCGTGTGAATCCGAGACAAAGCGGAGGGACGGAAGAGCCCCTGGAGTAAATTACAACAGCATCGGGCTCTGCCTTTTGGTTTTAATTAAGGAAGTGGGGGGGGGGAGAATATCTTGGAAAGTGTCCCATTTCGGGAGAAATGCTAGAAAAGAGAGATTACTGCACAGGAGCTCTTCCCGTGAAAAAGTGTGCATTCACACAACACGGAGGAGGAGGCCAAAAGAAGCAATCGCCTTCCCATAACGTGATAAGGTTGGCGAAAAGACTGCAGAGTAAATCCATCATGTTAGTTGATGGTTCAGGACCTTGGTGAATCTTTTTTTAAAAAAAAGGAGGGGGAAGGTGTTGTGTGAACACCACCAATATTTGTTCCCCCCCCCCTCCTGAGGGAGGTGGTGGAGAGAAAAGAGGCGGAGAGGAAGGCTGAGATTTGTCCACTGTGCATAATGGGAGAGATCAAGATCAACTCAAGGTTTGCAGTTACAAAGAGAGAGATGCAGCCAGCCACAAAATCTTGTTTGCTCCTAATTTGGGGGTCTGGAAAGAACCACATCCTGCAGGCTGGACAACCCCCTCCCCCCCCCGCTGCTACCTACCTACACACAAACACACACACACACACACACACACACACACACACACAGAGTGGCTTTGTTCCTACAGCATCCTTAACTAACTAACATCCTTGCCTGGAGCTGCGTTCACAAACCTGCTAAGCTGGATGTTGTCTTCGTCTGGAGACTGTGATTTTGGTCGTTTGCAAGAGCGCTCTTAGCCTTGGTGGGGATCGGCAGCTTCACTGATTGGGCAAACCCTGTGCCTGGTTTATGGACAACAGCTGGAACGCTGGTCCTTCTGGCGAGCAGGTTTCACAGGTTGTGTGAATGTGGCCCATTCGGGCTTGTGTGTCTAGCTTTTAGACTCTTGAATCAGGCCTGGTTGTTAATTCTAGAAGACCTTTTCAGCCCCAATTTTCAACACCTGCATGCCAGTTTGGGGTGTGTGTGCATTTTCTTGCTGTGTGTGCAACTTTTAAGTATGGAAGCAATGTTTTTTTTTTAAAAAAAAAAATTATTATTTTGCTCATTAAGAGGATTGCTAGAGAGGAAGAAATCCATTTCTCAAGCAATGTTTTGTGATTTCATCAAAGCTGGGATCTTAGAAATGTCTTTCCCAGTTGGGTACTTTGTAGAGCAGTCAATGTTACAATTCCCAGCACCTACAGAAAGACTGGGATTGTAGCCCAATACTAGACAGTTCGATCTTGTGGTTAAGGTAGCGGGCTTGAAACCAGAAGACTGAGTTCTAGTTCCGTTTGGGGCACGAAAGCCGGCTGGGTGACTTTGGGCCAATCACCAGGAGATGGTGAGTTCTAGTCCTGCCTTAGGCATGAAAGCCATCTGGGTGACTTTGGGCCAATCACCAGGAGACGGTGAGTTCTAGTCCTGCCTTAGGCATGAAAGCCATCTGGGTGACTTTGGGCCAATCACCAGGGGATGGTGAGTTCTAGTCCTGCCTTGTGCATGAAAGCCGGTTGAGTGACTTTGGGCCAATCACCAGGAGATGTGAGTTCTAGTCCACCCTAAGCATGAAAGCCATCTGGATGACTTTGGGCCAATCACCAGGGGACGGTGAGTTCTAGTCCTGCCTTGTGCACGAAAGCCATCTGAGTGACTTTGGGCCAATCCCCAGGAGTTGGTGAGTTCTAGTCCTGCCTTAGGCATGAAAACTGACTTCGTGACCTTGGGCCAATCACCAGGAGACGTTGAGTTCTAGTTTTGCTTAGGCATGAAAGCCATCTGGGTGACTTTGGGCCAATCACCAGGGGATGGTGAGTTCTAGTCCCGCCTCAGCCATGAAAGCCAGCTGAGTGACTTTGGGCCAATCACCAGGAGACAGTGAGTTCTAGTCCTGCCTTAGGCATGAAAGCCATCTCGGTGACTTTGGGCCAATCACCAGGAGACAGTGAGTTCTAGTCCCGCCTCGGGCATGAAAACTGACTTGGTGACCTTGGGCCAATCCCCAGGAGGCGGTGAGTTCTAGTCCCGCCTCAGCCATGAAAGCCAGCTGAGTGACTTTAAGCCAGTCCCTCTCTCTCTCTCTTAGCCCGGCCCACCTTAGAGGGTTGTTGTTGCAGGAAAAGAGGAGAGTGAAGGAGTATTAGGTATGTCCGCCACCTTGAATTATTTATAAAAAAAAGAAAACAAGGAAGGCAGAATAAAAAGCAAATAAAAATAAACAAAACTCTTCTTCAGAGCACCCGACCGAGAAAAGCTGAGATTCGGGAGCTGTATCCTTATGTCCGACTTTTCATCGGGTCAGTTACCAACCCAACAGCTGCGTTCACAAATCAAACCAAGTTAGGCTCAACCTAATTTCAATCTCACAGTGGCTTCCTTTGTGCAGAAAAGGGGGGGGGGAGGCAGCTCAGCCCGATGTGTGGTGAAGTTAACGCTTGATCCGAACGCCAAAACCACCGGGTGGGAGAAAACCAAGCTAACCGCAGACTAAGGTGACTGCGGTTGTCACCTGTTCCTATTTCAGGAGTCGTGGCACCTTGCCGACAGAGGCAGCTCACGACAACTTGTGTGTGTGGTGTGTGTATCTCCCTCCCAGCCTTCCTTTTTATAATCGCAACAGAAGAAAAGATGTGAACAGGACAGGTTATGGCGGGTTTTTTTTTCCACCTGTCTTTTCTCGCAGGTGAAGAAACGAGGTTAAGAGAGACAAGGTTAAGCGTTTAGCGCAGAAAAATGGAAGATCAAAGATTTGGCTTCTTCAACCAGGGAGGAGACAGGGGGAAAAAAAACAAAAAGAAATCTTGAGGTGGGGTGGGGTGGGGGCCTTTTAAGTCCCACCCTCAAAATCCTCCTCAATCACCTGCATGAGATTTCCTCACCTCTCCCCCCCTCACGGTCTTTGATTATGGACAGAATGTTTTCAATAGGGTGGATAGAGAATACAGAATAACGGAGCTGGAAGGGACCTTGGAGGTCATCTAGTCCAACCCCCTGCTCAGGCAGGAGACTCTAGAAAGAGTGCAGAGAAGAGCAACAAAGAGGATTAGGGGACTGGAGGCTAAAGCATATAAGGAACAGCTGCTGGAATTGGATATGTCTAGTTTAACGAAGAGAAGGACAAGGGGGGACATGATAGCAGTGTTCCAATATCTCAGGGGCTGCCCCAAAGAAGAGGAAGTCAAGCTATTCTCCAAAGTGCCTGAAGGCAGGACAAGAAGCAACGGGTGGAAATTAACCAAGGAGAGAAGCAACCTAGAACTAAGGAGAAACTTCCTGACAGTCAGAACAATTAACCAGTGGAACAACCTGCCTCCAGAAGTGGTGAATGCTCCAACACTGGAAGTTTTTAAGAAGAGACTGGACAGCCATTTGTTCGAAATGGTACAGGGTTTCCTGCCTGAGCAGGGGGTTGGACTAGATGACCTCCAAGGTCCCTTCCAACTTTACTATTATTATTATTATTATTGATCATCGCACAGTCAGCCAGATGTTCAGACTGGATTTGGCATTTTGTCTACCTATCGAGTCCTTACCCAGGACCTGGGATAGGCAGATGTGGATGTTTGATGGTATTACAGATATCATCGCAGGATGGAAGCAGTTCCTAATAAGGCTGCCTTTTGCAACTGACTAATAGCGAATTTGTCAATGCCAATTGTGTTCAAGTGGTGCTCCAGTTGTTTTGGGATTGCACCCAAGGAGCCTATGACTATTGGTACTACCCTTGCTTGCTTTTGCCACAGTCTTTCTATTTCTATTTGTAGGTCTTTGTATTTTGTTATCTTCTCCAGTTCTTTCTCTTCTATTCTGCTATCTCCAGGCACTGCCACGTCCACTATCCAGACTTTTTTGTCTTTCTTATCGACAATTGTTAAGTCTGGGGTGTTATGTTGCAGGTGCTTGTCTGTTTGAATTCTGAAGTCCCAGAGCAGTTTAATTTTATCATTTTCTATGACTTTCTCTATTTTATGATCCCACCAGTTTTTGCTTACAGGCAAATGATATTTTTTGCAGATCTTCCAATGCACCATTGTTGCTACTTTGTCATGCCGCTGCTTGTAATCAGTTTGTGCAATCTTCTTGCAACAGCTTACCAAGTGGTCCACTGTTTCTTCAGCTTCTTTGCACAGGCGGCACTTACTGTCTGTTGCTGTCTTCTCAATTTTGACTTTGTATGCATTTGTCCTTAAGGCTTGGTCTTGTGCAGCCAGAATTAGTCCCTCGGTCTCTTTCTTCAATTTTCCTGCTCTTAGCCATTGCCAGGTCTTGTTATTATCTGCTTTCCCAGCTATTTTTTTAATGTATTGGCCATGTAGTGCTTTGTCTTCCCATGCCTCTATTCTGTTCTTCATTTGGTCTTTCTTGTAGGCCAGTTTGGTCTCTCCAGTGGTTAGTAAGCCTTCCTGGTGTACTAATTTCAGTGCATCTTCATCATTGTTCTTCAGATATTCTTCCAAAGCCATTTTTTCTTCTTCAACCATCTGATGTACTTGTAGCATTCCACGCCCACCTATTTGCCTTGGTAGATAAAGTCTATCAATGTCACTGCGTGGATGAAGGGCATGATTCATTGTCATTATTTTTCTGGTCTGCCTATCCATTGCTTTTAGTTCTGCTTGAGTCCAGTCCACTATTCCAGCTGTGTACCTAATGACTGGGATTGCCCAGGTGTTGATTGCCTTTATGGTATTTCCTCCATTGAGTTTGGATTTTAAGATCTTCTTCACTCTCTTGATGTATTCACCTCTAATTTTTTCTTGACTTCAGTGTGCTTGATGTTGTCAGCTTGAAGGATACCCAAGTATTTGTAGTACTCTTCCTCATCCAGACTCTTAATGTTTTTTTGTGGGGCATCTTGATTCCTTCAGTTTTCATTATTTTTCCTTGTTTGATAGTAAGTGTGGCACATTTGTCCAAGCCAAACTCCATTACAATATCTTGGCTATATATACGGACAGTGTTGAGCAGCGATTCTATTTCAGATGATGTTTTTCCATACAGCTTCAGATCATCCATATAAAGGAGGTGGGATAGTCTGGCAGATGTTTTTGATGTTTGATAGCCATGTCCTGACTTATTCAGTATTGTTGACAGAGGAAACAGTGCAATAACAAATAGTAATGGTGATAATGAATCTCCTTGAAATATTCCTCTCTTGATATTAACCTCTCCCAGCCTCTCACCGTTGATCTGCAACTGTGTCTTCCATTGTGCCATCGATCTTTGCACAAATTTTCTGATGTTTCTACTGACTCCTGTTATTTCTAGATGATAATTATTATTATTATTATTATTCCAATCAAATGGCTGTCCAGTCTCGTCTTGAAAACCTCCAGTGTTGGAGCACCCATAACTTCTGGTGGCATGCCGTTCCACTGGTTAATTGGTTTTTTTAAAGAAAATTTTATTAATTTTCCGGTTTTACATTTAAATATTTAAAAAGCAACGCGGCGGCTGAGTCAATCGATAATTTAATAACATACAGGTATCTTTAGTTCAAATCTCAAACTATTACATTAAATATTTCCTCTTTTCCCCTTCGTATTTACTGTCTCATATTTAAACTAATACAATTCTTATTTTATAACAACAACAACAACAATAATAATAATAATAAAGTTGGAAGATACCTTGGAGGTCATCTAGTCCAACCCCCTGCTCAGGCAAGAAACCCTATACCATTTCAGAGAAAAGGTTGTCCAGTCTCTTCTTAAAAATTTCCACTGTTAGAGCACCCACAACGTCTGAATGAAAGCCGTTTCACTAATTAATTGTTCTAACTGTCACGAAATTCCTCCTTAGTTCTAGGTTGCTTCTCTCCTTGATTAGTTTCCATCCGTTGCTTCTTGTCCTGCCTTCAGGGGCTTTGGAGAATAGCTTGACTATCAATTAAATAAAAGTAACTTTCTTACATTTATCAATAATTTTTAATTTGTACATATCCTGGTTAGTTTAACACTCAATCTTTACAGACAACCGACGTCCTAAGTAGTTTTTCCCCATTTTTAGTTAAATGTTAAATTAATATTTAAAATTGAATGTTTCATATTTACAATTTCCAAAGTTTTAAATAACCCCCCATTCCCTTTATCACAATTCATTGGTTAATTGTTTGCACTGACAGGAATGTCTATGGAGATTCTCAGCCATCCAGGTTATCAAGGTGCTTTTTCACGAGGCAACTGGACTTTCTTGTTGTTGTTGTTGTTTTGTCTTTGAACATGTTTCGTTTCTCATCCAAGAAGCTGCTTCTTCAGCTCTGACCGGATGGTGGGAAAATGGAAGGATTTGAGCAAAGTCCACATTTTGGATGGAGACGAATTCTGGTTCGAAAGGGGGATCCAAGAGTCCATCTAGGTCAGCGGTTCTCAACCTGTGGGTCACGACCCCATTTGGGGTCGAACGACCATTTCACGGGGGTCGCCAAACTATGCAGTCCACCATTTTGTTTCCCCTTTTCCTTAGCTGTGCTACTCCCTTTTATTCTATTGGCTTTTGAAAGCCAATAGAATAGACTCTCTTGAATAGAGTCTAATTCTATTGGCTTTCAAAAGCCAATAGGAATTGTCCAGGCTGTCTCTGCCCTGCTGAGCCCACCAAAAGTCCCATTCTGCAAACGGTGCTGCACCGGTTGAGTAGTCCTTGACTTATGACCGGTTGAGTAGTCCTCGACTTACGACCGGTTGGGGGTCGTGGCATTAAAAAGGTTGAGAACCACTGTTCTAGGTCAAAATTGAACAGCCCTCTCTCAACAGAGGGGGAGGGACACGACATCACCTATCTCCAGTCTACCACACAGTCCTTTCAGCGGTTCCAAGAAGGCTCCCCATCCATTTGCACCACTCAGGTGACCCTGAGGACACAGGTCAACCTCCAGATGGCCTCAAGGACTCTCTAAAAGAAGGCAAATGACCAGCTGTCTGCAAGGAGTATAAATCCTTCCCTTCCCCACCATCCAGTCTCAGAACCTGAAGAAGCTTCTGTGGATGAGAAGCGAAATGTCTTCAAAGAACAACAGTCCAGTTGCCTCGTGAAAAAACACTTTGGGACAACTGAGGACACAAACAAACCTCCAGGTGGCCTCAACGACTTTCTAAAAATGCAAATGACCAACTGTCTGCAAGGAGTATAAATCTTTCCCTTCCCCACCATCCAGTCAGAACCTGAAGAAGCTTGTTGGATGAGAAGTAAAACGTCTTCAAAGAAAAAAAATGAAAGTCCTGAAAAAGCACCTTTGGGAACACTGACAGGAAATTTCTCCTTAGTTCTAGGGTGGATCTCTCTTTGATAAGAAGGGATAATATGAGATAAGGATGAGGAGGGGGGGAGTTAAAAGCTGCCGCAGTCAAGATTTGAGGTACCCGCCGTCGCTGAATCTGCTTGAACAGTGGGGACGAAGTGACTGTATTAGCTGAAAATGTGCAAAATTGTGCAGCCGCTAGGCTAGGATAGAGAAGACAAACTAATGAAACAAAGATCTAGGTCAGGGGCCTTCAAACGTGGCCCTTTTATGACTTGTGGACTTCAACTCCCAGAATTCCTGAGCCAGCATGGACCTGGGATAGGCAGATTTATTATTATTATTATTATTATTATTATTATTATTATTATTATTAATCATTGCACAGTCAGCCAAATGTTCAGACTGGATTTGGCATTTTTGTCTACCTATTGAGTCCTTCCCAAAGACCTGGGATGGGCAAATGTGGATGTTTGATGGTATTACAGATTTCGTCGCAGGATGGAAGCAGTTCCTAGCAAGGCCGCCTTTTGCAATTGACTAATGGTGAATTTGTCAATGTCGATGATGGTGTCCAAATGGTGCTCCAGTTGTTTTGGGATTGCACCCAAGGCACCTATTACTATTGGTACTACCCTTGCTTGCCTTTGCCACAGTCTTTATTATTATTATTATTATTATTATTATTATTATTATTATTATTATGAACCATCACACAGTCAGCCAGATGTTCAGACTGGATTTGGCATTTTGTCTACCTATCGAGTCGTTACCCAGTAAGGCCACCTTTTGCAATTGACTAATAACGAATTTGTCAATGCCAATGGTGTTCAAGTGGTGCTCCAGTTGTTTTGGGATTGCACCCAAGGAGCCTATCACTATTGGTACTAACCTTGTTTGCTTTTGCCACAGTCTTTCTATTTCTATTTGTAGGTCTTTGTATTTTGTTATCTTCTCCAGTTCTTTCTCTTCTATTCTGCTGTCTCCAGGCACTGCCATGTCCACTATCCAGACTTTTTTGTCTTTCTTATCGACAATTGTTAAGTCTGGGGTGTTATGTTGCAGGTGCTAGTCTGTTTGAATTCTGAAGTCCCAGAGCAGTTTAATTTTATCATTTTCTATGACTTTCTCTATTTTATGATCCCACCAGTTTTTGCTTACAGGCAAATGATATTTTTTGCAGATCTTCCAATGCACCATTGTTGCTACTTTGTCATGCCGCTGCTTGTAGTCAGTCTGTGCAATCTTCTTGCAACAGTTTAAGATTGCACAGACTGACTACTACTACTACTACTACTACTACTACTACTACTACTACTATTATTATTATTATTATTATTATTATTATTATTATTACCTCCAAGGTTCCTTTCAGCCTTATGATTCTACGTTCTGTGTTTCTCCACTCCTCCAGAAACCCTTAACCTGGGTTAAGGAATCTTAGCTTTTGATATTTAATACGGGTAGTCCCCAACTCACACCCATTTATTTAGTGACCGTTCAAAGTTACAATGGCATTGAAAAAAGGGACTTAGGACTGTTTTTCACACTTACAACCGTTGCAGCGTCCCCATGATCACATGATCAAAATTCAGCCACTTGAGCAACTGGTTCACACTTATGATGGTCCCATTGTCCCAGGGTCACGTGATCCCCTTTTGTGACCGTCGGACAAGCAAAGCCAACAGGGAAGCTGGGGTTTACTTAATGACCATGCTACTAACTTAACAACTGCAGGGATTCCCGTAACAGCTGTGGCAAGGAAGGTCGTAAAAGAAGGCAAAAATTCACTTAACAAATGTCTCACTTAACAACGGGAAGGTTGGGCTCAATTGGGGTCATAAGTCGAGGAGTACTTGTGCTGAACATTACACTTCACCCAGTCAGGTAAAAACTGATGTGTTTGCCTAAGTCATGGGTAGGGAACCTTGGCTCTTTTATGACTGGTGGACTTCAACTCCCAGAATTCCTGAGCCAGCCATGCTGAGGGGAAAGGGAGAGGTTTCCAAGCTGAGTCAGGCTGGCTCAGGGATTCTGGGAATTGAAGTTCACCAGTCATGAGGGGGCCATAGTTCCCCCATGCTGGCTCAGGAATTCTGGGAGCTGAAGTCCACGAGTCATGAAGGGTCCATAGTTCCCCCATGCTGGCTCAGGAATTCTGGGAATTGAAGTCCACGAGTCGTGAGGGGGGCCATAGTTCCCCCATGCTAGCTGAGGAATTCTGGGAGTTGAAGTCCACCAGTCATGAGGGGGCCATAGTTCTCCCATGCTGGCTCAGGAATTCTGGGAGTTGAAGTCCACGAGTCATAAAAGAGCCAAGGTTGCCGACCCCTGGTCTAGTCCATTGTTTCTCCACCTCAACAACTTTAAGCCATGTGGACTCCAACTCCCAGAATTCCTGAGCCAGCCATGCTGAGGGAAAAGGGAGAGGTTTCCAAGCTGAGCCGGCTGAGGAATTCTGGGAGTTGAAGTCCACAAGTCATGAAGGGGCCATAGTTCCCCCATGCTGGCTCAGGAATTCTGGGAGTTGAAGTCCACAAGTCATGAGGGGGCCATAGTTCCCCCATGCTGGCTCAGGAATTCTGGGAGTTGAAGTCCATGAACCATGAGGGGGCCATAGTTCCCCCATGCTGGCTCAGGAAATCTGGGAGTTGAAGTCCATGAATCATAAAAGAGCCAAGGTTGCCTACCCCTGGCCTAAGTTGTAGAATTTTTTGTTGTTTTTGTTAACTTTACTGTTTTCACGAGGTACAATAATCGGTCCATTCAATTAGTTCAACGCATTATGCAAATCCAGAAAACAGGTGAAAGTCAATCACCCAAGTGAAGGGCGGCAAGTGTGATTTCTGGGAGTTGAACAACTCCACACCTCTTAAAAGTTGCTGACCACAGCAGCGCGTTAGCATAATATGCAAATAGGATGCGGGGACGGAGAGCATCTGTAGGTTTCGCTCTGGGGAATCTGTGCCTGCGATTCCACAGATCTGCGGGATCCAGTTGGTGCCTGCTGTAAAAGTGCCATAGAGCATATAATGTAATGTATGGGGAGAGGGGAGGAGAGAAGAGGAAGGGAAGGAAGAAGGGAAAGGAGAAGAGGAAGAGGAGGAAGAGAGGAGGAGAGGAGGGAAGGAGAGGAAGGGAAGGAAGAAGGGAAAAGGAAAGGAGCGGAAGAAGGCAAAGGAGAAGAGAAGGAAGAGAGGAGGAGAGGAGAGGAAGGGAAGGAAGAAGGCAAAGGGGAGGAAGAAGGCAAAGAGGAAAGAGGAGGAAGAGGAGAGGGGGAAAGAAGTGGGGAGAGGAGAGGAAGGGAAGGAAGAAGGGAAAGGGAAAGGGGAGGAAGAAGGGAAAGGAGAAGAGGAAGAGGAGGAAGAGAGGAGGGAAGGAGGGAAGGAAGAAGGGAAAGGGAAAGGGGAGGAAGAAGGGAAAGGAGAAGAGGAAGAGGAGGAAGAGAGGAGGGAAGGAGGGAAGGAGAGGAGGGAAGGAAGAAGGGAAAAGGAAAGGGGAGGAAGAAGGGAAAGGAGAAAAGGGAGAGGAGAGCAAGGGAAGAAAGAAGGGAAAGGGGAGGAAGAAGGCAAAGGAGAAGAGAAGGAAGAGAGGAGGAGAGGAGAGGAAGGGAAGGAAGAAGGGAAAAGGAAAGGGGAGGAAGAAGGGAAAGGAGAAGAGGAGGAAGAGGAGAGGAGAGGAAGGGAAGGAAGAAGGGGAAAGAGAGAACTGAGGAGAGGAGACGGGAGGAAGAAAAGAGAAAAGAGAAAGGGGGAAGGGGGAAGGGGAGGAAGAAGGGAGAGGGGAAAGAAGAGAGGAGAGGGGAAGGAAAGGAGGAAGGGGAAGGGGAGGAAGAAGGGAAAGGAAAAAAAAAGGGAGGATGGAGAGGAAAGGAGGGAGCGGAGAGGAAAAGCAGAGGGGAAAAGGGAAGGGATAGCAGAGGCGGAAGGGGAAGAGGAAAGAAAGGAAGAGGAGAAAGGGAACAAAAGGAAGAGAAAAAGGGGGGAAAGAGGAAGGCGACATTTGGGGCACAGGCTGCCTCTGGCCAATGGGGGACCCAATCGGCCAGCAGGTCCTTGGGACTCCCACGTCCTCCTGTCGAACACAGAACATCTGCTGACTCGGATGACCTTGGCCAGCCCAGCAGGCTCAGACCTGGCGAGTGGCTGGACCGGATACGCCGGCTGAGGAATTCTGGGAGTTGAAGTCCAGGCCCCTTAAAGGGGCTGAGGTAGAGAGGGGCGTCTCAAGATGCTTTGACAGCTGGTCCTCGACTGACGAGTGCGCCGTTGAGCCCAATGTTTCTGTGGTACATGGCTTGAGTGAGAGTTTTGCCTCGCTTTACAACTGTTCTCGCCAGAGTTGTTCAGTGAAACCCTCACGTTGTTGACGCGGTTGTTAAAATGCACCTGGCTTCCCCGTTGACTTGGCTTGTCGGAAGGCTGGCAAAAAGAGAGCAAAGCCCCCTGCATTCTGATGGCGTTCCCTAGGTGGGTCATGAAACGCCTGGAAGAACCGAGCCATCCCCAGAGAGCAGCAAGGAGCCCACAGTCCTTCTCCTCCTCCTCCTCCACTTTGTCCTCTTCTTACTCGTCCTTCTCCTCTTCTTCTTCCTCTTCCTCCTCCTCTTCTTCCTCTTCCTCCTCTTCTTCTTCCTCTTCCTCCTCCTCCTCCCTCCTCCTCCTCTTCTTATTCCTCCTTCTCCTCTTCCTCCTCCTCCCTCCTCCTCCTCTTCTTATTCCTCCTTCTCCTCCTCCTCCCTCTTCCTCTTCTGCCTCCTCCTCCTCCTCCCTCCTCCTCCTCCCTCCTCCTCCTCTTCCTCTTCCTCCTCCCTCCTCTTTCTCCCTCTTCCTCCTCCTCCTCCTCCTTCTCTCTGCAAACCCCTCTCGGTTCTAGCACTGATGATGTTCCCTAGTTGGATGAAAAAATGTCTGCAGGAAAACAACCAAGCTCAGAGAGCACCCAAGATCCCATAGCTGCCCTCTTCCTCCTCCTCCATTCCACAAAGCCCACTCCCTTCTCATACTGATGATGTTCCCTAGTTGGGTCATGAAACGTCTGCAAGAAAACCACCAAGCTCAGAGAGCATCAAGGGTTCCACAGTCCTCCTCCTCCTCCTCCTCCTCCTTTTCCTCCTCCTCCATTACTCCACAAACCCCCCCTCCCTTCTAGTAATGATGATGATGTTCCCTAGCTGGGCCATGAAACGTCTGCAAGAAAACTGGCCAGCTCAGAGAGCACCAAGGAGAAAAACACACACACACACACACACACTATTTTTGGCAACCACCGTGACAGCGATTCTGACGGCTGGAAAAGGGGGACCTCCCTCAGCCCCCTCCCCAGCCCTGCCTTAGCGCCCTGATTCCCAGATGAGGCAGACCAGTCTCCCAAAAACCTTCTTTCTCCCACAGGAAAAATCCTTCAGAGGAAGCCCTTTCCACTGCCTTGCCCTTCAAGGTTTGCCGGGCTTCTAGTCAGCACTTTCCATGCGGGTCGACTGTGCAGTGTGTGTGTGTGTGTTCCTTCGTCTGTGCTGTCTTTTCATGCCAGATGATACTGTTGCTTCCATTGCAGAAAAAAAAAAAAAAGCTGGCTGTGTGTGGGGGGGAGTTAATAGAGGCTAAAGTGGTACAGGGAAGAATAGGCAGGGATGGAGTTTTCAAATTATCTTGATAACCTTGAAGAAATGACTCATTGTTTCAGCACATCAGGGGGGACAGCAGCCACAGGAGTGTGTGGGGCGGGGGTTGAGGGGAAGGGTGAACCTCTGGTATGGTTTGGCTTAACTTGCCCCCCCCTGTGTTCCCCCCATTTCACATCTGCCAATTATGTAAGCAACCTGTAAGTATTGTAACTTGCTCTTTTCCGGCAATAATTGTAAGTTGGTTCCTTTATTTAAGAGAATTTATATGGCCGCCCTCTCATTCTCGTTGACTCCGGGCAGCTTACAAGAATAAAAGCTCAATACAATGCAAGAAGGATGATTAGGGGACTGGAGATTAAAACATCTGACAAACAGTTGTAGGAATTGGGTATGTTTAGTTTAATGAAAAGTAAGACAAGGGGTGACGTGATAGTAGTCTTCCAATATTTGAGGGGCTGGCATAGCATAGCATAGCATAGCATAGCATAGCATAGCATAGCATAGCATAGCATAGAATAGAATAGAATAGAAATATAGAATGGAATAGGAATGTACAGTGGAATAGGAATGTAGAATAGAATAGAGTAGAACAGAACAGAACAGAACAGAACAGAACAGAACAGAATAGAATAGGAATATAGAATGGAATAGAATAGAATAGGAATATAGAATGGAATAGGAATGTACAATGGAATAGGAATGTAGAATAGAATAGAGTAGAACAGAACAGATTAGAATAGAATAGAATACTGTAGAATAGAATAGAATAGAATAGAATAGAATAGAATAGAATAGAATAGAATAGAATAGAATAGAATAGAATAGAATAGGAATATAGAATAGGAATATAGAATGGAATAGGAATGTAGAATAGAATAGAATAGAATAGAATAGAATAGAATAGAATACAATACAATACAATACAATACAATACAATACAATACAATACAATACAATACTGTAGAATAGAATGGAATGGAATGGAATAGAATAGAATAGAATAGAATAGAATAGAATAGAATAGAATAGAATAGAATAGAATAGAATAGAATAGAATAGAATAGAATAGAATTACAGAATAGAATAGAATAGAATTACAGAATAGAATAGAATATAGAAATAGAATAGAATAGAATAGAATAGGAATGTAGAATAGAATAGAATAGAATAGAATAAGAAATAATAGAAAAAATAGAAATAGAATAGAGCTGGAAGGGACCTTGGAGGTCTTCTAGTCCAGCCCCCTGCTCAAGTAGAAGGACCTATACCATCTCAGACAGGTGACTGTCCAGTCTCTTTTTAAAAGCCTCCAGTGATGGAACACCCACAGTTTCTGGAGGCAGGTTGTTCCACTGGTTAATTGTCCTCACTGTCAGGAAGTTTCTCCTTAATTCCAGGTTGCTTCTCTCCTTGATGAGTTTCCAACCATTGTTTCTCCTCCTTCCCTCTGGTGCTTTGGAGAATCATGTGCTCCCCTCTTCCTTGTGGCAGCCTTCCTTGAGGAATGCCGCTATCATGTCTCCCCTATATCTTCTTTTCTTTAGACTGGCTAAACCCAAGTCCTCCAGCTGTTCTTCATATGTTTTAGTCTCCAGGCCTTGGATCATCTGAGTTGCTCTTCTCTGACTTTTTTTTCCAAACTCTCAACATCTTTTTTGTGATATGCTGACCAAAACTGGCTGCAGTATTCCAGGTGTGGCTTCACTGGGGCTTTATAAAGCGGTACTAATAAAGAAGAGGGGGTCAAGCTATTCTCCAAAGCACCTGAAGGCAGGACAAGAAGCAACGGATGGAAACTAATAAAGGAGAGAATCAGCCTAGAACTAAGGAGGAATTAGAATAACAGAGTTGTTATTGACAATCTCCATAGACCAGGAAGTACAACCTTCTCTTTCAGCTACTCTTCTCCTCCCTGGCTTAATGGAGCCTCCCTATCCAGAAGCAGTATTCTGGCAAAAGCAGGAGAGGGATCTTCCTCTACAGCTAGTCCTTGACTGGAGACAGTTTATTTAGTGACCGTTCAAAGTTACAAGCTGACTGACGACCGTTCTTCACACTTACGACCTTTGCAGCGTCCTCAGGAATTCTGAGAGTTGAAGTCCCCAAGTCATGAAGGGGCCAAGTTTGAAAACTCCTGTTGTTCAGAGTGGCTTGTCCTTCCTGGTCTACGGAGATTCTCCATCCTCCAGGTCATGGAGCCATAGTTCCCTCATGCTGGCTGAGGAATTCTGGGCGTTGAAGTCCGTGAGTCATAAAAGAGCCAGGGTTCCCCAAACCTGACCTATCCTATCTCTGACCTAGCCTAGTCTAAGAGAAGGAATTCTGGGAGCTGAAGTCCATGAGTCATGAGGGGGCCATAGTTCCCCCATGCTGGCTGAGGAATTCTGGGAGTTGAAGTCCACGAATCATGAGGGGCCATAGTTCCCCCATGCTGGCTCAGGAATTCTGGGAATTGAAGTCCATGAGTAATGAGGGGGCCAAGTTTGAAGACCCCTGGTTTAAATATTTAAATATTTTTTCCTCACGGTCACGTGATCAAAATTCAGGCATTTGGGCAGGGGTAGGCAACCTTGGCTCTTTTATGACTGGTGGACTTCAACTCCCAGAATTCCTGAGCCAGCCACGCTGAGGGGAAAGGGAGAGGTTTCCAAGCTGAGCCGTGTTGGCTCAGGAATTCTGGGAGTTGAAGTCCACGAGTCATAAAGGGGGCAAGTTTGAAGACCCTGTTGTTAAGAGTGGCTTGTCCTTCCTGGTCTACGGAGATTCTCCATCCTCCAGGTCAAGGATGTCCCCAAAGGTGCTTTTTCCAAAAGACAGCTGGACTTTTTGGTTTGAAAACATTTTGCTTCTCAGCCATGGAGCTTCTTCAGTTCAGTAGAAGAACTGGGTGGAAGCGAAACATTTTCAGCAACAAGCAAGCCAGGAGGCCCAATACTATCCCGGACAAATAGTTGTCCAGTCTCTCCTTGAAAGCTTCCAAGGATGGAGCACTCACAACTTTTGGAGGCAGGTTGTTCCACTGGTTAATTGTTCTAACTGTCAGGGAATTTCTCCTTAATTCTAGGTTGCTTCTCTCCTTAGTTAGTTTCCATCCGTTGTTTTTTGTTCTGCCTTCAGGCGCTTTGGAGAACAGAACAGAAAAATAGAATAACAGGGTTAGGAGGGACTTTGGAGGTCATCTAATCCAGGGCTTTTCATCGTACCACTTTTAGGATATGGCAACATCCAAGTACCACCAGTTGCCTAGCAAGGTGTCAAAAACTTACAACAGTTTGCTTAGTGGCTCTTCGAAGTTGCAATGGCACTGAAAAAAGTGCCCCCCAAGCCACAGCCGAGCAAGACCCCTGCCTGCCCGCCCGGCGGCACTCTTCCTCCTGTCCGAGGTTTTCATTGTTGTGAGCGTTTCTTTTGGGGATTGGCAGCGGGGGTGGGATGGGGGGTGTTTGGTTTTTATTCCCCCCCCCCATCTGCTGGGTGGTTGCAGCAGGTTTTGGTCACTTCACATGACCCTGGGACACTGTGACCGTCCTAAATATGAATCAGTTGCCAAGCCTCTGAATGTAAATCACAAGACCTTGGAGATGCTGCAACATTCCAGCTGATCGGCGCTTCTTCTGGGCTCAGCAGGATCCTGGCGCTGATCCTGGTGCTTCCGCTGAGCCCTGACAGCCCTGCAGCTCCAGCCGTCTCTCGCTCAGGCTTGTGCGGTGCTGCCACCAGTTCAGCTCATTCCCCTTCCCCACTACCACTTTTCTAGGATGGTCGCGTACCACCTGCCAGGTGCCAATGTACCACAGGTGGTACCCGTACCACTGGTTGAAAAGCCCTGTTCTAGTCCAACTCCCTGCTCAAACGGGAGACCCTATACCAGGGGTAGGCAATCTGGGCTCTTTTATGACTCGTGGACTTCAACCCCCAGAATTCCTGAGCCAGCCTGACTCAGCTTGGAAACCTCTCCCTTTCCCCTCAACGTGGCTGGCTCAGGAATTCTGGGAGTTGAAGTCCAGGAGTCCTAAAAGAGCCAAGGTTGCCTACCCCTGCCCTATACCATTCCAGACAAATTGACCGTCCCGTCTCTTCTTAAAAACCTCCAGTGATGGAGCACCCATAACATCTGGAGGCAAGTAGTTCCACGGGTTGATTGCGGTCCCTGTCAGGGAATTTTCCTTAATTCTAGATCGCTTCTCTCCTCGATGTTGAGTGTTCTGGAGTAGGGACTAAGGATGGAGATGAATGGGTGAATAAACTGCAGCTATAAAGAACCCCTCCTTCCTACCAGCTCCTTCCTCCCCCCCCTCTTCTCTCTCTCTCTCCTCCCTCCCATCCTTAATTCAGAAATACAAGCCTTAGGGCTCTGAAGCTCTTTTATCCTCCTTTGAAGAGCTGAGCCAAGCGAAACGCTCGGGCTGGCATCTTCTACCGGGGAAAGCAAACGGGCTACCCTTGAGAAGCCAAAGCGATGGATCGAAGAAATAATAGACTAACCCGTAGACTGGAAACCAGAGATCTTTTTGCTGGGTATTTTAAACAGAAGATATAGTAAAGAAATATGGTACTTAATTTTACATATAATAACGGCGGCAAGAATAGCCTATGCACAGTGCTGGAAAAATGAGAATATACCATCAGAGGAAGAAGTGATAAGAAAAATCCTGGACTGTGCCGAGAGGGACAAATTAACAAAAGAGATAAAAGAAAAGGAAGACACAGAGTACTATATAACATGGAACAAGTGGTATGACTTGGTGGGAGACTAGAAATAATAGAGGAGAATAAATATGGAAAGGTCAAAAGTGAAAATATGTGTATAATAATGTATAATAATAATAATATGAATTATTCTTAGTAAGAAGTAGAGTCTGAAGGAAGAAAAATGTAAATAAGAAACAACGGGGCAATAAGGACAAATATTCTAAAGAAGAATAAGGGGGAAATGTAAATAATAAGAAGATTACCGTTATGTAATAGCTGTTTTAAAAGGGGGGGGAGGAGTATATACTGTGTGTGTGTTATGTTTTGCTTTGCTTTGTTTTGTTTTGTTGGTTAAAAAAAAAAGAGAGAGAAGCCAGAGCGATATGAGAATGTCAATTTTTTTAAAAAATGGAATATCCCCCCCCCCCGCACCGTGAAGGTCAGCGAGCTGGCGAGCAGGAGGCAGGCGGGGCAGGATTGGACCTCGTTGCAAGCGCCCCATCCCGGGAGCCAAAGCAAGAGGGGGGGGGGGGCAAGCTTTGCAAACTTTGCATGCGGAAAAGCCCTCTTGGAAAAGAGAAAGCTTTCCGCCGAAGGGAGAACGACCGGGCGTCTGTTTCCAGAAGGAGGGTGGGAAAAAGAGAAAGCTGGCCCGTTCTGCAAATGCTGGGGAGGGAAGGAGGGAGGGAGAGAGGGAGGAAGGAAGGAAGGAAGGAAGGAAGGAAGGAAGGAAGGAAGGAAGGAAGGAAGGAAGGAAGGAAGGAAGGAAGGAAGGAAGGAAGGAAGGAGAAAGGGCATCTGTTTTGAGAAGGAGGGAGGGAAAAAGAGAAGGCTTGATGATTCTGCAAATGCTCGGTGGAGGGAGGGAGAGAAGGAAGGAAGGAAGGAAAGAAGGAAGGAAGGAAAGAAGAAAGGAAGGAGAAAGGGCATCTGTTTTGAGAAGGAGGGAGGGAAAAAGAGAAGGCTTGATGATTCTGCAAATGCTCGGTGGAGGGAGGGAGAGAAGGAAGGAAGGAAGGAAAGAAGGAAGGAAGGAAAGAAGAAAGGAAGGAGAAAGGGCATCTGTTTTGAGAAGGAGGGAGGGAAAAAGAGAAGGCTTGCCCGTTCTGCAAATGCTGGGGGGAGGGAGGGAGGGAGAGAAGGAAGGAAGGAGAAAGGGCATCTGTTTTGAGAAGGAGGGAGGGAAAAAGAGAGAACTGGCCCGTTCTGCAAATGCTGTGGGGGAGGGAGGGAGAGAAGGAAAGAAGGAAGGAAGGAAAGAAGAAAGGAAGGAGGAAGGGCATCTGTTTTGAGAAGGAGGGAGGAAAAGGAAAGTTTGCCTGTTCTGCAAATGCTGGGGGGGGGGGGGAAAGAAGGAAGGAAGGAAGGAAGGAAGGAAGGAGAAAGGAGGAAGGGAAGAGGAGAGGAGAGGAGGGAAGGGAAGGGAGAGAAAGAAAGAAAAAAGAAAAAAAGAAAGAGAGAGAGAGAGAGAAAGAGAGAACATTTATTAAATTTATATGCCCCCCCCCATCTCACTGCCTAAGCAACTCTGCGGCTGGCTCACAGTATCATAAAAGCATAAATATAAAAACCATTAAAATGGACACCAGCCAACGCTTAGAAGCTCAATTCCCTCTTTCTTGGACATCGGCCTGTCTTTCAGCTGGGGATGATGGGCTCCGTGGGCTACTCCACACAGAACACCCGTCAAAATCCACACCCAGATCCACCCTTGGGGGTGTTTTAAATCCTGAGCTGGAAGCAGCTGGGCAGGTGGGGGGGGGGGGCGAAATGGCTCAGGTGAGCTTCTGCTCGGCTGTCTCCTTGGCGGTCACCTTGCACGGATTCCAGGGACAGGGTGGAGAAAGCGCTGAGCTAGGATTGCGATGGCGCTTGGTCAATAAGAAGGAGAGTAAAAAAAAAAAAAAATTAAAAGAAAGGAAAAAGAGAAAGGAGGCGAATAAGGCGGCTGCAGCAGGAAAGAATTTGAGGAGGGGTCTGGGCTGCTCATTCCCCCCCTTGGATTTCAAACCTGCATAATCCATAAGGTGGATTTTTTAAAAATAAATAAATAAATAAACCTCTCCATCTGAAGCCTCCTATATGAGGAATTTGCAAAGCGGGAGAATAAAAATAGACATTTTTTTTTAATTTCTCTGTGTTCTTTCAAAGCTTTTTAAAACACAGTCAATATTCCAGGAGGAGGAGGAGGAGGAGGAGGAGGAGGAGGAGGAGGAGGAGGAGGAGGAAGGACAGTCCCTCTGGCTGAGGGTTGAGAACAGAGCCAAGAAAGATGTATTTACAGAGAGGGGGGGGGAACCAAAGAGAGAAAGAGAGAGAGAGAGAGAGAGAGAGAGAGAGAGAGAGAGGAGAGAGAGAAAAAGAGACAGAAAGAAAGACACAGAGAGAGAGATAAGGGAAGGAAAGAGAGAGACAGAAAGAGAAAGAGAGAGTAAGAGAGACAGAGACAGGGAGAGAGAGAGAAGGAGTGAGAGAGAGAAAGACACAGAGAAAGAAAAAGAGAGAAATAGAGAGAGAGACAGAGACAGGGAGAGAAAGAGGAGAGAGAGAGAAAGAAAAAGAGAGAGAAAGAAAAGAAAGATAGACAGAGAAAGAGACAGAAAAAGAAAAGAGAGAGAGACAGAGACAGAGACAGGGAAAGAGAAAGGACAGAGAAAGAAAGAGAAGGAGAGAGGGGGAGAAAGATAGAAAGACAGAGAGAAAGAGAGACAGAAAAAGAAAAGAGAAAGAGAGAGAGAGAAAGAAAGAAGGACAAAGAAATAAAGAGAGGAGAGAGAGAGGAGAAAGATAGAAAGAGAGACAGAAAAAGAAAAGAGAAAGAGAGAGAGAGAAAGAAAGAAGGACAAAGAAATAAAGAGAGGAGAGAGAGAGGAGAAAGATAGAAAGAGAGACAGAAAAAGAAAAGAGAAAGAGAGAGAGAGAAAGAAAGAAGGACAAAGAAATAAAGAGAGGAGAGAGAGAGGAGAAAGATAGAAAGAGAGACAGAAAAAGAAAAGAGAAAGAGAGAGAGAGAAAGAAAGAAGGACAAAGAAATAAAGAGAGGAGAGAGAGAGGAGAAAGATAGAAAGAGAGAGAGAAAAAGAAAAGAGAGAGAAAGAGAGAGAGACACAGGGAGAGAGAGAAAGAAGGACAGAGAAAGAAAGAGAGAAGGAGAGAGAGGAGAAAGAAAGAGAGAGAAAAAGAGACAGAAAAAAGACAGAGAGAAAGAAAGAGAAGGAGAGAGAGGAGAAAGATAGGAAAGAGAGAGAAAAAGAGACAGAAAAAAAGAGAGAAAGAAGAACAGAAAAAAGAAAGGAGAGAGAGAGGAGAAAGATAGAAAGAGACAGAAAAAGAGACAGAAGAAGAAAAGAGAGAAAGAGAGACAGAGATAGGGAGAGAGAGAGAGAGAAAGGACAGAAAGAAAAAGAGAGAGAGAGAGAGAGAGAGAGAGAGAGAAACACACCCTGCCCTTTCCTTTGTGAACTCAGATATAGCTTCTCCTTGACTTACGGCCACAAAACGCCCACCTTTGCGCTGCTAAGCTGTTCAGTGAGTTCCAGCCCCGTTTTATGACCCTTCTCGCCACAGTTGTTAAGTGAGTCATACAGCCGTGTAGTGAATCCAGCGACTTTGGGGTCAGAAGGTCATGGAAAGGGACCCCCTGACCCCGAGAGACGGCAACCATCATAAGTACCGGCCAGTGGCTGGGCGTCAGAATTTCCGTCACGTGACTCTGGGAGGCTGCAGCGGTTGTGAGTGCGAAAAGCACTCCTCGGTTACTTTTTTTCACTGCTGCTGTGATTTTGAACGGTCACTAAACGAGCGGTTGTAAGTTAAGGACGATCTTCAAGGAAATTCCCTCCCACATCGTCCTTCCTCTCTGATGTGGCGGCTCAGCAGTCAGGCTCAGTTGGGGGACGGTCCGGGAAAGGCTGCTTGGAAACAGGTGGACTTCAACTCCCAGAAATCCCCAGCCCAGCCTGCATGAAGAGGGTGGAGCTCAAGTCCCCGAATTCCCCAGCTGGCATTCTTATGATCTGTGGATTTCCTTCCCTTTCCTTTCCTTTCTTTTCCCTTTTTTTCTTTTCCCTTTCCCTTCTTTTCTCTTCCTTTCTTTTCTCTTTTCCTCCCTTCCCTTCCTTTCTCCTTTCCATTCCTTTCCTTTCTCCTTCCTTCCCTTCTTTTCCATTCTCTTTCTTTTCCTTCCCTTCCCTTTCCTCTCCTCTCCTTTTTCCTTTCCTTTCCTCTCTTTTCCTTCCCTTCCTTCCTTTCCTTTCCCTCCCTTCCCTTCCCTCCATTCCCCTCCCTTCCCTCCCCTTCCTTCTTTCCTTTCCCTTCTCCTATCCTTTCTCCTTTCCTTCCTTTCTCCTTCCCTTCCCTCTCCTCTCCTCTCCTCTCCTTTCCTTTCTCTTTTCCTTCCCTTCCCTTCCCTTCCCTTCCCTTTCCCTCCCTTCCCTTCCCTCCATTCCCTTCCTTCCCTCCCCCTTTCCTTCTTTCCTTTCCCTTCTCCTATCCTTTCTCCTTTCCTTCCCTTCCTTTCTCCTTTCCTTTCTCCTTCCCTTCCCTTCCCTCTCTTCTCCTCTCCACTCCTCTCTCTCCACTCCTCTCCACTCCTCTCCTCTTTCCTTTCCTTTCCTTTCCCTCTCCTCTCCTTTCTCTTTTCCTTCCCTTTCCTTTGCTTCCCTTCCCTTTCTTCCTTTCCTTTCCTTTCTTTTCCTTTTCCTTTCCCTTTTCTTTCTTTTCTCTTTTCCTTTCCCTCCCTCCCTTTCCTCTCCTCTCCTTTTTCCTTTCCTTTCCTTTCCTTTCCTTTCTTCCTTTCCTTTCTCTTTTCCTTCCCTTCCCTTCCCTTTCCTCTCCTCTCCTTTTTCCTTTCCTTCCTCTCCTTTCCTTTCCTCTGCTCTCCTTTTTCCTTTCCTTTCCTGTCCTTTCTTTCCTTTCCTTTCCTCTCCTCTCCTTTCTCTTTTCCTTTCCCTCCCTTCCCTTTCCTCTCCTCTCCTTTTTCCTTTCCTTTCCTTTCCTTTCTTCCTTTCCTTTCTCTTTTCCTTCCCTTCCCTTCCCTTCCCTTCCCTTCCCTTTCCTCTCCTCTTCTCTCCTCTCCTTTCTCTTTTCCTTCCCTTCCCTTCCCTTTCCTCTCCTCTCCTTTTTCCTTTCCTTTCCTCTCCTCTCCTTTTTCCTTTCCTTTCCTCTCCTTTCCTTTCCTCTGCTCTCCTTTTTCCTTTCCTTTCCTGTCCTTTCTTTCCTTCCTTTCCTTTCCTCTCCTTTCCTTTCCTTTCTCTTTTCCTTCCCTTCCCTCCCTTTCCTTTCCTCTCCTCTTCTCTCCTCTCGTTTTTCCTTTCCTTTCCTTCTCTTTCCTTTCCTCTCCTCTCTTTTTTCCTTTCCTTTCCTCTCCTCCCCTCCCTCCATTCCCCTTCCTTCCCTCCCCTTTCCTTCTTTCCTTTCCCTTGTCCTATCCTTTCTCCTTTCCTTCCCTTCCTTTCTCCTTTCCTTTCTCCTTCCCTTCCCTTCCCTCTCCTCTCCTCTCCTCTCCACTCCACTCCTCTCCTCTTTCCTTTCCTTTCCTTTCCTTTCCTCTCCTCTCCTTTCTCTTTTCCTTCCCTTTCCTTTGCTTCCCTTTCCTTTCTTCATTTCCTTTCCTTTCTTTTCTTTTCCTTTTCTTTCTTTTCTCTTTTCCTTTCCCCTCCCTTCCCTTTCCTCTCCTCTCCTTTTTCCTTTCCTTCCTCTCCTTCCCTTTCCTCTGCTCTCCTTTTTCCTTTCCTTTCCTCTCCTCTCCTTTTTCCTTCCTTTCCTCTCCTTTCCTTTCCTCTGCTCTCCTTTTTCCTTTCCTTTCCTGTCCTTTCTTTCCTTTCCTTTCCTCTCCTCTCCTTTCTTTTTTCCTTCCCCTTCCCTTCCCTTTCCTCTCCTCTCCTTTTTCCTTTCCTTTCCTCTCCTTTCCTTTCCTTTCTCTTTTCCTTCCCTTCCCTTTCCTTTGCTCTCCTCTTCTCTCCTTTCCTTTTTCCTTTCCTTTCCTTCCCTTCTCTTTCCTTTCCTCTCCTCTCTTTTTTCCTTTCCTTTCCTCTCCTTCCCTTCCCTCCATTCCCCTTCCTTCCCTCCCCTTTCTCTTTTCTTTCCCTTCTCCTATCCTTTCTCCTTCCCTTCCCTTCCCTTCCCCTTCCTTCCCTTTCCTTCCCTTCCCTCCTTCCCTGTGATCCCAACATTCTGCACCTTTGTTCTGCTGATTTTCCAATGGAGCTCGGATCCCTTTCTCCGCTCCGAAGGCCACATCAGCAGAGACAGATGTCTGGGAGTATGTCAAACTTCTGCTGAATTCGTCAGCTAAAAATAGCAGCCTCTCCGACATTTCAGAAATGGAAATTGCAGACCACCCAGGACCTCACGGGAGCGGTTCTTGTTTGCTTCCTGCATGCACGGATGAGAGTCACACCAGTCCCTGCTACTGGGAGTGACGAAAGCCCAAAGGGACTGACAGGGTCTTAGAGGTCCTCTAGACTAGCCCCCCTACTTAGAGCAGGGTTTCTGGGGTCAGGTAAACCTTAAAGCGGAGTGAAGTCCTTCCCAGTTGGCACATTAAGAAAACGGGGGTAAGATTACACTTTTATTTATTTATTCATGATGTTTCTAAAAACTCCCATCTAGAACTCACCGTCTCCCGGTGACTGGCCCAACATCACCCAGCCGATTTTCGCGCCTTAGGACGTGACTAGAACTCACCGT
>CM077920.1:204734057-204815189 GCA_039797435.1 Crotalus adamanteus | reverse complement strand
AGAACAGAAGAAGGGGGGGGGGGGGTGTGTGTGAAGAAGAGAAGAGAGGGAAGAGAAGAAGAAGAGAAGAAGAGAGAAAGAAGAGAAGAGGGAAGAGAAGAAGAAAGAAGACGAAGAGAAGAGAAGAGAAGAGAAGAGAGAAGAAGAGAGAAGAAGAGAAGAGAAGAAGAAGGAAGAGAGAGAAGAGAAGGGAAGAGAAGAGAAGGGAAGAGAAGAGAGGAGAAGAGAGAAGAAGGAAGAAGAGAAGGGAAGAGAAGAAGAAGAAGAAGAGAAGAGAAGAGAGAAGAAGAGAGAAGAAGCAAGAGAGAAGAGAAGAGAAGGAGAAGAGAGACGACAGAGAAGAGGAACGGAAGAGAGAAGAAGAGAGAGAGAAGAAGAGAGACGACGAAGAGACGGGAAGAAGCAGAAGACACAAGAAGAGCACAGAAGACGAGACGAGGCAAGACTCTCTCACCCTCCTCTCCTCTCCTCTCCTCCTCTCCTCTCCTCTCCTCTCATCTCTCCTCTCTCTCCTACTCCTCTCCTCTCTCTCTCCTCCTCTCCTCTCCTTTCTCTCCCTCCTCCTCCTCTCCTCTCTTCTCACTCCTCTCCTCCTCTCCTCTCCTCCCCTCCTCTCTCCTCTCCCTCCTCACCTCTCCTTTCCTCTCCTCTCCCTCTCCTCTCCTCTCTCCTCCCTCTCCTCTCTCTCCTCCTCTCCTCTCCTCTTCCTCTCCTCCTCCTTTCCTCTCCTCTCTTCTCCTCCTCTCCTCTCCTTTCCTCTCCTCTCCTCTCTCCTCTCCTCTCCTCTCCTCTCTCCTCCTCTCCTCCTCTCTCCTTTCCTCTCCTTTCCTCTCCCCTCCCCTCCTCTCCTCTCTCTCTCCTCTCTCCTCCTCTCCTCTCCTTTCCTCTCCTCTCCTCTCCACTCCTCTCCTCTCCTCTCTCCTCCTCTCCTTTCCTCTCCTCTCCTCTCCTTTCCTCTCCTCTCTCCTCCTCTCCTCTCCTCTCCCTCTCCTCTTCTGCCCTGCCCTGCCCTAGCCTAGCCTAGCCTAACCTAGCCTAGCCTAGCCAGGAGTTGGATTCAATTCAGCGAGCAAAAATCCACACTTCTTAACATTGCCAAGGTTCAGAAACACCCATCCAGGAGGCTGATAACCAAAAGACCGAACACGGAAGGAACTCAACGATCTTGGTCAGTATTTTTTCAACCTCGGCCACTTTAAGATGTCTGGACTTAAAACTCCTAGAATGGACTGACACTTGGTTGTGGAATTCTGGGAGTTTAAGAAGCCCGGACCTTTTAAAGTGACCGAGGGCGAGAAACGCTGGCCCAGATCCGTGCGGTAGAATCCCCAGCCCAATCGGTCCGAAGTTTTTCAATTATCCGAACCTTTTCCCTGTGCTTCTCTGTCTCTCTCCTCTCCCGCAGAATACCTCCCGGCCTGCCATCCCTTCCTCAGGTTACAAGAATGAAAAGAAGAAAGCCCATCGCCAGGGGGCCTCTCCTGACCCCCCTCTACACCCCCGATCCAAGAGGACTACAGCGATCCCGAGAGCCCCCCAATCCAGCCTGTCCTCTCATTACTTCCAGGGCGAGGCGGCCGTCACCGAGAGCTACTCCATGGACGCCTTCTTCATCATTGACGGGCGGTCCCGCCGGCGGGCCGAGGGTCCTCGCCGGGGAGGACACCGCCACGCCTGCACCGAATGCGGCAAGGACCTACGCCACCTCCTCCAACCTCAGCCGGCACAAGCAGACGCACCGCAGCCTGGATAGCAAGCTGGCGCGCAAGTGCCCGACGTGCAGCAAGGCCTACGTCTCCATGCCGGCTTTGGCGATTGCACCTGCTGACCCACAACCTCAAACACAAGTGTGCCGTGTGCGGCAAGGCCTTCAGCCGGCCATGGCTGCTGCAGGGACACATGCGCTCGCACACCGGGGAGAAGCCCTTCGGGTGTTCCCACTGCGGGAAGGCCTTTGCTGACCGCTCCAATCTGCGCCGCCACATGCAAACCCACTCGGCGCTCAAGCACTACCGTTGCAAGCAATGCCACAAGACCTTTGCCCTCAAGTCCTACCTCCACAAACACTACGAATCGGCCTGCTTCAAAGGGCCGGAGCACGCCTGCCCAGCGGGGAACTGACCCCAAGCTGTGGCAGGGAGTTCCCACGCCTGCCACCTCCTCTTGGGCTTCCCGGGGTTGATTCCCGCTTCACAAAAAAGAAGCTCGCTGGAGCCGGGAGGATCCCTGGGAAGAATCACAGGACACCGCAGTGCTGCGCGTTGAGGCGAGCACTGCAAGCTCAGCGAACTCTCTTCCTAAAACTCAGCGGACTGGGTTCACACAACACGTATAACCCGGCCAAGTCAAGGTGATAGATACACCTGCCCGACCTGCTATGTTCGGGGGTCCTTAGCGTTGCTCAGGTCCTGTACGCATGCGAGCAAAGCTCAGAGGTCCATCTGCCTTCAGCCCCCTGGATTAGTTCGTGCTTTGAAGAACTGGATGGATTTCAAAACCTGGCTTAAGGCTGTTGAGCGAATACTATCCGTGGCTGGATTCACACGACACAGCGGACTGGGGTGCAGTGGGGTTCTCGGTCTTGCTGTGTGCAGCTGGCAAACGACGACACGTCGTACCTGGGGCAACCCTCAAATTCACTCCCCCAGACAGAAAGCGGAAGAAACATCTGTGGATGAATTAACGAACTAAGGTTGAAAGAATGAAGGTGCTAATCTGTACCTGGATGAAGTTTAGGACCAACCCGGCGTGGGGATACACCAGGTGCACGAAGCCATGAGGTGGTTGGTTTGGGCCCAGCGTAACATGTGAATGCAGGAACAGTGTTGGATAAATCTGATTTAGGATTTGACACGGTGGTAGGATTCAGCCAGTTCGCACCACTTCGGCAGAACCGGGAGCGAATTTTTTTGTTGCCCAGGCCCAGAACGGACTTCCGGAAGGGGCATCCACGCAGAGAACCGGTTCTTCCCCTATTCGAATCCCACCACTGGTTTGACATGTTGTGTGAATCCAGCCCGGAGGACTTTTTGGAAAGAGAGCCAGAACAGATCACAAAGCCCAGTTGCTTTCTGATTTCCCTTTTTTTTTCCTTCCTTCAACTCAGCAGAAGCAATAACAGCGACTTTGCTCACACCCTGAGGGAACCTCCCCCCCTCGCCTGATCCCTGCTTGTCTTCACACCTTGCGAGAAACTCTGGACTTTTTGGGACAAGACGCAGGAGACGGAAAGAAGGGACACCTCTCCTTTGGAACACCACGGGCGTATTTACTCCTTAATTTATTTATTCTGTATTTATTTCATGCTGCTGCTGCTTCTGCCTTTTGGGAGGGGGGGGGAGAACACAGTTGGTCAGCGAGGGAAACTTTTCGGGGACGGAACAAAAGCTGTTGCTGTTTGCCTGCACAAGGAGACTCTTCGAAGAGGTAGAAGTTCAACCGATGGAGCCACGCTGGGTAGTTTGGAATTCAAGACTCACCCGGTTGTGAAAAAAACTAGAAAGGGTGTGTTGCAGTTTTTCTCAACCTCTGCCACTTTAAGGGAGGTGGACTTCAACTCCCAGAATTCCTCAGCCAGCATGGCTGGCTGAGGAATTCTGGGAGTTGAAGTCCACCCACCTTAAAGTGGCAGAGGTTGAGGAAGACTGGATTACGGCAGTACCTCTGCCATAAGAATTGGGGAATCTTTGTGGAACAAGGGTCTGGGAACGCAACGTGTGAATGTGTCGGTGTGGGTGTGCGTGTGTATAAAAACAGCAGCTTTTCTGGTTATAACCCTGGTTACAAAGGCTTGGAAAGCTCTAAGATGGGCTGGTGTCCTTAAGAAATTGCAGCAGTCCAAGTCTGAGAGGGGAGGGTCCAAAAATGTCCACATGGCATCTGCAGTTATGCGCAGCATATATTTTTTTAAAGGGGCGGGCTTTTGATAGCTGCCATCTTGACTTTTTTGACCAAGTTCCCCCGGAAACCCTTGCCAATAGCTCTGTTGAATAGCTCTGTTTATCTAGAGCAGTGGTTCTCAACCTGTGGGTCGGGACCCCATTTGGGGTCGAACGACCATTTCACAGGGGTCACCAAACAACGCAGTCCGCCATTTCCCCCCCCCCCCCTTTTCCTTAGCTGTGCTACTCCCTTTTATTCTATTGGCTTTTGAAAGCCAATAGAAGAGACTCTCTTGAATAGAGTCTAATTCTATTGGCTTTCAAAAGCCAATAGGAATTGTCCAGGCTGTCTCTGCCCTGCTGAGCCCGCCAAAAGTCCCATTCTGCAAATGGTGCTGCACCCGTTGAGTAGTCCTCGACTTACGACCAGTTGAGTAGTCTTCGACTTACGACCGGTTGGGGGTCGCGGCATTAAAAAGATTGAGAACCACTGATCTAGAGCAATTTTTCTCCGCAACTTTAAGAAGGGTGGACTTTGACTCCCAGAATTCCCCAGCTAGCCACAGTCGAAGTCCACGCTTCTGAAAGTTGTTCAGAATGAGAAACATTGATCTAAATGGCGCCAATTAGGAAAAAGGTGGACTACCCTACACAGGGAAGCCTTGCCGGCCCTTGAGGACTAGAAACTTTGACCCCGAAGCAACCAAAAATCAGTATCTCAGATCCAGAAAAGTAAAAATTCCCCTTTTTTGGGTCTAGTCGGCTGAGGAGATCCTCAGGGATATGTCCAGGGTAGTTCTCCTTGTCAGCCATGCAGAAGAGATTGGCTGTTGCTTCTCCTGGTGGTCTCCTATCCCCGTGAACCTGACAAGGTCCAGCTTACCTTTTTCAAACCACAGCACAAATAAAGTCTCACTGAAATCAAGCTGGACCCCCTCAGGATCACGGATGTGTCCTCTGTGGGTTTCTGGGTGACAACAGGAAGGAGTTTAGTTTTGACTTCTGAAGTTTCGCCTATAGCCCGGACATTTCCTTGGGAATCTCTTGGTGGTCTCCTTTTCCTTGGCTCTTTGTAGTTAATCCAATATTAATCCAGTCCAAAGGACAGCTTTGGATTTACTAGGACCAGCTACCCATCTGAATGCCATCCAGCTATTGTCGAATGCCAACTTTTTTGCACAAGCTTAACCTCTGAACTTTGAGCCTCTTTTTGTGACGCACATAAAAGCCTTTTTTAAAAGAGGGACAGATCCAGGTGGTCCTCGACTTACAGCCGTTCCTTTAGGGGGCCATCCAAAGTTATGACCGTTTTTCACATTTAACGACCGTCATGACGTCCCTACGGTCACTGGATCAAAATCCAGACATTTGGCAACTGACTCACATTTACGACGGTTTGCAGTGTCCCCCGGGGTCACCGGATCTCTTTTGGTGACCTCCTGATAAACAGAGTCAAGGGGACGGGGCAAGCCAGATTCATTTAACAACTGAGTGACTAGCTTAATAGCGGCAGCGATTTACTTCAGAACTATGGCAAGAAAAGGTCGTAAAACGGGACAATAACAAATGCCTTGCTTAGCAACGGAAATTTGGGGCTCAAGAGAACGGATGTTGTGGGTGCTCCAACACTGGAGGTGTTTAAGAAGAGACTGGACAGCCATTTGTCTGAAACGGGATAGGGCAGCGATGGTGAACCTTTTAGAGATCGAGTGCCCCAAAACTGCCCCCCCATCCCCGCTCCGCCCTGCCCACTGGGCCATCCACCACCTCCACGGCCCTCCACAGATCACTCAGGCAGCCCAGCAGCATCATGTCGGCCACGCTCCCCGCCCGTGCCCCGCAGCATCATCTGCGTGCAACGGGGCGCAAGGGTGAAGTCTTGTTCCCGCGGCCCGACTACCATGTTCTTGGCTGTGCTGCTTCGTGTGGGCCGTGCCCAGGGGCGACTCTCCTCCGGGGGGGGGTCTGCTGGTGAGGAGGGGGCTGTGGCAGGAGGCGGGGCTGGGGAGACGGTGTGTGTGCCCACAGAGAGGGCTCCGAGTGCCGCCTCTGGCACCCGTGCCATAGGTTCGCCACCACTGGGATAGGGTTTCCTGCCTGAGCGGGATTGGGGGGTTGGACTAGATGACTTCCGAGGTCCCTCCCAACTCTTGTTAGTCTCTCCTTCTGTAACGGTGGCTGTAAATGGAGGATGACCTGTAATTGGCCGGGTGGAAGTTCAGCACATCAACCTCCAGGGGCAGGTAACGGACAGTATTTAAGCCCCTCTTAAAGAGGGAGAAAACAAAATGAGTTTTTTATTTTGCTGCCCTGCTAGAGTCTACCTTTTTCCTTTCGGCGAATCCCTCATGCTAAATCTGAGCGCACCAGAAGAGCCGCTGCTGCTGCCACCGTATGCGTAGGATTCTCTATTTAAATATTCTAATTTATCCTATTTATTATCCTATTTATTGTTTGCCAATTCGTAAGGGGCCGGGGTGGGTGGCGGGAAAAAAAAACGGAAGTTTTCTGTGCATGCACTCTAGATAGGAGGGAACTGGTTGCCACTGGCGCGCGACATGGATCTGCTGCCTGGCGGACTTTATTTCTTATTTTTATGTTATTTTGACCTTAACTTTGCTCTCAAAGAGCAGGCAGAGATTTAAAACAGGGATCGCGAATCGAATTCCGCCCCAACACGAAGTTGTGTCTTTTAACGCCTGTGTGTAGCCAGAACACAGGAACCCTGCCTTAACCAGGACAAAATCTGGAGTCCCACAAAAATGTTGACTTTCTACTCCGGGACAGTTGCATCATACAAGGGACAAATCTCCCAGCTTGGAGTCAAACAGAAAAAGTTCTGGAGAACTTTTCGCCAAGTTGGGGTTGACTTGAACACAGTCCCTTTCTCCATGTTCAGACTCATCCTTGCCACCGCCACGTGGATTTTCTCCCATAGATGCACCAAAAAACTAAGGTGGTAACAAATCCGTAGGCAGATAGTCCTCCACTTACGACCGTTCAAAGTCACCAGGGCTCTGAAAAAAATGACCGTTTTTTCACACTTATGACCATTGCAGCGTCCCGGCAGTCATGTGATCAAAATTCAGCCACTTGGTAACGGACTTGTATTTGTGTCGGTTGCATAGTGTCCCAGGATCGCGTGATCCTGTTTTTGTGACAAGCAAAGTCAGTAGGGGAAGAAAAGTTGCCAAATGGGACAAAACTCACTTCTCAAATTTCTCCCTGAGCAGTGTAAATTTTGAGCTCTTAAATCGTGGTCGTAAGTCGAGGAGTAACTGTATAAACCAGAAACATCCCCTTCATTTCTTTTCTCTATCCACCAACATATTCCATCTGTTCTCTGGGAAGTTAAAAAGATAAATCCTGGTTTATTCTTAACTGGGATGAAAAAAAAATGATGGGAACCAGCATCTCAACCAATCAGGTGTGGGCCATTCCAGAGGTGGGTTCGAGTTGCTGGCTGGCCCCATCTGGATCAACGAAGATCTCCAAATGTCGTGATGTTGTTTTGATATATATGCAATAGCAGTTAATGACATTACCTCACCAGAATGTTGGACCTGTAGCTTTCCAGGAGCTTAAAAGTGATCTGTCAGGGGGAAATCTCCATTTTGTCCCCATAACAACAATCCTGTGAGGTAGGTGGGTCTGAAAGAAAACCTGCCTCAGTATATTTCTCGGGGCTAAGCATGGCCTTGACCTAAGCTAGCCACACTCAACCAACATTTTAATCTAGCGTTGGAAAATTTAAGAGGTGTGGACTTCAATACCCAGAATTTCCCAGCCAGTATGATTAGGGTATTGTTTTCACCTTGTTTGTCTGGGGTTAATCCTTGCTTATCTAGTCAGCTGCTGAAGAGGATGTGTTCCTCTTGTTTCTTCCTTAGCTTTTTGTATTATCCTTTTTGAACTGTGTTTAAATATTATTTACTTCTATGTGTCTATTAAACAATACCCTAATCAAGCTGGAGGATTGTGGGAGTCGAAGTCCACCCATCTAACCAGGTAATTCTGGGATTTCAAGCCCACCCGTCTTAAAGTTGTCACCAAGGTTGAGAGAGACTGCCATCGTTCAACAACGATCCAAAAAAACTAGGTACCGTATATTCCGGTGTATAGGGCGACCCGGCGTATAAGACGACCCCCGACTTCGACGCCGAGTCGCATGCCTAGAAAGTCGTCTTATACGCCGGAAGCTACGTTATTTCCGGTGTATTAGACGACTTGGCGTATAAGACGACCCCCGAGTTCGGCGCCGATTTCAACGCTCTCAAAAATCGTCTTATACGGCAGAAAGTACGGTAGTTCAATCAACAGCTTAGGACTTAGACAGGGGCCTAGCCTCACCATTAAATTTATAAACATTTGAGAAGCAGGAAAATGAACAAGGGGCACGTGGTGAGTGAAGGAAAGTTTGGGGTGACACGATAGCCGTGTTTGAATATTTGAGGGGCTGCCACAAAGAAGAGGGGGTCCAAATTCCTGCAGGAATTCTTCAGGTTTTATTTGCACGGAATGAACAGCATTGGCCCATCTGAGATTTAGAAATGTTTAGATCATGTGCTACGTTTGAAGCGCTGGTGCTCTGAGCGATCTGAGCATGACTGTTGGCTTGCAGACGTTTCATTACCCAACTAGGTAATATCATCAATGTTAGTGACTGTGGGGCTTGCTCAAGCTTTGAGTAGCTGGGTTCACACAGCATACTAGGGCCAGGTGGCTTGTAGTTTGTAGGAAGCATGCAATGCAAGTAGATAAATAAGTACCACCGGTGGGAAGGAAACAGTGTTCCACGCGCCTTTGGTGTATAATCATGCTGGCCACATGAAAAGTTGTCTTCAGACAACACTGGCTCTCTCTGCCCAAAAACAGAGACGGGAATCTACAGTTGGACACAACTGACAGACAAACTCTTAACTTATAGCTTAATATGTTGGGGTACCTAAGAGCCTCACCATGGTACAGGAACCAGGCCATTATGTTAAGCCATAATGCGGCAGACTCATCCAGGCACTGTACGTTATATGAATGCAGCAACTGTCTTGGTAAAATCCAGGGTAAAATGCAGCCGGTCCTTCCACTGGGCAGAAAGTGGAACGACTGGCTGCAGACAACTCTTCTGACACCGCACTCTTAACTAGGATACTACATTAAGCCATTGTCAGGAGCCGCCCAACACCCTGGACCATAAACGGATCAGATGGACTGGGTTCCCATCAGACTTCTCCCCACAAAAAGGAGAAGGAAGTACTGTTGACCCCCCCCAATCGACCTTAGTGTGTTTTTAGTGGATCGTTGCTAGTTTTTTAACCCAGGTGGATGAGCTTGTTATATGAATGCGGCAGGGGACAGATGTCTTTCAACGATCTTATGGAGATTTAAGGAGCTTGTAACCATTCTGGGAAAGAATATGGATGTTTTTAATTCCCTTTTTCAACAAGCCTCAGGTTTCACCCTTTCAAGGTAGGCCAGGACAAAAAACCCCCCACAAAAAACCACATACACACTGCAAGGATTTCAAGAATGTACCAGTTTATCATTGCAGGGTATGTTCACCCAATCTTGACACCCCATCCAGAACCTTTCCTACTCGTTTGTAAGGATAACAAGGTCAAGATGGGGCCTTTCCGAGTCTGTTTTTCCTGCTTTCCCACTTTCCCAGGGCTGAGTAACTGTTTTACCTCTCCTGGCCCCACCCTTGGCAAGGTCCGTGCGACATTCGTTGACACTGGGATAAGTGCCGACAGCACAATGCAAAAAGCATGTCAGGTTAGCATCGGATGTTCACACGTCACCGTGTCCAGCACAGCTTTCAGGATTTGTAACACACAGGGAGTACACAAACGGACCCGCAAGACACCACAACCTGTACTACAGATGTGATTTCTTTGATGAACAATTCCCTGCGGGCAATGCCGGGCTGGGAACTAACACTCTCTCTCTCTCTCTCTCTCTTTCTCTCTCTCTCTCTCTCTCTCTCTCTCCTTCTCTCTGTCTGTCTCTCTCTCTCTCCTTCTCTCTGTCTGTCTCTCTCTGTCTCTCTGTCTCTATCTCTATCTTTCTCTATCTCTCTCTAAACCAGAATTCCTGGTTTCCTGCCCGTAGTTTTTGCACTTGGGACGGTACCCCAGTTCCCTTTCGGTGTTTAGAACTGTAAATAAAATACGATAGCAATAATCTCCTTTGCATGATTTAGCTCCCCACCCTAACCCAGCCAGCCAGATGTTGGCCTGGGCAGATTACAGGTGAATACAGGTCTTCCTGATGTGAAACTACCTGCAGTATTGTAATGCAATTCAGGGATGATAATAAAAAGGGCCTTCTTTTCTGCTACATCCGTTGTGTGGTTTGTCTGTTAGGGGGGAAAGGAAATGGGGGGGGGGCAAAAAAGCTTCGAAGGGGCACTCCCGAAGACGGAGTGGGACGTTTAGGCACGGACCCTTGGCTGCGCCTCCTTCGCCCCCACCCACCCAATTCAGCCCATTTACAGCCAGCTTTCCTCCTCTGCTGGTCTTCCCTCGGCAATTCTCCATGGCCAGTGGCCACCTGGCCCTTGGCCCAGGCACCGTTTGACCTGGGCCTTGGGCTGCACAAGACAAGTAGCCCCCAGCCAATCGAGTGTGGCAGGCAGAAGCGGGGGCAGTGTGCAATGGGCAATCTGAGGGACTGTGTGTGTGTGTGAGGGGGTCAGTGTGTGTTGCCAGATTTTTTTGAAAAAGTACTGTGTCTGCTCTGCAGGTTTTGGGTCCTTGCAGATCTGTCACCAGGACCGGAGGGAGGAGGAGTGGTGGCGGGAATAGCAGCCACTGGGGCCACTGGGGCGGGGGGGGCAGACAGGTGTGTGTTGTTGGGGACCAGGAAGAGAGGGAGGGCTTCACAAAGACAGCTTGGACGTAAGACCCCAAAGAGAACAGAATGGGACAATTATCCGCAAGCACATGGCCGTGCCCACTTCACGGCACCACCGCCACGCTCCGTCGCAGGTGACCTGCCACCGGAGGTCCACCTCGGCCAGTGCTCCTCCCCAGCCAATTGTCTGCTGGCATTAGGCTCCCGCCCCCTCATCCCGGGTGATTTGCTGAGGAACGCTTGTCCCCAGACAATTCGCAGTGTGGGACACATAGCCGCACATCCTGGCAGTGTCATGGTTCCGACAGATGAAACTCTTCAAAGAACTTCGAGGCATTGTTTACCTTAAAGAATCTTTATTTGAGAAGCATAACATCGGCACTTACACAGCCGAAGCCAAAATCTGAATTCCCCTCCCCTGGGCACATAGTATCAAAGCACAATTCCCTCCTCCAATTCACTGTCATAAATCACATTCTCCAATTAGTTTGAAATGCAGACTTTCCCTCCAGTTCTTCAACCTGCCAATTCTTATCATCTCTTATTTCAAAAAACCTTGATTCTCACACTGGTCACAGAATTGTTATGTCTAACTAAACTCCCATGCACATTCCTCCTCCTCTGGGGGGGGGCAGTATCATCTAATTCTAACTCTAATTCTAAGAGTAAAACACAAGAAGGAAAATGGCTGCATCTCCATATGTTGTCAAAGCAAGAACATCCGATGTTAGCAGCGTTGTCAGGCAGCCAATCCAGGCGCCAAAGGATGGAGCCCCTGCCTTCCCATTGGATGCAGTCCTACCAGTATGGCTTCCTGAAGCGGAAACTGAAAGGGTTGGGGCAGGGAGAGGAGAGAAGCAAATGTGTTGTTGCTAAGAGTCCTGGTGGCGCAGTGGCCAGAATGAGGTATTGCAGGCAGACTCTGCATTCCACTGCCGGGAGTTCAATCCTAACCAGCTCAAGGTTGGACTCAGCCTTCCATCCTTCCGAGGTTGGTAAAATGAGGACCCAGATCGTTGAGGGGGGGGGTGTCAATATGCTGACTCTGTAAACCGCTGAGAGAAGACTGTAAAGCATTGTGAAGCGGTATATAAGTCTAAGAGCTATTGCAATATTTTCTTTCCTTCCTTCCCTTCTCCTCTCCTTCCTTCCTTCCTTCCTTCCCCCCTGCCTCCCTCCCTCTTTCCCTTCCCTTCCCTTCTCCTCCCCTCTCTCCTTCTTTCCTTCCTTCCTTTCTTCCTCCCTCCCTTCCTTTTCCTTTTCCTCTCTTTTTCCTTCCTCTGAGTCCTGGTGGCACAGTGGTTAGAATGTAGTATTGCAGGCTGACTCTGCCCACTGCCAGCAGTTCGATCCTGACCAGCTCAAGGTTAGACTCAGCTTTCCATCCTTCCGAGGTCAGTAAAATGAGGACACAGATTGTTGTGTGTGTGTGTGTGTGTGTGTGTGTGTGTGTGTGTGTGTGTGTGTGAATATGCTGACTCTGTAAACCACTTAGAGAGGACGGTCAAGCATTGTGAAGCGGTATATAAGTCTAACAGCTATGCCCCTGCCAACAAACAGCGTAATACACCCTGCTGCACTTTTGTGTGTGTGTGTGGAAAAGCAGGAGCGACTTGCCAAATAGGTGTGAGCTCAGAACAGGCTCCAAGTGATGGGAAGATGGCGGCGGAGGCAGCACCAACAACACTACGTGTGAGGTTGGTGTGGTGGCCAGCATCTCTGCCAATTCCATTCTGGTCAGGAGTTAGGGAGCTGATCAGATCCATTTTGTTGTAAGGCTACGTTAACAGAATATAGGTAGTCCTTGACTTACAACCGTTCATTTTATGGCTGTTCAAAGTTACAGTGGCAGTGTGAAAAGTGACCGATGCCCTCTTTTCACACGTACAATAGTTGCAGCATCCCTGTGTTTTCAGACACTTGACAACTGGCATGTATTTATGATGATCGCAGCATCCCGAGGGTCCTGTGATCCCCTTTTGCAGCCTTCGGACAAACAAACCTTCGTACAATTTCCTGACAGCGAGGACAAATAACCAGTGGAACAGCTTGCCACCAGAAATCATGGGCGCTTCATCACTGGAGATTTTTAAGAAGAGGCTGGACAATCACCTGTCTCGAGATGGTATAGGTTCTTCTGCTTGAGCAGGGGGCTGGACTAGAAGACCTCCAAGGTCCCTTCCAGCTCTATTTCTATTCTAAAGACAATGGGGGAAGCTGGAGTAACTTTACAGCTGTGTTGCTAACTTCACAACCGCAGTGATTCCTTTGACAACGGTGCCAAGAAGGGTTATAAAATGGGGCAAAGCTCCCTTCACAGTTGTCCTGCTCAGCAACAGAAAGTTCCAGCTGGGTTATGGTCATTAAGTCGAGGACCACCTGCGTTCCAGGTCTGAGAATACAAATCGCCCGCTTCTCTTTTAACAGCCTGAGAAGCTGAGTCTTTTCTAAGCCACTTTTTCTCTCCGTTATACAGCTGAGGGCTACGCATTCTCTTATCTAATTGTCCCCCAGGAAACATTCCTTCATCTCCATCCCTCCAGTTCTTTCTCCACGTACCATGACAGATGTCCACAAAAAGCTGCCCTTGGTCACTCAGGAATATAGCCCCGGCTTCAAGTTTTTATTCCTGCTTTTAGACTTGTTGTTGTTGTTAGTCGCGAAGTCGTGTCCAACCCATCGCAACCCCATGGACAACGTTCCTCCAGGCCTTCCTGTCCTCTACCATCTTCTGGAGTCCACTTAGATATGTCTTAATTATTTATATATGTCTTAATTACTTTTACATTCAATCTTTGTAGACAAAAAGGTCCAAGGACTGGGGGATGTTGTTGTTGTTAGTTGCGAAGTCGTGCCCGACCCATCGCGACCCCATGGACCACGCTCCTCCAGGCCTTCCTGTCCTCTGCCATCTTCTGGAGTCCATTGAAGCTCATGCCTCCTGCTTCAGTGACTCCATCCAGCCACCTCCTTCTCTGTCGTCCCCTTCTTCTCTTGCCCTCCATCTTTCCCAGCATAAGGCTCTTCTCCAGGGAGTCCTTCCTTCTCATTAGGTGGCCAAAGTCCTTGAGTTTCAACTTCAGGATCTGGCCTTCTAAAGAGCAGTTGGGGTTGATGTCCTCCAGGACTGACCAGTTGGATCGCCTTGCAGTCCAGGGGACTCGCAGGAGTCTTCTCCAGCACCATAGCTCAAAGGCCTCCATTCTTTGGTGCTCAGCCTTTCTTATGGTCCAGCTTTCACAGCCATACATTGCAACTGGGAAAACCATGGCCTTGACTGTATGTACTTTTGTTGGCAGGGTGATGTCTCTGCTTTTTCGTATGCTGTCTAGATTTGCCTTTGCTTTTAGACTACATTAGTTAAAAGGCAGGCGGCCTCAAAAGCTGAGTTGCACCAGCCTCACAGGGCAAACAAGGTAAGATAAACTTTATTGTCATTTTTTACTCTGAGCGCACACTTGGCGCACCTTAAAAATGAAATTCTGTCACCTGCTCTCAAAAGAAAGGATACATCTACCCATATGCACACATAACACACATACACACATGCTATGTACTGTAAACGCAACCAGGTGAGCTAATTCTATTGTAAAGGTATATTGACAGAACCCCAAGTCTAAAAGTACAATTCTCCCTCCATCGCCTTTACAGGCTGAGATGTTGGGATGCTACAAAGAGTGCAGAGAAGAGCAACAAAGATGATTAGGGGACTGGAGGCTAAAATATACAAGGAACAGTTGCTGGAATTGTGTAGGTCTAGTTTAATGAAGAGAAGGACGAGGGGGGGGGGACATGATAGCAGTGTTCCAGTATCTCAGGGGCTGCCCCAAAGAAGAGGGAGTCAAGCTATTCTCCAAAGCGCCTGAAGGCAGCACAAGAAGCAACGGATGGAAACTGATCAAGGAGGAATTTCCTGACAGTGAGAACAATTAACCAGTGGAACAACCTGCCTCCAGAAGCGGTGAATGCTCCAACACTGGAAGTTTTTAAAAAGAGACTGGACAGCCATTTGTCTGAAATGGTATAGGGTTTCCTGCCTGAGCAGGGGGTTGGACTAGAAGACCTCCAAGGTCCCTTCCAGCTCCTATTCTATTCTATTCTATTCTATTCTATTCTATTCTATTCTATTCTATTCTACTCTACTCTACTCTACTCTACTCTACTCTACTCTACTCTACTCTACTCTACCCTAGTCTAGTCTCCAAAGCGCCTGAAGGCAGGACCAGAAGCAACGGGTGGAAACTAATCAAGGAGAGAAGCAACCTAGAACTAAGGAGAAATTTCCTGACAGTGAGGACAATTAATCAGTGGAACAACTTGCCACCAGAAGTTGTGAGTGCTCCATCACTGGGGGTTTTCAAGAAGAGCTTGGACAATCATTTTTTTTCAGAATGGTATATGGTCTCCTGCTTAAGCAAAGGGTTGGACTAGAAGACCTCCAAGGTCCCTTCCAAGTCCTTCTGTTATTCTGTTAAGCTAAGGGGGGGGGGGGTCCCAAGCCATTATAGCTTGAATCTTGGTGACTTCCTGAGCGTAGCCATACAGCTATACAGAAGTGGCTCACCACTGCCACCTTGTGGACAGTTTGGGAGGGATTTTTTTTGGGCTTGCTTTCTCAAGCTTCTGCCTGTGGCATTTCCTGGTGGTCTTCCATCCCTGCAGTAACCACTTACTAAATGTTAGACATTATAAAAGAGAAGAGAAGAAAGCCTTTGGACCCTTTTGACGCCATCTCATACAGTCTGGCTTTCTTTTGGTACCCCGAGAGTCATTTGATGCTGTCTGATCTGATGGCAGCCACCATACCCCATGCCGGCTGGGGAATTCTGTGACTTGAAGTCCACACGTCTTTAGCTGCCAAGGTTGAGAAACGCCGTTTGACAGCAAATGGTAGGTGGTCCTCAATTTGCGACCACGTAATCCTCAATTTACGACCACAAATGTGGACCAGGATTTCCACTGCTAAGCCAGGCGGTTAAGTTGTTAAGCGGGTCACACCCAATTTTATGACCATTTTTGCTGCGGCTGCTAAGCGAATCCGAAGCTGGCTGGGAAGGTCGCAACTGCTGGGTGCTCAGCGCCCAGATTCCAATCAAATGACCAGGGGGATGTTGTGACGGTTGTAAGTGTGAGGAACGGGGTGTAACTCACTTATTTCAGTGGAGTGGCAGCTTTGAACGGATGCTAAACAAATGGTTCTACACTGAGGACTAGCTGCACAGGTAGTCCTTGACTTACTTACAGTTCATTTTGTGACTGTTCAAAGTTACAACGGCACAGAGGAAAGTGACTTACGACCGTTTTTCACACTTACGACCGTCGCTGTGTCCCCTACGGTTGCGGGATCAAAATTCGGATGCTTGGCAACTGACTCACATTTACGACGGGTGCTGTGTCCCGGAGTCACATGATCCCCTTTCGCGACCCTTTTGACAAGCAAGGGGGGGAAAGCCAGATTCACTTAACGACCGGGTTACTCATTTAACAACTGCAGGGATTCACTTAGCAAGTGAGGCCAGAGAAGTCATAAAATGGGGCAAAACTCGCTTAAATGTCTCGCTGAGCAACGTAAATTTGGCGCTCAATTGTGGTCGTAAGTAGAGACTACCTGTTTTCACCCTCCTCTTTCTGGACCTGTCAGTCTCCAGTCTTCAGTCTCCGACATAAATAGTATGAATAGAGCTGGAAGGGACCTTGGAGGTCTTCTAGTCCAGCCCCCTGCTCAGGCAGGAGAACCTATACCATCTCAGACAGGTGACTGTCCAGTCTCTTGTTAAAAGCCTGCAAGAATAATGGATTAGAATAGAATATAAAATAATAATAGAATATAGAATATAAAATAATAATAGAATATAGAATATATAGAATAGAATAGAATAGAATAGAATAGAATAGAATAGAATAGAATAGAATAGAATAGAATAGAATAGAATAGAATAGAATAGAATAGAAGGGATCTTGGAGGTCTTCTAGTCCAGCCCCCTACTGAAGCAGGAGAACCTAGACCATCTCAGACAAGTGACTGTCCAGTCTCTTCTTAAAAATCTCCAGTGATGGAGCACCCACGATTTCTGGAGGCAGGTTGTTCCACTGGTTAATTGTCTTCACTGTCAGGAAGTTTCTCCTTAATTCCAGGTTGCTTCTCTCCTTGATCAGTTTCCAACCGTTGTTTCTCGTCCTTCCCTCTGGTGCTTTGGAGAATAATTTGACCCCCTCTTCTTTGTGGCAGCCCCTCAGATACTGGAATGCTGCTATCATGTCTCCCCTGTGTCTTCTTTTCTTTAGACCAGCCAAACCCAAGTCCTGCAGCCATTCTTCGTATGTTTTAGCCTCCAGGCCTTGGATCATCTTAGTTGCTCTTCTCTGGATTTTTTCCAAACTCTCAACATCTTTTTTGTGATATGAGCCGAGGTGGCGCAGCAGTTAGAGTGCAGTACTGCAGGCCACTTTAGCTGACTGTATTCAGCAGGTCAGCAGTTCAAATCTCACCAGCTCAAGGTTGACTCAGCCTTCCATCCTTCCGGGGTAGGTAAAATGAGGATCCAGATTGTTGGGGGCAATGTAAAATATATATATATATACATTGCTTACTGGTGTACACCGCTTAGAGAGTGCTTGCACTTAAAGCGGTATATAAGTCTCATAAGTCTCATAAATAAATATGGGTGACCAAAATTGGCTGCAGTATTCCAGGTGTGGCCTGACTAGGGTTTTATAAAATGGCACGTCAATCAGCCATTTCCAGTTCACTCCTTAATGCTTCAATCAATACAGGGCGGGGTGGATAATACTGACTTCCCGGAACAGAGACAGAGACACAGCTGCATGAATAGTCTAAGGCCCTGTCTTGGGTCTTAGGATGAGGAAATGGGTTTTTTTTTTTTAACCTTCATTGCAGCTTTTGCAACACCGAGGCGGGGTGGTTAACTCAGGAGTGAAAAATGAGGAAGAGTTTTGCAATAAGTGCTCGGTAGCAAGAAGGGGAAAATGTCACAGGGAAATTATGGGAGAGATTCAGCCACATCTGATGAACAGAGAATCCGAGAGTTGGAAGGGACCGTGGAGGTCTTCTAGTCCAACCCGCTGCTCAGGCAGGAGAGTCTATACCATTCTGGACAAATGGAAACCTTGAAAATCTCCATTGATGGAGCGACTTTAACTTCTGGAGGCAGGTGCCTAAGTTGGGATTAAAACTCACCATCTCCATGAGGTTTGGACCAAACTCACCCAGCCAGCTTTCACGCCTACGGTGGGACTAGAACTCACCACCTCCTGGTGATTGGTTCAAAGATACCCAGCCAGCTTTCAGGCCTAAAGTGGGACTAGAACTCACCGTCTCCTGGTGATTGGCCCAAAGTCACCCAGTCCATTTTCATGGCTAAGGCAGGACTAGAACTCACCGTCTCCTGATCATTGGCCCAAAGTCACCCAGTCTGCTTTTATAACTAAGGCGGGACTAGAACTCACCATCTCCTGGTTTCTAGTCCAGCGCCTTTGCCAATACACCAAACTGACTCTCTCCCTTTCCTATACCAGTGGTGGCGAACCTATGGCACGGGTGCCAGAGGCGGCACTCAGAGCCCTCTCTGTGGGCACGCGCGCTGTCGCCCCAGTCCTAGGCCTTCAGCTGGGTTTTATAAAACCTTTTCACTTTAGGCCTCCGTCGCCGTGTGCAAAAAAAAAAAGGGGGGGTTCAATCAATCAGTCAATTTCAACTTCTTGCAGGAAAAAAAAAAAGATCTCGCAAAGTTGGAATTGATTGATTAAACGTTTTAGTCCCACCCAGTCTGCCGTTACCAGCACAGCCCCGCCCACCCAATGGCCACACCCACCCGGCACCCAACGATGCATAAATGGGTTTTGGATTGCAGTTTGGGCACTCGGTCTCTCAAAGGTTCGCCATCACTGCCCTATGCCTTTCATAGGTTACATTTCTCAACCTTGACCATTTTAAGGCATGTGGACTTCAACTCCCAGAATTCCACAGCCAGCATTGTGGAATTCTGGGAGTTGAAGTCCACCTGCCTCAAAATGGTCAAGGTTGAGAAACACTGAACAAGAACAAGTGAAAGACACATTTCATATATCTGATAGTTAGAAAGGAAGTGATCAAACCATAAAGGCTATTGAGACTCGACCAATTGTAGACACGGATCCTAGATAACATCGCCACAAGTGGCGAATATTATGGGCTACCTGACTCTTTCTCTGCCGGGTTGGTGTCTCTCTCTGAAAACCTACACAACGGTGTTCAAGGACTTTCAGAATGCTGTACACTCTCTGTGGTTGAGGGCCGAAGAGACAAATTCTCACACACCAAAAAAAAAGGGCCTTGGCTCGGAAGGAGAAAAAAAAACTAGTTTAAAGAGAGCCCTTCCTCCTTCCTTCCACCCTCTTTCTTTCTCTCCCTCTCCCCTCCTCCCTTTCTTCCTTCGTCCTTCTTCTCATTGTCTCTCTTTCTTCTCTTTCCTTCCTTCTCCTCCTCTTTCTCTTCTTTCCTTCCTGCCTTCTGTTCCTCCCTCCCTTCCTTGTTTTTTCTTTCTCTCTCTTCCTTCGTCTTCTTCTTTCTTCTCATTGTTTTCTTTCTCTTTTCCTTCTGTTCCTCCCTTTCCTTGTTTTTTTCTCTCCCTCCCTTTCTTTCTTCCTCCTTCTCATTGTCCCTCTTCCTTCCTTCCTTTTCCTTCCTGCCTTCTGTTCCTCCCTCCCTTCTTTTTGTTTTTTTCTCCCTTCCTTCATCTTCTTCTTTCTTCTCGTTTTTTCTTTCTCTTTTCCTTCTGTTCCTCCCTCCCTTTTGTTTTTTCTCTCCCTCCCTTTCTTCCTCCTTCTCATTCTCTTTCTTCCTTCACTTTCCTTTCTTCTCATACTTCCTTCTGTTCCTCCCTTCTTTCCTTTTGTTCTTTTTTCTCTCTCCCTCCCTCCCTTTCTTTCTTCGTCTTCTTTCTTCTCATTGTTTTTTATTTTTTCTCTTTACCTTCCTTCTGTTCCTCCCTCTTCTTTCCTTTCCTTCTTTTTTCTCTCCCTCTCCCTTTCTTTTCCTCCTTGTCTTCTTTCTTCTCCTTGTCTCTCCTTCCTTCCTTTCTCTTTTCTTTCCTTCCTTCTGTTCCTCCCTCCCCTTTCCTTTCGTTCTTTTTGATTCCCTCTCCCTCGTTCTTCCGTCTTCTTTCTTTTTCTTTTCTTTCTTCCTTTCTTTCTTTCTTTCTTTCTTTCTTTCTTTCTTTCTCCTTCCTTCCTTTCCTTGTCTTTCTTTTTCTTTCTCTCCTTCCTTCCTTCCTCCTCCTTTCTTTCTCTCTCTCTCTCCTTTCTTTCTTTCTTTCTTTCTTTCTTTCTTTCTTTCTTTCTTTCTTTCTTTCTTTCTTTCTTTCTTTCTTTCTTTCTTTCTTTCTTTCTTTCTTTTCTCTTCAGTGGCTTGGCAGTTTATAACAACGTATTAAAACAATACAAACACCCCCCCTCCCCCAGGATCGCCAACAGCGTCCCGCTCCAGCCGCCCCGTTTTTCTGCTGCCTCCTCCTGACTCAGCGAAACAAGCCCGGGGAAGCCCAACCCAGCAAAGACGTTGCACACGTGCGCGTGTGACTCACCAACGGCTCCTTCCATTCGGAAGGCAGGGGGCTGCAGGGGGGAGGACGGTGGGGGGTCAACTCGCCGGCGTCTTCCAGCCTGCCGGCTCCATCCGCGGCGCCCCGGGCTCGATCTGGGCCGGGGTCCCCGCACTGAACGTGGAAACGGGGTCCGGGGAGGCGCTGGGGAAAACACTCGGGGATACTCATCAGTCTCGCCCCCCCCCGGCCAGCTGGAGTGGTACGCTCCACCCAAGCTTCCCAGCTGGGTTTAATACGCGTGTTGGGAACCTCCGAGGATGCTAGGCGCTTCGCGAGCGGCGTGGAGGTATTGGGAAAGGGCACCACGCGGTGATCGGGGCCGGCGCTGGGTCGCCATGCAAAGCGAAGGCAGCCGGAGCATCCATTCCGACAACGTCTCCGAGGTCCACGAAGTGCCCATGCGGGTCATCATCAGACCCATCCCGCCGGTCCTGGACGAGAGTAAAGTGGAAAGTCTCATGAAGACCATCCAGGTACGACCGGGTTCCCACAACCCTGGGTCAGGGGAAGATGACTCGGGTTTCTCTTCCACTGGAGGGGTTAATCAGGATCTTGCGGGTCCCTCCAACTGCCGGCCACCTGCGGGGTGTTTGGGCTCCGAAAAAAGGAAGGGGTTTATTTTTATAAAGTAATAATAATAATAATTAATAATAATAATAATAATTCCATCCTGCGACGATATCTGTAATACCATCAAACTTCCACATCTGCCTATCCCAGGTCCTGGGTAAGGACTCGATAGGTAGACAAAATGCCAAATCCAGTCTGAACATCTGGCTGACTGTGCGATAATCAATAATAATAATAATAATAATAATAATAGTTGTTATTGTTATTTTTGTTATCATTAAATTGGAAGGTACCTTGGAGGTCATCTAGTCCAACCCCCTGCTCAGGCAGGAATCCCTGGCCTATACCATTTCAGACAAGTGGCTGTCCAGTCTCTTCTTAAAAACTTCCAGTGTTGGAGCATTTACTGCTTCTGGAGGCAGGTTGTTCCACTGGTTAATTGTTCTCATTGTCAGGAAGTTTCTCCTCAGATCTAGGTTGCTTCTCTCCTTGATTAGTTTCCACCCATTGCTTCTTGTCCTGCCTTCAGGTGCTTTGGAGAAAAGCTTGACTCCCTCTTCTTTGGGGCAGTCCCTGAGATACTGGAAGGCTGCTATCATGTCCCCCCTCATCCTTCTCTTCATTAAACCAGACATACCCAATTCCAGCAGCCTTTCCTTATATGTTTTAGCCTCCCGTCCCCTGATCATCTTTGTTGCTCTTCTCTGTACTCTTTCTAGAGAATATATACATATATACATTTTATTAAATGTATATATGAAATTACCATGGAACGTTGCAACAGTTGTCACATTTTTCATAGCCACTGCAACTTTAAATGATCGCTAAAGAAATAGTAGTAATTCTACATTTACAGTGCAATGCTGAGATTTCCTGGTGGCCTCCCATCCCAGGACTAGCCAGCCCTGACCTCTTTGGTGGCTCAAAGTCAGCTAAGGCTGGTGAGATGCTGCCCCCTTGTTGTTAATTGCGAAGTCGTGTCCGACCCGTCGCGACCCCATGGACAATGTTTCTCCAGGTCTTCCTGTCCTCTACCATCTTCTGGAGTCCATTTAAATTCACACCTACTGCTTCAGTGACTCCATCCTGCCATCTCATTCTCTGTCGTCCCCTTCTTCTATTGCCCTCAATCTTTCCCAACATTAGGCTCTTCTCCAGTGAATCCTTCCTTCTCATTAGGTGGCCAAAGTACTTGAGTTTCAGCTTCAGGATCTGGCCTTCTAAAGAGCAGTCGGGGTTGATCTCTTCTAGGACTGACCGGTTTGAACGCCTTGCAGTCCAAGGGACTCGCAGGAGTCTTCTCCAGCACCATAGTTCAAAGGCCTCAATTCTTTTGCGCTCAGCCTTTCTTATGGTCCAACTTTCACAGCCATACATTGCAACTGGGAAAACCATGGCCTGGACTATACGCACTTTTGTTGGCAGGGTGATGTCTCTGCTTTTTAGAATGCTGTCTAGATTTGCCATAGCTTTCCTCCCCAGGAGCAAGCGTCTTTTAATTTCTTGGCTGCAGTCCCCATCTGAGGTGATCTTTGAGCCCAGAAAAATAAAATCTGTCACTACCTCCATTTCTTCCCCATCTATTTGCCAGGAATTGAGAGGGCCGGATGCCATGATTTTGGTTTTCTTAATGTTGAGTTTCAAGCCAACTTTTGCACTCTCCTTCTTCACCCGCATCAAGAGGCTCTTTAGTTCCTCTTCACTTTCTGCCATTAGAGTGGTATCATCTGCATATCTTAGGTTGTTGATATTTCTCCCGGCAATCTTAATTCCAACTTTGGATTCATCTAGCCCTGCCTTTCTCATGATGTGCTCTGCATATAAGTTAAATAGGCAGGGCGACAGTATACAGCCTTGCCGGACTCCTTTTCCAATTTTGAACCAATCAGTGGTTCCGTGTTCGGTTCTCACTGTTGCTTCTTGACCCGCATATAGGTTTCTCAGGAGACAAATGAGATGGTCTGGTACTCCCATCTCTTTAAGAACTTGCCACAATTTGTTGTGATCCACACAATCAAAGGCTTTTGCATAGTCAATGAAGCAGAAGTAGATGTTTTTCTGGAACTCCCTAGCTTTCTCCATGATCCAGCGTATGTTGGCAATTTGATCTCTAGTTCCTCTGCCTCTTCGAAATCCTGCCTGTACTTCTGGTAGTTCTCGATCCACATACTGCTGGAGTCTAGCTTGTAGGATTTTAAGCATAACTTTACTAGCATGTGAAATGAGTGCAATGGTGCGATAGTTTGAACATTCTTTGGCATTGCCTTTCTTTGGAATTGGAATGTAAACTGACCTTTTCCAATCCTGTGGCCACTGTTGAGTTTTCCAAATTTGCTGGCAAATTGAGTGTAGCACTTTTACTGCATCGTCTTTTAAGATTTTGAATAGCTCAGCTGGAATACTGTCACCTCCACTAGCTTTGTTGTTGCTCAGATTTTCTAAGGCCCATTTCACTTCACATTCTAGGATGTCTGGTTCGAGGTCAGTGACCATCTCATTGTGGTTATCTGGGATGTTAAGCTCATTCTTGTATAGTTCTTCTGTGTAGTTTTGCCATCTCTTCTTAATCTCTTCTGCCTCTGTTAGATCTCTGCCATTTTGGTCCTTTATCATGCCCATCTTTGCATGAAACGTTCCCTTCATATCTCCAATTTTCTTGAAGAGATCTCTGGTCCTCCCTATTCTGTTGTTTTCTCCTATTTCTTTGCACTGTTCATTTAAGAAGGTATTCTTATCTCTTCTAGCTATTCTCTGGAATTCTGTATTCAATTGGGTGTATCTTTCTCTTTCTCCTTTGCCTTTCGCTTCCCTTCTTTCCTCAGCTATTTGCAAAGCTTCCTCAGACAGCCATTTTGCTTTCTTGCATTTCTTTTTCTTTGGGATGGTTTTAGTTGCTACCTCTTGTACAATGTTGCAAACTTCCATCCATAGTTCTTCAGGCACTCTGTCTATCAGATCCAGTTCCTTAAATCTATTTGTCACCTCTACTGTATATTCATCAGGAATATGATTTAGTTCATACCTGAGTGGCCTAGTGCTTTTCCCTACTTTTTTCAATTTAAGCCTAAATTTTGCAACGAGAAGCTCATGATCTGAGCCACAGTCAGCTCCTGGTCTTGTTTTTACTGATTGTATACAGCTTCTCCATCTTTGGCTGCAGAGCACATAGTCAATCTGATTTCTATGTTGACCGTCTGGTGATGTCCATGTGTAGAGCCGTCTCTTGGGTTGTTGGAAAAGAGTGTTTGTTATGACCATCGTATTCTCTTGACAAAATTCTATTAGCCTGTGCCCTGCTTCATTTTGTACTCCAAGGCCAAACTTGCCTGTTATTCCGGTTATCTTTTGCCTTCCTACCTTAGCATTCCAATCCCCCATGATGATAAGGACATCATTTTTGGGTGTTAATTCTATAAGGTGCTGTAGGGCTTCATAGAACCGGTCAATTTCATCCTCTTCAGCACCAGTGGTTGGGGCATAGATTTGGACTACTGTGATATTGAATGGTTTGCCTTGGATTCGAATTGAGATCATTCTGTCATTTTGGGGATTGTATCCCAGTATTGCTTTTCCTATTCTTTTATTGACTATGAAGGCTACTCCATTTCTTCTGAGGGATTCTTGCCCACAGTAGTATACCTGATGGTCATCTGAGTTAAATTCACCCATTCCTATCCATTTTAGTTCGCTGATTCCTAAGATGTCGATGTTCAGTCTTGTCATCTCTTTTTTGACTACGTCTAGCTTGCCTTGATTCATGGATCTTACATTCCAGGTTCCTATGGAGAAAAAATCTTTACAGCATTGGACTTTCCTTTCACCACCAGATATATCCACAGCTGAGCGTCCTTTCGGCTTTGGCCCAGTCGCTTCATTCTTTCTGGCGCTACTAGTACTAGCCCTCTGCTCTTCCCCAGTAGCATATTGGACACCTTCCGACCTGAGGGGCTCATCTTCCAGTGTCATATCTTTTTTCCTTTTAGTACTGTCCATGGGGTTTTCATGGCAAAGATACTGGAGTGGTTTGCCATTTCCTTCTCCAGTGGATCACATTTTGTCAGAACTCTCTGCTATAACCTGTCCGTCTTGGGTGGCCCTGCACGGCATAGCTTATAGCTTCATTGAGTTACGCAAGCCCCTTCGCCATGACAAGGCAGTAATCCATAAAGGGGCTGCCCCCTAGAGGGTAGCAAAGTAAGATAACCTTCCTAGTTGAGTTACAATTCTAGAAAGATCAATGCAGATACCCCAGCTAGGTTAACTAGCATTGCAAGCAACTGGCTGAATTCACGCAGCCCATTTAAGCATAATAATTATTGTGTTTGTGAAGAATGCTGGGTCTGGCTGTCCGAGCCAGGATCCTCCCAATGCGTTGAACCACACAGTAGTCAAGCCTCTGACCATATTTAGAGTGCCACCTTATTATTGAGTGACATCCCCCCCTCGGAGAGGGGGAAAGCTAGTGTGGGGAAAATCACTTCTGAGCAGAATCAATTAAATCCAGTTGATATACGGAGATAAAAGAGAAAGAAAGAAAGAAAGAAAGAAAGAAAGAAAGAAAGAAAGAAAGAAAGAAAGAAAGAAAGAAAGAGAAAGAAAGGAAGAGAGAGAGAGAAAGAAAGAAAAAAGAGAGAGAAAGGGAGAAAGGGAGAAATGAGGGAAAGCAGAGGAAGGAAGGAAGGAAAGAACGAAAGAAAGAAAGAGAAAGAAAGAAAAAGAGAGAGAAAGAAAGAAAGAGAGAAAGGGAGAAATGAGGGAAAGCAGAGGAAGGAAATAAGAAAGAAAGAAAAGAGAAAGAAAGAAAGAAAGAAAGAAAGAGAAAGAAAGAAAATAGAAGGAAAGAAAGAAAAATAGAAAGAGAAATAAGGAAAGAAAGAAAAAGAAAAATAGAAAGAAAGAAGGTAGGAAGAAAGAAAAACAGAATAAGAAAAATAGCAAGAAAGGAAGGGAGGGAGAGGGAGGGAGGAAAAAAGAAAGAAAAACAAAATGAGAGAATGAAAATGAGAGAAAGAAGGGAAGGAAAGAAAGACAAAGAAAATGAATGAAAAAGAGAGAAAGGAAACAAGTTACCTTTTTAGAACAATCCTACAGATTTCCAATGGGAAATATTTTTTTTATTGGGGGTGGTGGTCTGGCATTATGGGAAATGTTTCCTTCCCTGTTTTATTGCTTTCAGTATTCCCTTTTTAGTTTCTAAAGCAAAACCTATGCAAAAACCACGCCGCATTCTGTATAGTGATTTCTAAGCATTTTAATCTCGGTATTTATTCTTTTATTCTTTTCATGTTTTTACCTTGTCGCTTTGGGATGGAAACTAACCAAGGAGAGAAGCAACCTAGAACTAAGGAGAAACTTCCTGACAGTTAGAACAATTAACCAGTGGAACAACCTGCCTCCAGAAGCTCTGAATGCTCCAATACTGGAGGTTTTTATGAAGAGACTGGACAGCCATTTGTCTGAAAGGGTATAGGGTTTCCTGCCTGAGCAGGGGGTTGGACTAGATGACCTCCAAGGTCCCTTCCAACATTATTATTATTATTATTAACAACCTGCCTCCAGAGGCGGTGAATGCTCCAACACTGGAAGTCTTTAAGAAGAAACCGGACAGCCATTTGTCTGAAATGGTATTGGGTTTCCTGCCTGAGTAGGGGTTGGACTAGATGACCTCCAAGGTCCCTTCCAACATTATTATTATTATTATTATTATGGATCATCGCACAGTCAGCCAGATGTTCAGACTGGATTTGGCATTTTGTCTACCTATCGAGTCCTTCCCAAGGACCTGGGATGAGCAGATGTGGATATTTGATGGTATTACAGGTATCGTCGCAGGATGGAAGCAGTTCCTAGGAAGGCCGCCTTTTGCAATTGACTAATAGCGAATTTGTCAATGCCAATGGTGTTCAAGTGGTGCTCCAGTTGTTTTGGGATTGCACCCAAGGCGCCTATCGCTATTGGTACTACCCTTGCTTGCTTTTGCCACAGTATTTCTATTTCTATTTGTAGGTCTTTGTATTTTGTTATCTTCTCCAGTTCTTTCTCGTCTATTCTGCTGTCTCCAGGGACTGCCACGTCCACTATCCAGACTTTTTTGTCTTTCTTATCGACAGTTGTTAAGTCTGGGGTGTTATGTTGCAGGTGCTTGTCTGTCTGAATTCTGAAGTCCCAGAGCAGTTTAATTTTATCATTTTCTATGACTTTCTCTATTTTATGATCCCACCAGTTTTTGCTTACAGGCAAATGATATTTCCTGCAGATCTTCCAATGCACCATTGTTGCTACTTTGTCATGCCGCTGCTTGTAGTCAGTCTGTGCAATCTTCTTGCAACAGCTTACCAAGTGGTCCACTGTTTCTTCAGCTTCTTTGCATAGGCGGCACTTACTGTCTGTTGCTGTCTTCTCAATTTTGACTTTATATGCATTTGTCCTTAAGGCTTGGTCTTGTGCAGCCAGAATTAGTCCCTCGGTCTCTTTCTTCAATTTTCCTGCTCTTAGCCATTGCCAGGTTTGGTTGTCACAAGCGCGCAATGTTCCAGGTGCGGTTGGAACACTGTTGCTACCAAAATGGGTTTGGTTGTCACAAGCATGCAGTGTTGTAGGTGTGGTTTTATGGGGCTCAATGGGGTGGCAACAGTGGGGAGATCTCGTGACCTAGGTATCGTGACATCAACACTGTGGCTGACCACCGTATCTGGTCGTTGAGATTCCTCTGGTCGCCTACTCGGTCTTGGGGGGCTTGTGGCTGGCTGTGGCGCTCTCACCTGTGCATTCTGGAATGTGCTTTGGTTGTCCATGTAGGCCTGTGCGCAGCTACGACGCTCTTCCATTATTACTATTATTATTATTATTATTATTATTATTATTATTATTATTATTATTATTATTATTATTATCGATCATCGCACAGTCAGCCAGATGTTCAGACTGGATTTGGCATTTTGTCTACCTATCGAGTCCTTACCCAGGACCTGGGATAGGCAGAGGTGGATGATTGATGGTATTACAGATATCGTCGCAGGATGGAAGCAGTTCCTAGTAAGGCCGCCTTTTGCAATTGACTAATAGCGAATTTGTCAATGCCAATGGTGTTCAAGTGGTGCTCCAGTTGTTTTATTATTATTATTATTATTATTATTATTATTATTATTATTATTATTATTATTATTATGAGCCATGGGTCAAGGTTCATATGATTCACTCATTCAAGCTGATCTCCTTCCCTCCTTCTCTCCCTCCCTCCTTCTCTCCCTCCCTCCTTCTCTCCTTCCCTCCTCTCTCCTTCCCTCCTTCTCTCCTTCCCTCCTTCTCTCCCTCCCTCCCTCCTTCTCTCCCTCCCTCCTTCTGTCCTTCCCTCCTTCTCTCCCTCCCTCCTTTTTTTATATTTAGGAGGAGCCTGACCGGGTTCCCCCAATTGATGTCCTCTGGATCAAAGGCAGAGAAGGAGGAGATTATTTCTATTCTTTTGGAGGGTGCCACCGTTATGCAGCCTACAAGCGCTTGAACAAGGAGACCATCCCGGCTAAAATCATCCGGTCGAACCTCAGCGACCTGCGGACTTACCTGGGCTCTTCTCTCCCCGACTTGCGATAGGTGGAGGCTTTCTCCTCCCTTCCCTCCCCCTCCACCACCACTTCCAGAGCATCCTTGGACCTTTTGAATCTTGGAGATGAGAGCTGGACGCAAGGATTGCTCTTGGTCTCCTTTGCCCGACATTCAACCATGAGGACTAGCAGACCATCTCTCTGTTGGGTATAGAGTGGCCCAGCTCCGTGTCTCTCAACCTTTGTCACTTGAAGATGGGTGGACTTCAACTCCCAGAATTCCCCAGCCAGCTATTGCAAAACCCAGATGGCCTCTAGGTGGCGGCAGAGTGCTGGGGATGTTCTGTTATCTCTTTGCTGTATCTCTTTGCCATGGCTGAGGGATTCTGGGAGTTGAAGTCCACATACCTTCAAGTGGCCACAGCAGACGGCTGGCTGGGGAATTCTGGGAGTTGAGGTCCACCCATCTTCAAGTGGCTAAAGCTGAGAAATGCTGGCCCAGCCTATATTGTGTTCACTATGTAGTGAACCAGGGGTCTTCAAACTCGGCCCTTCCTTTTATGACTCGTGGACTCCAACTCCCAGAATTCCTCAGCCAGCCTCCATTTTGTTTGTTAGATTTAAGACGGGTCTTCAAACTCGGCCCTTCCTTTTATGACTCGTGGACTCCAACTCCCAGAATTCCTCAGCCAGCCTCCATTTTGTTTGTTAGATTTAAGACGGGTCTTCAAACTCGGCCCTTCCTTTTATGACTCGTGGACTCCAACTCCCAGAATTCCTCAGCCAGCCTCCATTTTGTTTGTTAGATTTAAGACGGGTCTTCAAACTCGGCCCTTCCTTTTATGACTCGTGGACTCCAACTCCCAGAATTCCTCAGCCAGCCTCCATTTTGTTTGTTAGATTTAAGACGGGTCTTCAAACTCGGCCCTTCCTTTTATGACTCGTGGACTCCAACTCCCAGAATTCCTCAGCCAGCCTCCATTTTGTTTGTTAGATTTAAGACGGGTCTTCAAACTCGGCCCTTCCTTTTATGACTCGTGGACTCCAACTCCCAGAATTCCTCAGCCAGCCTCCATTTTGTTTGTTAGATTTAAGACGGGTCTTCAAACTCGGCCCTTCCTTTTATGACTCGTGGACTCCAACTCCCAGAATTCCTCAGCCAGCGTGTCTGGCTGAGGAATTCTGGGAGTTGAAGTCCAGGAGTCATAAAAGGGCCGAGTTTGAAAGACCCCTGTAGTGAACAGTGAAAATAAATGGTTACTGCTTGGTTGTGAACAATGGGCTAAGCTGGGATTTGGGGTTGTGTCTCACAAGTAAATAATCTTTATTTTTTAATTTTTTTAAATAAAATGTATATGCTGCCCATCCCGTATCCAACGACTCTCGTCTCGTCTTCCTTGTGTGGCCATGCAGGCTGGGGAAGATGGGAGTTGCAACCCAACCTGATCAGAAAGCCACAGGATTGGGAGAAGGAAGGAAGGGACAATGAGAGGGAGGGAGGGAGGGAGGGAGGGAAGGAAAGGAAGGAAGGAAGGAAGGGACAATGAGGGAGAGAAGGAAGGAAGGAAGGAAGGAAGGAAGGAAGGAAGGGACAATGAGGGAGGGAGGGAGGGAAGGAAGGAAGGAAGGAAGGAAGGAAGGAAGGGACAATGAGGGAGGGAAGAAAAGAAGGAAGGAAGGAAGGGACAATGAGAGGGAGGGAAGCAAAGAAGGAAGGAAGGAAGGGACAATGAGAGGGAGGGAAGGAAGGAAGGAAAGAAGGAAGGAAGGAAGGAAGGGACAATGAGGGAGGGAAGCAAAGAAGGAAGGAAGGAAGGGACAATGAGAGGGAGGGAGGGAAGGAAGGAAGGGACAAAGGGAGGGAGGGAAGGAAGGAAGGAAGGAAGGGACAAAGGGAGGGAGGGAAGGAAGGAAAGAAGGAAGGAAGGAAGGAAGGGACAATGAGGGAGGGAGGGAAGCAAAGAAGGAAGGAAGGAAGGGACAATGAGGGAGGGAGGGAGGGAAGGAAGGAACGAAGGGACAAAGAGGGAGGGAAGGAAAGAAGGAAGGAAGGAAGGGACAATGAGAGGGAGGGAGGGAAGGAAGGGACAATGAGAAGGAGGGAGGGAAGAAAGGAAGGGACAAAGGGAGGGAAGGAAGGAAAGAAGGAAGGAAGGAAGGGACAATGAGAGGGAGGGAGGGAAGGAAGGGACAATGAGAAGGAGGGAGGGAAGAAAGGAAGGGACAAAGGGAGGGAAGGAAGGAAAGAAGGAAGGAAGGAAGGGACAATGAGAAGGAGGGAGGGAAGAAAGGAAGGGACAAAGGGAGGGAAGGAAGGAAAGAAGGAAGGAAGGAAGGAAGGGACAATGAGAGGGAGGGAGGGAAGGAAGGAAGGGACAAAGGGAAGGAAGGGAGGGACAAAGAAGGAGGGAAGGAAGGAAGAAAGGGAGGGAGGGAGGGATAATGAGAGAGAAAGGAAGGAAGGGACAATGAGAGGGAGGGAGGGAAGGAAGGCGCCCACCCCAGTCCCACCTCCCTCCACCAGAGACCCACAGATCCTCCCCACAGCCTCACCTGCACCCCCCACAGCCACCCTGCAACCTGAGCTGGCCACGCCCCCCCCCCCCCCCCCCCGCTCATTGACTTCACTTGTCAAAAAGTTGCAAAAGGTGATCACATGACTCTGGGACACTGTGTCAAGCCTCCGAATGTAAATCACGTGACCCTGGGGATGCTGCAAGAGTCATAAGTGTGAAAAATGGTCCTAAGTCACTTTTTCCAGTGCCGTTGTAACTTCGAACAGTCACTAAGCAAATTGTTGTAAGTCGACTACCTGCACTTTATCATTCCCCCCCCCCCTTTTTTTTTGGTCAGCAGGTTTTTGACACCTTGCTAGGCGACTGGTGGTCCTCGGATATTGCCTTATCCTAAAAGTGGTACAATGGGAGAAAAGGTTGAAAAGCCCTGGAGTAGATAACCTTTATTGTCATTTTTTTCCCCCTGTGGGCACAACGTCACGCATTAAAAATGAAGTTTAGTTGCTTGCTCTCAAAAGTGTACACATACATAACACACGTTTTAAACATTATAGATAGACCTACACCCTTACATATAAGTAAGATATAAATATTAATCACTGTCCATCTTGAATACATAACGGAAGGAGGAAACTTGAGAATTCACAAAGTTAATGCTGTATGGAACAAAGCTGTGACTGATTCTGGATATTCTGCCTCGGGTACCACAAAGCCTCCCCTCCCAGAAGAGAACAAGGAAAACAGGTTGTGAAGAGGATGTGTGGTGTCCTGACAATCTTGTCGACCCTGCTCAAGCTTCGCTTATATGCCATGTCCTGGCTGGAAGGGAGGGAACTGCCAATAATCTTTTCTGCCGTCCTCACCACTCTCAGCACCGCCTTCCTGTCTGAAGCTGGGATGCTTCCAAACCAGACTGTGATGCCGTATGACAGGATGCTCTCGATCGTCCCCCTGCAGAAAGTGGTCAGGACAGGGGAAGGAAGATGTGCTTTTCTCATGCGACGCAGAAAAGGCAGGCACTGCTGTGCCCGCTTCACCTGGGTCTCGCTGTTGAGCGACCAAGCCAGCCTACTCATTAGCTGCAGACCCAGGAATTTGATGCTGGTAACCAGTGAATCATTAATGCACAGAGAAGTTGCTGGAACTGGGTATGTCTAGTCTAAGGAAGAGAAGGATGAGGGGGTGACAGGATAGCAGTGTTCCAATATCTCAGGGGCTGCCCCAAAGAAGAGGGAATCAAGCTATTCTCCAAAGCGCCTGAAAGCAGGACAAGAAGCAACGGATGGAAAGTCATCAAGGAGAGAAGCAACCTGGAACTAAGGAGAAACTTCCTAACAGTTTTGAATAATTAATCCGTGGAACAACTTGCCTTCAGAAGCTTTGAATGCTCCAACACTGGAAGTTAGCCATTTGTCTGAAATGGTATATGGTTTCCTGCCTGAGCAGGGGGTTGGACTAGATGACCTCCAAGGTCTGTAACATTATGATGATGATGATGATGATGATGATGATGGATCATCGCACAGTCAGCCAGATGTTCAAACTGGATTTGGCATTTTGTCTACCTATCGAGTCCTTACTCAGGACCTGGGATAGGCAGATGTGGATGTTTGATGGTATTACAGATATCGTTGCAGGATGGAAGCAGTTCCTAGCAAGGCCGCCTTTTGCAATTGACTAATGGCAAATTTGTCAATGCCAATGGTGTTCAAGTATTATTATTATGGATCATCGCACAGTCAGCCAGATGTTCAGACTGGATCTTGCATTTTGTCTACCTATCGAGTCTTAATAATAATAATAATAAAAAAAAAAACAGACAAGCACCTGCAACATAACACCCCAGACTTAACAATTGTCGATAAGAAAGACAAAAAAGTCTGGATAGTGGACGTGGCAGTGCCTGGAGATAGCAGAATAGAAGAGAAAGAACTGGAGAAGATAACAAAATACAAAGACCTACAAATAGAAATAGAAAGACTGTGGCAAAAGCAAGCAAGGGTAGTACCAATAGTAATAGGCTCCTTAGGTGCAATCCCAAAACAACAATGGAGCACCACTTGAACACCATTGGCTTTGACAAATTCACTATTAGTCAATTGCAAAAGGCGGCCTTATTAGGAACTGCTTCCATCCTGCGACATCTGTAATATCATCAAACATCCACATCTGCCTATCCCAGGTCCTAGGTAAGGACTCGATAGGTAGACAAAATGCCAAATCCAGTCTGAACATCTGGCTGACTGTGCGATGATCCATAATTATTATTATTATTATTATTATTATTATTATTATTATTATTATTATTATTATTATTATTATTATTTGTGGCTGTGCCTGCCTTTTTTAAAATCAACAATGATCTCTTTGATTTCTCCGGTATTTAAAACTAGGCTGTTTTCCTTACACCAGTTCACCAACTTTGAACGGTCACTAAGTGAACTGTTGTAAATGGAAGACTATCTGCAACGGCATGAAAAATGAGATGGGAGGTTTAGAGGTACAGCACATGGGTCCCCCCTCCCCCTGTCATAATATAGTTAGTCTTCATGCTTATGACCAGTTGCTTAGCGACTGCTCGAAGTTACGATGGACGTCCCTGGGGGTCTCTTAACAGTTTGGATTCAAACTTCCGACAGCCCCTGACAGTCAGCCGAGCACCCTTCGGACTGTTCGTCAGTAAGCGGGGAAAAAAAGGGTTGTAAAAGCAGGTCACTTGAATGAGAGAGAAGATCCAGGGTTCTGGGTTTTAATCACGGTGCCTCGTGTGGATTTTCTTTGGAAGCCCCCCCAAAGGTTGAATTTTGATGGGAGTCCAGTTCTAGAAAAGGGGGTGGGGGGGAGGGAAGCAGGAGTGAAAGAAATCCCTTTCTGGACAAAAAAGATCCAGAAAGGAGGAATTATTACATATGTCAAAGAAAAATAAAATAAAATAAATATACTTGGATGAAAAGGGGTGAATTTTAATGTTGGAAACAGTATTAGAGTAAAAACAGTATATGCACTAAATAATATGAGAATATTTGTATGATCACCATGCTTAGATGGAATTCCAGTCGAGTCTTATAAAAAATATGAGTGTTACTACAATGAATAATGTTGGATTCCTAGTAAGTAGTAGAATATGAAAGAAGGAAAATGTAAATAAGAAACAATGGGGCAATAAGGACAAATATTTCAAAGAAGAAAGAGGGGGGGAAATGTAAAGAATAGAAGAGTACTGTTACAAACTGCTGTTAACAAAAAAGGATATATTACGTGTGTATGTGTGTGATGTTTGTTGTGTTTTGTTTTGTTTTGTTGGTCTAAAATAATAATAATTTTTTAAAAAAAGATCCAACAGAGGGTGCTCTTTCCCTGCTAAGACAGACAATTCAGCGACTTCCCAGTTCCTTATGGAAAAGGCTGACTCTGAACTTGGAGCTCACTGAAGATCCGCCTAAATCAGTGGTTCTCAACCTTTTTAATGCCGTGACCCCCAACCGGTCGTAAGTCGAGGACTACTCAACCGGTCGTAAGTCGAGGACTACTCAAACGGTCGTAAGTCAAGGACTACTCAACTGGTGCAGCACCGTTTGTAGAATGGGACTTTTGGCGGGCTCAGCAGGGCAGAGACAGCCTGGACAATTCCTATTGGCTTTTGAAAGCCAATAGAATTAGACTCTATTCAAGAGAGTCTCTTCTATTGGCTTTCAAAAGCCAATAGAATAAAAGGGAGTAGCACAGCTAAGGAAAAGGGGGGAAAAAATGGCGGACTGCGTTGTTTGGCGAACCCCGTGAAATGGTCGTTCGACCCCAAATGGGGTCCCGACCCACAGATTGAGAACCACTGGCCTAAATCTTTTCCTTCTTAGCGATTTCTGGCTTTTTTGAAATCCAATAATGCTAGAAATGAAGCAGTATTGGTGTGATGTCACCAGGCTAGGAACCAGCAGATGTGATTCTGTTTTTCCCACCATAACAACCCTTTAGGTGAGTTGGGTTGCGGGAAAGGGACTGGCCCAAAGTCACACCGCAGGCTTTTGTGCCTAAAGCTAGAACTAGAACTCACTGTCTCCTGGCGACTGGCCCCAAAATCACCCAGCCAGCTTTCATGCCTAAAGCTAGAACTAAAACTCACCATCTCCTGGCGATTGGCCCAAAGCCACTCAGCCAGTTTTTGTGACTAAAGCGGGACTAGAACTCACCATCTGGTGACTGGCCCAAAGTCACCCAGCTGGTTTTTGTGCCTAAGGTGTAACTAGAACTCACTATCTCCTGGTGATTGGTCCAATGTAACCCAGCTGGCTTTTGTGCCTAAAGTGGGACTAGAACTCACCATCTGCTGGTGACTGGCCCAGCGTAACCCAGCTGGCTTTTGTGCCTAAAGCGGGACTAGAACTCACCATCTCCTGGTGATTGGCTCAAAGACACCCAGCTGGCTTTTGTGCCTAAAGTGGGACTAGAACTCACCGTCTGCTGGTGACTGGCCCAAAGTCACCCAACCAGTTTTTCTGCCTAAGGCGGGACTAGAACTCACTGGCGCCTGGTGTCTATCCTGGTGCCTTAACCACTCGACCCAATCTGTCTCTATGTATTATTTAGTCGCCTAAATCAGGGCTCAGCCTGATGTCTGAATGTGGCTGGTTGGCTTAATTTGACATTTGACAGTTAGAACAATTAACCAGTGGAACAACCTGCCTCCAGAAGTGGTGAATGCTCCAACACTGGAAGTTTTTAAGAAGAGACTGGACAGCCATTGGTCTGAAATGGTATAGGGTTACCTGTCTGAGCAGGGGGTTGGACTAGATGACCTCTAAGGTCCCTTCCAACTTTACTATTATTATTATTATGGATCATCGCACAGTCAACCAGATGTTCAGACTGGATTTGACATTTTGTCTACCTATCGAGTCCTTACCCAGGACCTGGGATAGGCAGATGTGGATGTTTGATGGTATTACAGATATCGTCGCAGGATGGAAGCAGTTCCTAGTAAGGCCGCCTTTTGCAATTGACTAATAGTGAATTTGTCAATGCCAATGGTGTTCAAGTGGTGCTCCAGTTGTTTTGGGATTGCACCCAAGGAGCCTATGACTATTGGTACTACCCTTGCTTGCTTTTGCCACAGTCTTTCTATTTCTATTTGTAGGTCTTTGTATTTTGTTATCTTCTCCAGTTCTTTCTCGTCTATTCTGCTGTCTCCAGGCACTACCACGTCCACTATCCAGACTTTTTTGTCTTTCTTATCGACAATTGTTAAGTCTGGGGTGTTATGTTGCAGGTGCTTGTCTGTTTGAATACTGAAGTCCCAGAGCAGTTTAATTTTATCATTTTCTATGACTTTCTCTATTTTGTGATCCCACCAGTTTTTGCTTACAGGCAAATGATATTTTTTGCAGATCTTCCAATGCACCATTGTTGCTACTTTGTCATGCCGCTGCTTGTAGTCAGTCTGTGCGATCTTCTTGCAACAGCTTACCAGGTGGTCCACTGTTTCTTCAGCTTCTTTGCATTGCCAGGTCTTGTTATTATCTGCTTTCCCAGCTATTTTTTTAATGTATTGGCCATGTAGTGCTTTGTCTTCCCATGCCTCTATTCTGTTCTTCATTTGGTCTTTCTTGTAGGCCAGTTTGGTCTCTCCAGTAGTCAGTAAGCCTTCCTGATATACTAATTTCAGTGCATCTTCATCATTGTTCTTCAGATATTCTTCCAAAGCCATTTTTTCTTCTTCAACCACCTGATGTACTTGTAGCACTCCACGCCCACCTATTTGCCTTGGTAGATAAAGTCTGTCAATGTCACTGCGTGGATGAAGGGCATGATTCATTGTCATTATTTTTCTGGTCTGTCTATCCATTGCTTTTAGTTCTGCTTGAGTCCAGTCCACTATTCCAGCTGTATACGTAATGACTGGGATTGCCCAGGTGTTGATTGCCTTTATGGTATTTCCTCCATTGAGTTTGGATTTTAAGATCTTCTTCACTCTCTTGATGTATTCACCTCTAATCTTTTTCTTGACTTCAGTGTGCTTGATGTTGTCAGCTTGAAGGATACCCAAGTATTTGTAGTACTCTTCCTCATCCAGACTCTTAATGTTATTTTCGTGGGGCATCTTGATTCCTTCAGTTTTCATTATTTTTCCTTGTTTGATAGTAAGTGTGGCACATTTGTCCAAGCCAAACTCCATTACAATATCTTGGCTATATATACGGACAGTGTTGAGCAGCGATTCTATTTCAGATGATGTTTTTCCATACAGCTTCAGATCATCCATATAAAGGAGGTGGGATAGTCTGGCAGATGTTTTTGATGTTTGATAGCCATGTCCTGAGTTATTCAGTATTGTTGACAGAGGAAACAGTGCAATAACAAATAGTAATGGTGATAATGAATCTCCTTGAAATATTCCTCTCTTGATATTAACCTCTCCCAGCCTCTCACCATTGATCTGCAACTGTGCGATTCTTCAGTTCCAGAGGAGCTAGAGTAGAGAGTAGGAACTTTGCTCTTGGTGGTTGTTTTCTTCTAAGAGTGATATTAGCCATTTCCTCCGGAGTCAGCAGAGAGGAAGAGAAGGAGGGGAGAGGCAGTGGGGCTCCTTTCCCTTCCAAGACAGAGGAGGCTGGGGGGAGCTGGCCCCCGCAGCATCAAAGCCTTCCATTCCACAGAGGAAACATGGCCGGCACTTATGTAAGGGAAGACCCCCCAGCTGTGTCTCCCTGGAGGGCAATAAGTTTGTGCCAGGCTTTAAAGCTTCCTCCAGCGGACACCAGGGAGGGTCTGTCACTGACAGCCTGCAGGGGGAATGGCCTGCAAACCCGGTTTTTAGCAGGGGGGGAAGGACCCTCCCCACCAAACAACGGCCGAGGCTGCCATCAGCCAAGGGGAAACGGTGCCTACTGTGGAGGTCCCCAACCTATGGGCCATGGCCCAGTACTCTTGGCCACTGGGCCACGTGAGTGGCTGGCCAGTGCACGCATGCATGTTCGTGCACTCACCCCCACTTGTGGCGGTGCTAGCCTCGCCATGACCCTTGCGCCGGCACTAGCCTCACCATGACCCTCGCATTGGTGCTAGCTTCCCCGTGGTCCTTCCACAGGCGCTAGCCTCACCATGACCCTCGCATTGGTGCTAGCCTCACTGTGACCCTCATGTTGGCGCTAGCCTCACCATGACCCTCGCATCAGTGCTAGCCTCACCGTGACCATTGCGTCAGTGCTAGCCTCATCATGGCCCTCGTGTCGGTGCTAGCCTCACCGTGACCCTCGTGTTGGCGCTAGCCTCACCGTGACCATCGCGTCAGTGCTAGCCTCATCATGGCCCTCGCGTTGGTGCTAGCCTTACCGTGACCATCGCGTCAGTGCTAGCCTCCCTGTGACCCTCGCCTCATGCTAGCCTTACCGTGATCCTTGCATCAGTGCTAGCCTCACTGTGACCGTCGCCTCATGCTAACCTCACCGTGACCCTTGTGTTGGTGATAGCCTCATTGTGACCCTCACCTCAGCGCTAGCCTCACCACAACCCTCCCATCGGTGCTAGCCTCAATATGACCCTTGCACCAGCGCTAGCCTCACCATGATCCTCACCTCGGCACTAGCCTCACTGTGGCTCTCGCGTTGGTGCTAGCCTAACCACGACCGTCGTGTCAGCGCTAGCCTCACCATGACCCTTGCCTTGGCGTTAGCTTCACAGTGACCCTCACGCCGACACTAGCCTCACCGTGACCCTTGTGCCAGCACTAGCAGCCCCATTTGCGGAGTGCACCTCCTCGCAGTCCTGTTTGACTGCACATGCCGCAGCCACATTTGCGCGTGTGCACTTGTGTGCATAAAGGTGACTGCCCCTCCCTTTCCCACTGGGCCGTCGACCCAGAAAGGTGGGGGAACCCCTGGCCTAGCGGACCTCTTCAAGGGCGGGTTGTGGGGCATCCCAGATTGTCGTGTCCACTTCTTGCAGATAAAAGTCCCGAGTCTGCAGCCATATTGTGGGTGAACTCCTTGGACAGCTTTCTTTGCAACCGTACAGAAACGGTTTGCTTTCTCCGGGGTTCAGGTTTCTGATCAAGTGGGATCTCCTGGTGGCCTCCCCTCCACCCAAAAAAACAGGTGCGATCCTCCTCGTCCTCTCGTGAGACCAGCTCCAGTGGGCGACATTCCGCTCTACTGCTATGAATTTTTGTAATCTTGTTTTTCCACCAGGCACCATTCAAGATGGTTTAACGAAAGCCACCGCTTCTTTTGTCCTCCCAACCACAGCCCTTCGAGGTAGGCTAGAGGGAGAGAGAGAGAAGGAGAAGAATGGCTTTCTTAGCCGTTTTCACCCACATTTATCCTCACTCCTTTCCTCGGGAGTGGTTCTTCAAGCGCAGGAAGTCCTCGACTTACCACGACAATCGGGAGCAGGAATTTCTGCCGCTAAGCCAGACGGTCGTTAAGTGAGTCACGACCCATTTTACGACCCCTTTTTTGCCACGTCGGTTAAGCGAATCGCTGCGGCTGTTAAGTGAATCATGCAGTCGTTAAGCAAATCTGCCTTCCCCAAGGTACTCTACTTGTCTTGACGCCAGCTGGGAAGGTTGCCAATGCGGATCACGTGACCCCGGGGCCGTGCAACCGTCATCAGTACATGCCAGTTGCCAAGCGTCTGAATTTTGATCATGTGACCATGAGGATGCTGCAACGGTCGTAAGTGTGAGGACTGGTCACCAATCACTTTTTTCACTGCCATTTTGAATATTTTGTAAGTAGAGGACTATTAATGTTCTGCCGAGGCATCAACTTTTCAGAGGAGGTGTTTTCATTGTTCCAACTTACAGAAATACAGAATATTGGTAGTCCTCAACTTACGACCACAACGGGGCCCAAAATTTCTGTTGCTAAGCGAGACAGTGGTGAAGTGAGTTTTTGTCCCACTTTATGACCTTTCTTGCCACAGTAGTTAAGCGAATCGCTGCAGTTTTTAAATTAGTCACACGGTTTTCAGTGAACAGGGCTTCTCCCCGTGGACTTTGCGTGTCAGAAGGGGATTGTGTGATCCCCCGGGATGCCGTGACCGTCATAAATAAGAATCAGTTAACAAGGGTCTGAATTTTGACCCCATGAACACGGGGATGGCTGCAACGGTTGTAAGCGTGAAAAAAGGTCCTAAGTGACTCTTTTTCAGTGCCATTGTAACTTCGAACCATCACTAAATGAACTACAGGGCTACCTGTAACACAGTTGGAAGGGACCTTGGGGGGTCTTCTAGTCCATCCCCCTGCTCAGACAAATACCATTTCAGACAAATGGCTGTCCAGTCTCTTCTTAAAAGCTTCCAGTGTTGGAACATCCACAACTTCTGAAGGCAGGTAGTTCCACTGGTTAATTGTTCTCGCTGTCAGGAAATTCCTCCTTAATTCCAGGTTGCTTCTTTCCTTGATGAGTTTCCATCCGTTGTTTCTTGTCCTGCCTTCAGGTGCTTTGGAGAATATGTTGACACACACACACACACACACACACACACCCTCTTCTTTGTGGTTTTTGCTAACTTCAATAAATAAAGCTCTGTGACCTTAGAGACCCTCCCTCTATCAGTCATTTAGAAATATCTCCCCCCTCCCCTTTTATTTCTCCAATAACGTCTTAGTTCTAGTGGTCAAATTTCAAACACACCAGAGCGGGTCAAACGAAGTACATTTTGTTATGTTTGGAAATGTTTACCTCAGAAGATGGTGCCAAGGCAGAAAAAAAATGAACTGATCCAGGAACCGCTCTTTTTTTCACTACAGCTAGTCCCCAGACTTACAACACTTTGTTTAGCGACCGTTTGAAGTTACAATGACCCTGACAAAAAGCCACTTACGACCGTTTTTCACACTTACGACTGTTGCACCATCCCCGGGGTCACGTGATCGAAATTTGGACGCACATTTATGACGGTTGCAGCGTCCCGGGGGTCACGTGATTCCCCCCCTTTTAGCGACCTTCTGACGACGAGTAAGCCAGATTCGCTTAACAACTGTCTTACTCACTTTCACAACTGTGGCGATTGACGTAAGCAACTGTGCAGAGCAAGCTTGTAAAAGGGGACACCAAACTCACTTCGCAAATGTCTCGCTTAGCAACATCGATTTTGGGCTCAATCATGGTTATGAGTCGAGGACTATCTGTGGTTTGTGGGGTGCTGTGAAGTCAGGACATGAATTGAGTCCATCAGTGGGTCTTCTACACCAGAGGTCACCAACCTTTCTTGGTAGCCCCGTCCTGTTCTTTTCGTTTTTAAAAAACATTTTATTGATTTTCTAATTTTACATTTAAGTATTTAAAAAGCAACGTGGCGGCTGGGTTAACCGATAATTCAATGACATACAGGTATCTTTAATACAAATCTCAAAATACCACATTAAATATTTCCTCTCTTTTCCCCTTAGTATTTACTCTCTCATTTTTAAACTAATCCAATTCTTATTATGTCAGTGAAAATAATAATAATAATAATAATAATAATAATAATAATAATAATAATAATATTGGCATTGACAAATTCGCTATTAGTCAATTGCAAAAGGCGGCCTTATTAGGAACTGCTTCCATCCTGCGACAATACCTGTAATACCATCAAACATCCACATCTGCCTATCCCAGGTCCTGGATAAGGACTCGATAGGTAGACAAAATGCCAAATCCAGTCTGAACATCTGGCTGACTGTGCGATGATCCAAAATAATAATAATAATAATAAAGTTGGAAGGGACCTTGGAGGTCATCTAGTCCAACCCCCTGCTCAGGCAGGAAATGCTATACCATTTCAGACAAATGGCTGTCCAGTTTCTTCTTAAAAACTTATAGTGTTGGAGCATTCACCGCTTGTGGAGGCAGGTTGTTCCGCTGATTAATTGTTCTAATTGTCAGGAAATTTCTCCTTAGTTCTAGGTTGCTTCTCTCTTCAGTTAGCTTCCACCCGTTGCTTCTTGTCCTGCCTTCAGGCGCTTTGGAGAATAGCTTGACTCCCTCTTCTTTGGGGCAGCCCGAGATATTGGAGCACTGCTATCATGTCCCCCCTCATCCTTCTCTTTGTTAAACTAGACATACCCAATTCCAGCAACCATTCTTTGTATGTTTTAGCCTCCAGTCCCCTGATCATCTTTGTTGCTCTTCTCTGCACTCTTTCTAGAATCTCAACATCTTTTTTACATCGTGGTGACCAAAACTGGATGCCGTATTCCAAGTGTGGCCTTACCAAGGCATTGTAAAGTAGTATTAATACTTCATGTGATCTTGATTCCATCCCTCTGTTGATGCAGCCCAGCACTGTGTTGGCTTTTTTGGCATCTGCAGCACACGGCTGGCTCATATTTAAATGATTGTCCACTAGGACTCCGAGATCCCTCTCACAGTTACTCCTATTGAGCAAGGTAGCCCCCTATACTATACCTGTACATTTGGTTTTTCTTGCCTAAATGTAGAACCTTACTTTTTTCACCATTGAATTTCATTTTGTTAGATAGCCCCCAGTGTTCAAATCTGTCCAGATCCTCCTGTAAGAATAACATTCTTATATTTATCAATAATTTTTAGCTTATACATATCGTAGTTATTTTAACATTCAGTCGTTATAGACAATCAATGTCCTAATTAGTTTTCCCAATTTTTAGTTTCCCGTTAATATTTGAATTTAACATTTGTTGTTTATAATTTCCAAATTCTGAGTAACCAAAATTCCCTTGATCAAATTCACCACCAAGTCTAATATTCAGGATACACATCTTATCTTTTTAAACGTATTGTATTTCTCACCATCTTACATCATCTAATTAATAATATAATATAACATTCTTATTTTCTATTAATTTCCAAATATCTTAACCTTAGCAGTCAGAATTTCTCTTGTTTCAACATCAAATACTTCCTCTCTTTTTCTCTTAATGTCTACTATTTCCTTAGGCTAGTACCATTCTTATTGTATCAGCTAAGTAAAGACCTGTTGATTACATTTATCCATAGATTTTTAACTTATTTGTTGTTGTTAGTTGCGAAGTCGTGTCCGACCCATCATGACCCCATGGACAACATTCCTCCAGGTCTTCCTGTCCTCTACCATCTTCTGGAGTCCACTTATATATGTCTTAATTATTTATATATGTCTTAATTACTTTTACATTCAATCTTTGTAGACAATATTCAGTTTTAACTTTTAATATTTATACTTCCAAGTTCTGAATAATCAAAATGGTCTTCATCTCAGTTCATAACAAAATTTAGTATTCAAAGTATACATCTTACCTATTTGAGTATATTCTCTTTTAATCTTCGCTGATAGGTCAAAAACCCCTGCCCCGTTCTTGCGCACAGCACCGTATTTCTGCGTCCTGAGGCGCAGCGGCATCCTGTTTTCGCGCCCTGAGATATGGCAGTGGCCCGTTTTTGCACCATGTAGTGTGCCATGCTGTTTTTGTGCCCCGCGGCTAGGGCGCTAGCACTGGCCAGCCTGTCCTGTGGCCCAGTGGCCAGCAGCCCACAGCCCGCTACCAGGCCACAGCCCACAGGTTGGGGACCCCTGTTCTAAAGGTCCAAATTGCCAGCAGTCTTAAAACTGGACATTGCTGATTGCAACTGCAGGACTCTTGATCTGGGTTTATTGGCCTGGCCTGGAATGGGAAAGAACGGAATGGGATCCAGGTGGTCCTCAACTGACAGCCACGATGGAGCCCAAAGCTTCTATTGTTCGAAGCGAGACGTTTGTTAAATGGGTTTTGCTCCATTTTACAACCGTTCTTGCCCCCATTGTTAAGCGAATCAACTGCAGTCGCTAAGTTAGTCAACGTGGTCGTTAAGCGAAGCAGGCTTCCCCCATTGGCTCGGCTTGTCAAAAGGTTGCGAAAAGGGATCACGTGATCCCTGGGGGACGCTGCCAACCGTCATAAGTACGAGTCAGTTGCCAAGAGTCCGAATTTTGATCCCCGTGACCGCGGGGGGGCTGCGACGGTCGTAAGTGTGAAAAACCGGTCCTAAGTCCCTTTTTTTCAGTGCCGTTGTAACCTCAAAACGGTCACTAAAGGAACTGTTGTAAGTCAAAGACTACTGGGGCCTGTAAAAGGGAAGGGAAAGGAATGGAAAACAAGGCCAGGCCAGGCCATGCGACGGGAAGGACGCTGGTTAATTCCGCTTAATTCTGGGACAGATTTCACGGCTGGCTGCGCAGGAAACCTTCCCAAGATCCAAGCCGGCTTACGGAGAAACCAACCAAGGTTAAGAAGAACGACGGATTCCCCCCCCCCAAGCCCCTTTGTTCTCTCCTGGAACAAATGGGTTTGGGCAGCTGGGGTCATTTGCCAGTTGGGGGTCCTCGCAGCCCTTCCAGGTCAGGCTACGAGAGGGGAGACAGGTGGGCACACTGACACAAAGCCCCCCCCCCCCAAGATTAATGACCCCAGCCACTCCTCTTCCCTGATCCCTGCAGCTAGCCCACAGGTATTCTTCGCTGGTTCAGAGATTTTGCTGTTCTGAAAGGGAAACTAGCCAGACCTGTGGAACTCACTGCTACAAAGTATGGTCTCCAGCATGGAGGAGCTGAGTACAGGATTAGATGAGGTTACGAATCAACTTTTTTTCCCCTTCTTTTCCTTGTTTCCTTGTGGGTATGTGGCAGGGAGTGTTGGAAAGCCTTCCTTCCTTCCTTCCTTCCTTCCTTCCTTCCTTCCTTCCTTCCTTCCTTCCTTCCTTCCTTCCCTCTCTCCCTCCCTCCTTCCTTCCTTCCTTCCTTATTCCTTCCTTCCTTCCTTCCTCCCTCCCTTCCCAACCCTAATCTATTCCCTTCCTTTCTTCTCCCTCCCTCCCTCCCTCCCTTCCTTCCCTCCTTCCTTCCTTCCCTCCTCCCCTCCTTCCCTCCTTCTCTCCTTCTTCCTTCCTTCCTTCCTTTCTCCCTCCCTTCCTCCCTCCTTCCTTCCTTCCTTCCTTATTCCTTCCTTCCTTCCTCCCTCCCTCCCTTCCCAACCCTAATCCATTCCCTTCCTTCCTTCCTTTCTTCTCCCTTCCTTCCTCCCTCCCTCCCTCCCTCCTTCCTTCCTTATTCCTTCCTTCCTCCCTCCCTTCCCTCCTCCCCTCCTTCTCTCCTTCCTTCCTTCCTTCCTCCCTCCCTCCTTCCTTCCTTATTCCTTCCTTCCTCCCTCCCTCCCTTCCCAACCCTAATCCATTCCCTTCCTTCCTTCCTTTCTTCTCCCTCCCTCCCTCCCTCCCTTCCCAACCCTTCCCAACAAAAAAAGCACTGAAGAGAGGCATAGAGTCCAAATCTCCTGAAGTATTGGTACCACTTTATAAACTGCATCCAGTTTTGGTCACCACATTATAAAAAAGATGTTGAGGTTTTGGAAAAAGGGCAGAGAAGGGCAACTAGGATGATCAAAGGCCTGGAGACCAAAACAGAGGAAGAACAATTGCTGGAATTGGGGATGTCTAGTCTAATGAAGAGAAGGAATAAGGGTGACAAGATAGCAGTCTTCCAATATCTCAGGGGCTGCCCCAAAGAAGAGGGAGTCAAGCTCTTCTCCAAAGCACCCTGAAGGCAGGACAAGAAGCAACGGATGGAAACTAACCAAGGAGAGAAGCAACCTGGAACTAAGGAGAAACTTCCTGACAACTAGAACAATTAACCAGTGGAACAACCTGCCTCCAGAAGTTGTAGATGCTCCAACACTGGAGGTTTTTATGAAGAGATTGGACACCCCATTTGTCCGGGATGGTATAGGATCTCTTGCTTGAGTAGGGGGTTGGACTAGAAGACCTCCAAGATCCCTTCCAGCTCTTTTCTATTCTCTGTGCGATGCTTAGAAAGCCACAAAACACCCATCAACCTAACTCAAAGCGATGGCTTTCATCTCATCAGGCCCAGAAAGGAAAACACCTCTTTTGGGGGGGGGGTCTTTGGGGAGGGGGGGCAGGGAGGAAGGGAAGCATGACCTGGCCACCCTCCCCATTGCCCCCTCCTCTTCTCTACTCGGGGCACCCCTGGCCTGAAATGTTGTAGGGCCCTGCAGCCAGAGGTCTTGCCCCCACGGTGGTGTTAATATCTGACATCGGCCATCAAAGAGACTTGGTGGAAATTAACCCCAAGGACGAGCCCAGCCTCGTAAAAGAGGCCACCACGGAGAAGGGTGTCACAGGAGACCCCCCCTCTCCCCTCCCAGGAAGGAGAAAGCCAAATTTCTTTTTTTCAAAGGGCTGGAGAGGTCAGGCCGGCAGCGTCCTGGGGTGGACACATGTGGCCGGCGTTTAACATGGCTGGGTCTGGAATCCATTTGTCTTGGTTATAAGGGGGTAACGAGACCCCCGGGAGCTGGGAATAGCCCCGCTGCTGGTGCTTTCCATCTGCTTTCTGTTTATTGACTTATACTTAAGGATCAGCTCCCGGATTAAAGATCCTGGCCAGGTGGGGGGGGGGGTTTGCAAACCTTACACAGCCAGAAGAGAGAGAGGAGGGGTGGGGGGGGGGGCGAATTCTGGAGTGATCTTTACCCTACGGAGACCCCACTCGACTTTTGCCAGCTACTGTTTGCGCCTGGGATTCCCAGATGCCAGCAAAAGGTTGGCAAACGGAGGTGGAAGATTTAGAATAGAATAACAGAATCTGCTCAGGCAGAAAAGCCTACACCATTTCAGACAAATGGCTGTCCAGTCTCTTCTTGAAAACTTCCAGTGTTGGAGCATTCACCGCTTCTGGAGGCAGGTTGTTCCACTGGTTAATTTTTCTCACTGTCAGGAAGTTTCCCCTTAGTTCCAGGCTGCTCCTCTCCTTGATTAGTTTCCACCTGTTGCTTCTCGTCCTGCGTTCAGGTGCTTTGGAGAATAGCTTGACTCCCTCTTCTTTGGGGCAGCCCCTGAGATATTGGAAGGCTGCTATCATGTCCCCCCTCGTCCTTCTCTTCATTACACTAGACATACCCAATTCCTGCATTCACAACTTTTGGAGGCAAGTAGTTCCACCAGCTAATTGTTCTCATTGTGAGGAAATTTCTCCTTAATTCTAGGTTGCTTCTCTCCTTGATTAGTTTCCATCTGTTGCTTCTTGTCCTGCCTTCTGGTGCTTTGGAGAATAGCTTGTCCTGGAGAACAGATTGACCCCCCCCTCTCTTTGTGGCAGCCCCCCCAAATATTGAAACTCTGCTATCATGTCCCCCCAACCTTCTTTTCATTAGACTAGACAGACCCAATTCCTGCAACGTATCATATCTTCTGATCTTGGGCACTCATTGCACGAAGCTCCAGTGCCCTTTACACTAGCATTTTGCAAAATTGAAAATTCTACTTTTTACTTAATGGAATAACAGAAAGGGAAGGGGCCTCAAAGGTCTTTTAGTCCAGCCCCCTGCTCAGGCAAGAAACCCTACACCATTTCAGACAAATGGCTATCCAGTCTCTTCTTAAAAACTTCCAGTGTTGGAGCATTCACAGCTTCTGGAGGCAGGTGGTTCCACTGGTTAATTGTTCTGACCCTCAGGAAAATTTATACTGCTTTAGGAGGAGGTTGAAAATATTAGAAGCCCCTCCCCCATCAGGGAAAGGGCAGTGAAGAATCAAAAGCACGGCAAAAGCAAGGTGTAAATGAAAACTTAATCCGCCGGAAGCTGCATAATGTTATGAAAATATGGTTCCTGGTCGCCATGAACAAGGCAGAACCAGAAGCAAAGGATGGGAACTCATCAAGGAGAGAAGCAATCTAGAATTAAGGAGAAACTTCCTGACAGTTAGAACAATTAACCAGTGGAACAACCCACCACCAGAGTTGTGGATGCTCCAACACTGGAGGTTTTTAAGAAGAGACTGGGCAGCCCTTTGTCTGAAATGGTATAGGGTTTCTTGCCTGAGCAGGGGGTTGGACTAGATGACCTCCAAACTCCCTTCCAACTCTCTATTCTGTCATTTCTGTCTATATCTGCCTGCCTGCCTGCCTGCCTGCCTATCTATCTATCTATCTATCTATCTATCTATCTATCTATCTACCTACCTACTTACCCACCTATCTACCTACCTACCTATCTACCTTTCTCTTCTCTGTCTGTCTGTCTATCTATCTATCTGTCCATCCGTCCATCCGTCCATCCATCCAAATAAAATCTCTTTGTTTAAAGCTATTTACTTTGCCATCTTAACCTAATACATTTAAAAGAGAGAGAGGGGGAGAGGGAGGGAGGGAGGAAGGAAGGAAGGATGGAAGGAAGATAGAGAAAAAAAAGAAAGGAATACAGAATAAGGGAAGGAAAGGAAGGGGAAAGAAAGGGAATAGAGAGAAAGAAGGAAAGGAAAGGAAAGACGAAGAAGGATGGATTTGAGAGGCACTCGCTGAAATCCGGCGATGCGAAGGGGTGTCGCTTCCTCTCCCCTTCCCTCTGGGTTTCTCCCCCCATCAGATGGTACCCACATGCTGGAAGCCTGTGCACCTGAATACACACTCCCAGCTTATCCGTCACACTGGTTGTCACAAAGCTCTGGCCCCTTTCCTTGCCCCACCAAAACTGGATGCAGTCCTCAGCCCAGTAGGGTGTCCTTGTTGATGAGACACCTTAGCAAATGGATTGGGGGGGGGCTTGACAAGGGTGGGTGGGGGAAGCCAGTTTGAACGGAGCAGAAAAGGTTGAGTAGCCCAATTCCCCGGTCTGGGGAAGCTTGCAAGAGAGATTGTTCAGCTCTAAGCTCTTTCCTGGGAAGGCTTGCTTTCCAGATGAAAATAATTAAGGGGCTAGCTCTCATGAGGCCCGTCGTTAAAGGCCAAGATGGAGCTTCCCCTTCCAAATTCTCATAATAAAGTTATTTTCCTCTGGAAGGCTCTGTTGGGCAGGAATAAGCCATAAGGTACTTTCAGCTGGCATCCTGGGAACTTTACGCTTGGTTCCCCAAACCATGGTTAAACTGATCTTGGCTTGGCACCCTGAAGGAGTTCAACAGTGGTGTTGACAGAAGAAAATGTTTGCAGTTCAGGGTTGAACTGTGAGGTCCTTGGTGCTCTCTGAGCTTGGTGGTTTTCTAGCAGATGTTTCATTACCCAACTAGGGAACATTATCAGTACTCTGACAATGTCACCTTGCACTGATGATGCTCCCTAGTTTGATAATGAAATGTCTGCAGGAAAACCAAACTCTGAGCACACCAAGGACCTCACAGTCCTCCTCCTCCTCCTCCTCCTCCTCCTCCTCCCTGCAACCCCATTCCCTTCTAGCACTGAGGATGTTTGCTAGTTGGGTCCTGAAATGTCTGCAAGAAAACAACCAAGCTCAGAGAGCAGCAAGGACCCCAACAGTCCTCCTCTCCACAAACCCCACTCCCTTCTAGCACTGATGAGATTAACTCATTGGGTAATGAAACATCTGCAGGAAAACCACCAAGCTCAGAGAGCACCTGTTCTATCCCAGCCTATTGCCGTCCTTGTTAAAGGCACAAGGACCAAACCCCTGTTGATAAAATAGGCTGGAGACTTTAAAACAAAACAAACCCCTTTTAATATGGGTGACAAACCTGCCAAATAGTCCAAAACACAAACAGCAAAACTCAATCCAAATGAAGAAAATAGTCCACAGGAAACACGATGCAAACAGAACAGTAGTCACAAGCAAGACAAACAGACCAGGATTCAAAGAAGCACTTTGCGAACGGTTGCCTTCAGCAACCAGCACCACCCACACCTCCTCTTTTTAGACAGCAGTCCCAAGGAGTTGCCTCTCAGTGCCTTCTCCTTTTACCCTGGAGTTGCCGAATGGACTGCTGCTGATTTACTCTCGCTAATTGACGACGTGTGCGAGCATCCATTAGCAAGTCCATCAGGTGTGAGTCCTCCGAGTCTGACTCATTCTCCTCACACAGCTGAGCTTCATCAGGAGCACGACTGGAGGGCCCAGGCTCTGCATCCAACCGTGAGTCCTGTAATTCATCAGAGCCTCCCTCTGCCCCTGATGGCCCTTCAAATGCCTCCTCCACCTCCTCCTCAGATTCCTCAGACTCAGCTGTTGGGAGCACAGGCTGGCACGGAATCACAGTAGCACCAAGGACCTCCTAGTCCTCCTCCTCCTCCTCCTCCTCCTCCTCCTCCTCCTCCTCCTCCTCCTCCTCCTCCTCCTCCTCCTTTCCACACACCCCACTCCCTTCAAGCAGTAATGATATTCCCTAGCTGGGTCATGAAATGTCTGCAAGAAAACCACCAAGATCAGAAAGCACCAAGGACCCCACAATCTTCCTCCTCCTCCTCCTCCTCCTCCTCCTCCTCCTCCTCCTCCTTGCAACCCACTCCCTTCTAGTACTGACAGTGTTCCCTAGTTGGGTCTTGGAGTGTCTGCCAGAAAACAGGTTTCCTCTATAGAAACGGCACGTGAGACCCTGCCGTTGAAGGGAAATGGGCCTTGAAGGCATGTGGGGGGCTCATCACAGCTAGGGCAGCGAGGGAGGGGCGAAAGATAAACAGAAGAAACATTGTGTGTTTTGGATGCAATGAAGCGCACACTCCCTGCATGCTGTGTGAGCGGAGATGACCAAGAGAGACAAAAATCTACATCAGTGTTTTCAAGCTGAGCACCTTTAAAGATGGGTGGACTTCAACTCCCAGAATTCCTCAGCCAGCAAGGCTGGCTGAGGAATTCTGGGAGTTGAAGTCCACCTATCTTGAGGTAATCCTGGATTGATATCCATTTGTTTTAGCGACTGCTCAAAGTCACAGCAGAAGGGACAAAAGTGACTCGCGACTGGTCTTCACATCTATGACCGTTGCAGAATCCTCACAATTACTGGATCAAAATGTGGGTGCTTAGCAACCGGCATATATTTACGACGATTACAGCATCCTAAGGTCCTGTGGTCGCCATTTGCCACCTTTCCCAGCCAGCTTCCGACAAGCAGAGTCAACGCGGGAAGTTAGATTCACTTAACCACCTCATGATTGAACTTGACAGCTATGGCATAAAGGTCGTAAAAATCAGACCCAATTCGTTTAACAACCGAAATTGGAAATTCTGGTCCCCGTTGTGTCATGAGTCGAGAACTCTTTGCCAAGACCTTATGATGCGACAGATTGACTTATACATGCACAGAAGCTCTCGGCAGCAAAAGCACCCTATGAATTAAATACATAAATACATAAGACATGTTAAGACGGGTGGGCAATCTTGGCTCCTTTATGACTGGTGGACTTCAACTCCCAGAATTCCTGAGCCAGCCATGCTGAGGGGAAAGGGAGAGGTTTCCAAGCTGAGCTGTGCTGGCTCAGGAATTCTGGGAGTTGAAGTCCATGAACCATGAGGGGGCCATAGTTCCCCCATGCTGGCTCAGGAATTCTGGGAGTTGAAGTCCACGGGTCATGAGGGGGCCATAGTTCCCCCATGCTGGCTCAGGAATTCTGGGAGTTGAAGTCCACGGGTCATGAGGGGGCCATAGTTCCCCCATGCTGGCTCAGGAATTTTGGGAGTTGAAGTTCACCAGTCATAAAAGAGCCAAGGTTGCCTCCCCCTGTGTTAAGACAATGGTTGTATTTGCAGAAACTGCTTATAATAAGTTGCATTCAGACAACCTAGTAACCCTGGCAAGGACGTGGGTTAGTCTTTTTTTTTTTTTTTTTTTTTTTGTAGCTGAGCCAGTTAGAACTGGGTGTGTCCAGTCTAACGAAGAGAAGGTTTAGGCCTCTTTTCTGCCCTTGGACCAAGGTCAAGCATGTCGTGTGAACGCAGCCCATGTCAGTCCCGCAAATCCTCCAACTGCAATGTCAGGGCAAGTGTGCAAATTGGAAAGATGAAAAGATGGGCTGGCATCTCATTACAGGTAATCCTTGGGGAACCTAACATTTGTGAGACATTTGCGGAGTGAGTTTTGCCCCATTTCACGACCTTTCTTGCCGCAGTTGTTAAGTGAATCACTGCAGCGGATAAGTTAGTTAACACGGTTGTAAAGTGAATCTGGCTTCCCCCGTTAACTTCGCTTGTCAGAAGGTCACAAAAGGGAATCCCTCTCTCTCTCCCTCCCTCTCTCTCTCTCTCTTTTCTCTCTTTCTTTCTCCCTCTCTCCCTCCCTCTCTCTCCCTCCCTCTCTCATTCTCTCTCTCTCTTTCTCTTTCTCTCTTTCTCTTTCTCCCTCTCTCTCCCTCCTTCTCTCTCTTTCTCCCTCTCTTTCTCCCTCCCTCTCTCTCATTCTCCCTCTCTTTCTCTCTCTCTCCCTAACTCTCTCATTCTCTCTCTTTCTCTCTCTCTCTCTTTCTCCCTCTCTCATTCTCTTTCTCTCTCTCTCCCTTTTTCTCCTCTCTCCCTCCCTCTCTCCCATTCTCTCTCTCATTCTCTTTCTCTCTCTCTCTCCCTCTCTCTCTTTCTCCTTCCCTCCCTCTCTTTCTCTCCCTCTCTCTCATTCTCCCTCTCATTCTCTCTCCCTCCCTCTCATTCTCATTCTCTCTCTCTCTTTCTCCCTCTTTCTCTCTCTCCCTCCTTCTCTCTTTCTTTCTCTCTCTCCCTCCTTCCCTCTCTTTCTCCCTCTCCCTCCCTCTCTCTTTCTCTCCCCCTCTCTCATTCTCCCTCTTATTCTCTCTCTCTTTCTCTCTCTCTCCCTCCCCCCCTCTCTCATTCCTCTCTCTCTCTCCCTCTCATTCTCTTTCTTTCTCTCCCTCCCTCCCTCTCTCTCTCATTCTCTCTCTCTCCCTCTCTCTTTCTCTCTCTCTCCCTCTCATTCTCTTTCTTTCTCTCCCTCCCTTTCTCCCTCTTTCTCTCTCTCCCTCCCTCCCTCCCTCTCTCTCTCTCTCTCTGCCTCTCTCTCTCTCTCTCTCTCTCTGTGTGTGCCTCCCTCTCTCTCTCTCTTTCTCTCTCCCAGTCGTAAGTATGAACCAGTCGCCAAGCATCTGAATTTTGATCCCACGATCCTGGGGAATACTGCAAAGTTCATAAGTGTGAAAAACGGTCGCGGATCCCTTTTTTTCATCGCCGTTGTAACTTTGAACGGTTTCTAAATGAACCCGGAGAAGCCGAGGGCTACTACCTCTACCATCCCTGTCTTCAAATTCTATCCCAAATTCTTCCTTCTCCTTCCGTTGTTCCTGTCCAAGCAGCTTTGTTTCCTGCAAAGAAACATGTATCTAACTTCCAGGGTCTGATTTTATTTTTATTTTATTTTCTCCAGCACACACACAAACCCCCTCCGTGCCTTTTCCCAATCTTTTTTTTTTTTTTTTTTGCCAGCCCTGGGAAAAATGAATTATTTCCTTGGAAGGGAAGAGACGGCAAATCCACTTGGGTTTCACCGGATCCATCCCAGCCTGCGGTGGAGCAGAACCCCACCGGCTTCTGTCGAGAGGTCATCGCATCTCCTACAGCCAGCACTCAAGGGTGTGTGTGGGGGGGGGGTTGCCCCCTTCTGGCTTCCTGACATGGATGAGTTATTGCCCTGAGGTTTCCTTTCCTGTCTGTGTCTCTGCCGGAGGAGCAGAAATTTCCTTGTCCTCTCCGTTCTCACCTCGGCGGCCTTCACCGCTTCTCTCCCCCAGCCCGGGGAGCTGAGCCTTCGGCAAGGAGGCAGCCAGCCAAGGAAAACACAGCAAAGGCACCTTGGGGCTTCCTTAGGCTAATCCAGGGCTTTTCAACCTTTTCACCCATTGCACCATTTTTAGGATATGGCAACATCCGAGGACCACCCGTTGCCTAGCAAGGGGTCAAAAACTTGATGACCAAAAAAAAAAAGGAAAAAAGTGATAAAGTGCAGGCAGTCCTCGACTTACAACAGTTCGCTTAGTGACTGTTCGAAGTCACAATGGCACTGAAAAAAGTGCCCCCCGAGCCACAGACAAGCAACACACCTGCCTACCCGCCCGGCGGCGCTCTTCCTCCTGTCCGAGGTTTTCATGCTTGTGAGCATTTCTGTTGAGGATTGGCAGCGAGGGTGGGGTGGGGGGTGTTTGGTTTTTATTCCCCCCCCCGTCTGCTGGGTGGTTGCAGCAGGTTTTGGTCACTTCACATGACGCTGGGACACTGTGACCGTCAGAAATAGGAATCAGTTGCCAAGCCTCTGGATGTAAATCACAAGACCCTGGAGATGCTGCAACATTCCAGCTGATCAGCGCTTCTTCTGGGCTCAGCAGAAGCACCAGGATCAGTGCTGCTTTCCAGATGTTTGGTGCTTCTTCAGGGCTCAGCAGAAGCACCAGGATCAGCGCCAAGCTCCAGCTGGAGCCTGGCACTGATCCTGGTGCTTCCACTGAGCCCTGACAGCCCCGAAGAAGCACCGATCAGCTGGAAAGCGGCACTGATCCTGGTGCTTCCGCTGAGCCCTGACAGCCCTGCAGCTCCAGCCGTCTCTCGCTGAGCCTTGTGCGGTGCTGCCACCTGTTCAGCTCATTCCCCTCCCCTGCTACCCCTTTTCTAGGATGGTCGTGTACCACCTGCCAGGTGCCAATGTACCACAGGTGGTACCCGCACCACTGGTTGAAAAGCCCTGTGCTAAGAGGTCGGTAACTGAGATTGGGGGATGCCACAACCAGCTCAGAGTTTGGGGGGGCACCAAGGTCAGGGAATGGTCTGCGGGAAATTGGCTGGGTGAGAAGGCCAAGGAAGAATTTAGGAAACCGGAAGGAAGAGGCTGGGAATGAAAGAGAGGAGGAGGTTTGGGTTGGGCCTCCCCATTGGTTAAATTTGGGGGCCTTCCGTGACATCGCAGGTCTGGGGAGGGCAAGATGGATGGCTAATAAACGTCACAAATAAATCCACTATTCGAGTATGTAGGGGGATGTTGGAATATATGTGTACTTTTACTGCGTAAAATACAGGCCGTCCTTGACTTACGAGCACAGCTGAGCACAAAATTTGCTTCCGTTGCTAAGCAAAACCGCCATTAAGTGAGTTTTGCCAGAATAGAGTAGAATAGAATAGAATAGGAATAGGAATAAGAATAGAATAGAATAGAATAGAATAGAATAGAATAGAATAGAATAGAATAGAATAGAATAGAATAGAATAGAATAAACAGAGTTGGAAGGGATCTTGGAGGTCTTCTAGTCCAGCCCCCTACTGGAGCAGGAGAACCTATTCTGTATTCCATTCCATTCCATTCTGTTTTATCTACAATCTGTTAATTCTATTCTATTCTATTCTATTCTATTCTATTCTATTCTATTCTATTCTATTCCATTCTATTCCATTCCATTCCATTCCATTCCATATTTTCTATTCCATTCCATTCCATTCTACATTCTATTCTATTCTATTCTATTCTATTCTATTCTATTCTATTCTATTCTATTCTATTCTATTCTATTCTATTCTATTCTATTCTATTCTATTCCATTCCATTCTGTATTCTGTATTCTGTCCTATCCTATCCTATCCTATCCTATCCTATCCTATCCTATCCTATCCTATCCTATCCTATCCTATCCCTGCGAGGCGTCTCGCCCGGGGCGGCCTGTCAAAAGCGGCCCCGCCACGTGCGCAGCCCGAGCGACCCAGCGCTCGGCTGGGACTTTTCGGCAAGCGAAGCGTTTTCAATTTCGGAGCCCGGCGCAGCGTGGCCGCCTGATTGGCCAGCCGGGAGGATGCCGGAGCTGCCCATTGGTCGTCGAAGATGCCGGCTCGGGCGCTCGGCTCCGCCCAGCGCCTTAAATACCCAGCGGGTCGGCGGGTTCCCGCACAGCTGGCTCGGCGCGCGCGGGGGCTGGGAGTCGCGCTCGGTGGCGCTCCGTCCGCTCCCGTCCTGCCGCGGCTTGGCGGGGTCCCCGACGCGCCCCCCCGGTTTTTTTTTTGGTGGGGAGTGGAGCGGGGGGGGGGGTCAGCCATGGCCTTCACCGTGCTGGGCCCGGTGGCCGCCCACGTGCTGTACCCGGAGCTGCGCCTGCTGTCGGAGGAGGAGGAGGAGGAGGAGGAGACGCGGAGCGAGAGCGACGCCTCGGAGCGCTCGTACGGCTGCTGCGAGGGCCGGGCCCGGGGCCCGGGCGGGCGCGGGCCGGTGGTGGTGGTGAAGCAGCGGCAGGCGGCCAACGCCCGCGAGCGCGACCGGACGCAGAGCGTGAACACGGCCTTCACCGCCCTGCGCACCCTCATCCCCACCGAGCCGGTGGACCGCAAGCTCTCCAAGATCGAGACGCTGCGCCTGGCCTCCAGCTACATCTCCCACCTGGCCAACGTGCTGCTCCTGGGCGAGGGATCCCCGGACGGCCAGCCCTGCTTCCGCGCCCTCTGCGGGGCCAAGGGCGAAGGAGGCGCGGCCGGACCGCCCCGCAGCATCTGCACCTTCTGCCTGAGCAACCAGCGCAAAGGGGTGAGTTGCGCCCTTCCTCCCCCCCCCCGCACACACACCCGCTCTGGACAGGCTCTGGGGTGCTCTTGCGGACGGGGGACGGGGTTCGGCTGCTGGAAGGGCCGGAGGGGGGATCCGAAGGGTTCCGTTTCCTAACGACAGCCCTGCGAGGGAGGAAAGGGGAAGAGGGAGTGGCTGGAAGAGGAATTGGCTCCGAGCTCGCGCCTCCCAGGGGCGAGGAGTTGGGTGGCTTGGTGGGATTTGAACCTGGAGCTCTGGAATTGGAGTCCTGCGCCTGGTCCTTAAAATAAGTCCTCCTCTTCCCCCGGAGTGGCCTATAGGCTGGGCGTTTGGTTCTTTCTTTCTTTCTTTCTTTCTTTCTTTCTTTCTTTCTTTCTTTCTTTCTTTCTTCCCCTTTTCTCTCTCCCCCTTTTCTTGATTTCTATTTCTCCTCTCTTTTTCCCTGTCTCTCATTCTCTTTCTCTCGTTTATCTTTCTTTTCTCTGTTTTCTCTGTCTGTTTCTCCTCCACTCGTTCCCATTCTCTCTCTCTTCCTCTCCCTTTCTCTTAGATTTCTCCTCTCTCTTTCTTTTTCTCTCCCTTTTTTATCTGTTGCTATTCCACCTCCTACCTCCTCTCCCCTTCCTCCCTCCCTCCCTCTCTCCCTCCCCTTTTCTCTCTCCACCTTTTCTTGGTTTCTGTTTCTCCTTCACTCTTTTTCCCTGTCTCTCATCCTCTTTCTCTCGTTTATCTTTCTTTTTTCTCTCTCAGTTTTCTCTCTCTGTTTCTCCTCCCCTCGTTCCCATTCTCTCTCCCTTTCTCTCCCTTTCTCTTAGATTTCTCCTCTCTCTTTCTTTTTCTCTCCCTTTTGTCGCTATTCCACCTCCCTCCTCTGTCCTTCCTTCCTTCTTTCCTCTCTCCTTTCCTCCCTCCTTTTCTCCTTTTCTTTGTTTCTATTTTTCCTTCCCTCTTTTTCCCTGTTTCTCATTCTCTTTCTCTCGTTTATCTTTTTTTTCTCTCTCTCAATTTTTTCTGTCTCATTTCTCCTCCACTCGTTCCCATTTTCTCTCTTTCTCTCCCTTTCTCTTAGATTTCTCCTCTCTCCCTCTTTTTCTCATTTTTGTCTTTTTCTTTCTCTTTTTTCTCTCTCTTTTTTCTCTATTGCTATTTCACCTCCCTCTTCTCATCTTCCTTCCTTCTCAACAAGTTATAGAGTTGTGGGACTAAAAGCAATGCAAAGAAGTTTTTAAGGAGGAGAGAAGCAAAAATTAATAACATCTGATTAACTGTGCAACTAACCATAATAATAAGCAAGCTAAGTCCTTATTTTGCCTTTGCTTCTTTGGCTTTCTGACCCTGTTTTTACTGGCTTGGAGTCATCCTAAAACGGACTAGTAGAAGTGAAAATGAATAAACAGGGAAGGAGGATTCTGGACCATGTACAGAAGGTCTGTCTCCTGTTATTCAGCCCTGGGTACAAAATCGCATTTATTTATCTATCTGACTTTATTAGCCACCCAAGTCCAATAGACACTGGGCAGCCTGCAAAATTGCAGAATCCATAAAAGCAGATAAAAGATCAAACCAAATGGACAGCTCTGATCAGAATAACCTTATACTCTGACACCACCAAGATCACACAAAACAGGCCCCAAACAATAACTCCAGACCTTCATCTATTAAGCTGAGATTCGGAGCGGCTGGCAGTGATCACACAGCCTGCTTAACTAGGTTGCAGACCTAGCATGGACAACGTGCTGATCGGCGTCATTCTTGGTGTTATAATTCAATATTTGAATCATGCTCGTCTGTACCATTTTCAAAGGCGGGGTTCCTTTGCCAATGAGAAATCAGACCTGGTTTGTTCAGGGCAATCCTGGCCTCTCTGTAAACCAGTGTTTCTCAACCTTGATAACTTTTAAGATGGGTGGACTTCAACTCCTAGAATTCCCCAGCCTCTCTGTAAATCAGTGTTTCTCAATCTTGGCCACTTTAAGATGGGCGGACTTCAACTCCCAGAATTCCTCAGCCTCTCTGTAAATCAGTGTTCCTCAATCTTGGCCACTTTAAGATGAGTGGACTTCAACTCCCAGAATTCCCGAGCCAGACCCTCGTCTTAAACTCAGCCTGTCTGACTGATGTTGACAAAACGGGGGAATTAAAAAGGGGATGAAACTTGATTTTCTGTTAACGAGCAAATAGTGAATGACCATATTGATGGTCTTTAAAGAGTCCTATAACTTTCTCACCTGGCACACAGCCTAGAATGTTTTGGGCTCAGTTGTGGTCATCAGTCGAGGAGTGCCTGTGTTGGGTCCACTTCCAGTCACTACCATACAAAAAAAGAGGTCGAAATCTTAGAAGGAGTGCCGAGAAGAGCCACAGAGATGATAAAGTTTCGGCAGGCTAAATTGTATAATGCATGATTGCAGGAACTGGGGAGGTCTAGTTCAGTGATGGCGAACCTATGGCACGCGTGCCAGAGGAGGCATTCAGAGCCCTCTCTGTGGGCACGCTCGTCATGCCCCGGAGATGGCAACTGTCCCTCTTCAACCAGCTGCCCACTAACTTGCCAAGGTCCCACATGGCTGGATGCATCCCAGCACCCATGTGCTTGCTGGCCTCTGTGTGCAGGGGCCGATAGTGTCAGGCAGCAGCCCCCCTGGCCTCCCTTGCCCTGTGACAATGGCACCCCTACCCTGCCTCGCCTCGCCTCGCCTCACCCCACAGGACGAGCCTCCTGCCCACTGCCCCACCTGCCAGAGACCCCCTGGATCTCCCCCAACCCTGCCCAGCCCCCACAGGCGTCCCTCCCCACGAGCAACATCGAGGTGAGCACGCCCACCTTGGCCACACCCACCCAATCTGCCACGACCACCACAGCCACGCCCATCCAGTGGGCCACGCCCACCTGGCACCCGGCGATAAATAAGTGGGTTTTGGGTTGCAGTTTGGGCACTCGGTCTCTCAAAGGTTCACCATCACTGGCTTAGAGTGACATGAGACGACTTCCAGACACACAATCTTGAATGATGGGTTGTGTCCCAAATCTCTGAAAAACAAGTTAGAAGTGGCTGCTGAAATAATTCACACTCATATCTCTTCTTGGTAGATACTTCCCATGTAGCTGGACCTTTGATTAGATCCCCGTTAATTATCTGTTTTGTTTGTTTTTAGATGCAACCTCGCCTGCCAAATATTTTAGTCTATGCAGCCCTGACCGAAATTTCGATGCAAATTCCATTCCCACATGCCAAACGTAGGAAGGGTTGGGTGGATCTGATGTGGGTGTAAAAAGAGGAAGTTTGGATGTGCCAGAAAGAACAACAAAAAAAATATCTTGTTCTGATGTTTGGGAAGAGAGAAAAATGCGTGAAGGAAATTTTCGTGTAGGTTTTGCAGTTTACGACGACTGGTGGGCATCCTTGTGTGCCCACTACTCCACTTTTGCCAAAAAAAAAAAAGGAGAAGAAAAAAAAAAGGATAGACATTTGGGCTTACACACAGTAGTTAACGAAAAACAGACAGTTCCCCCCAAAAGGCCCGAGGACAATGTGTGAAGCCATTGTAACTGAAAAAAGTGTGATTTCACTTAATTACTTCAGCCATCAATTGAAACTAACTAGTTTAACCCCCTCAAAAAGGCAGGCTAGAATTTGCGGAGAAGATCCGATAGTGGAGAATAATGACAATCTTGGTAGTTTCTGTCTGAAACGCAGCTGAGTGCCTAGACTGGTTTATTTATTTGTATCCTGCCTTTATTAGTTTTGCAAATAAGTCAAGACGGTGAATATATCCAACACTCCTTCCTCCTTCTCCCCACAACAATCCTGTGAGGTGGGCTGAGAGAGAGGAACTGGCTGAAAGTCACCCAGTCCGTTTTCATGGCTAAGGCAGGACTAGAACTCACCATCTCATGGCAATTGGCCCAAACTCAACCAGTCCATTTTCATGGCTAAGGTGGGACTAGAACTCACCGTCTCCTGGCGATTGGCCCAAACTCAACCAGTCCGTTTTCATGGCTAAGGTGGGACTAGAACTCACCGTCTCCTGGCGATTGGCCCAAACTCAACCAGTCCGTTTTCATGGCTAAGGCAGGACTAGAACTCACCGTCTCCTGGCGATTGGCCCAAAGTCACCCAGTCTGCTTTTATGACTAAGGCAGGACTAGAACTCACCGTCTCCTGCTGATTGGCCCAAAGTCACCCACTGTCTTCCATGCCTAAGGTGGGACTAGAACTAGCCTGGTACCTTAACCATTAGATCAAACTGGCCTAAGTTACTAACATAAACCGTGGTTTGCTGTCCTAGCTGAACCAGGATTAAAAATAGCAGAAGGGAAATCTTCACTATAACACAGTTTGAGGGGGGTCACCTCTTAATCAGGGGACTAACACCATGCAACTTGCAAAGGATAATTTTTGAAAATGCTGGAGCTTGGATGAGTGGGAATGTCAGATTTATTTTTTTTTTTTATCTGCAATTTTATTGCCAAGAACTCCTCCGTCACTGAGAATGTTAAAAAGTAAGTTAGAAGTAAAGGGATTGGATTTTAGCTTCTCAGTAGCCCAGGTTAACCATCTGAGGCTCAGGAAGAAGGACAATTACTAAGCTGTTGTCTTAATGTGTTCTTTTCCCTGGGAGAGTGGAAAGAATAAATAGAAGCTGGAAGGGATCTTGGAGGTCATCTAGTCCAACCCCCTGCTCAGGCAGGAAACCCTACACCATTTCAGACAAACAGTTGTCCAGTCTCTTCTTAAAAGCCTCCCGTGATGGAGCATTCACAACTTCTGGAAGCAAACCGTTCCACTGGTTAATTGTTCTAAGTTTCTCCTTAGTTCCAGGTTGCTTCTCTCCTTGATTAGTTTCCATCCGTTGCTTCTTGTCCTGCCTTCAGGCGCTTTGGAGAATAGCTTGACTCCCTCTTCTTTGGGGCAGCCCCTGAGATACTGGAAGACTGCTATCATGTCACCCTCGTCCTTCTCTTCATTAAACTAGACAGACCCAATTCCAGCAGCCGTTCCTTGTATGTTTTAGCCTCCAGTCCCCTGATCATCTTTGTTGCTCTTTTCTGCACTCTTTCCAGAATAGTTAATAAAGTTGGAAGAGACTTTGGAGGTCATCTAGTCCAACCCCCTGCTCAGGCAGGAACCCGTATACCATTTCGGACAAATGGCTGTCCAGTCTCTTCTTAAAAACTTCCAGTGTTGGAGCATTCACACCTTCCGGAGGCAGGTTGTTCCTCTGGTTAATTGTTCTCACTGCCAGTAAATTTCTCCTTAGTTCCAGGTTGCTTCTCTCCTTGGTCAGTTTCCATCCGTTGCTTCTTGTCCTGCCTTCTGATGCTATGGTGCACCAGAAGGAACAGCTTGGTGCACCAGTGGACATTCTAATAATAATGATGATGATGGTGATGATGATGATGATGATGGAAGGGACCTTGGAAGTCATCTAGTCCAACCCCCTGCTCAGGCAGGAAATCTTATATCATTTCAGACAAATGGCTGTCCAGTCTCTTCTTAAAGACTTCCAGTGTTGGAGCATTCACCACTTCTGGAGGCAGGTAGTTCCACTGGTTAATTGTTCTCACTGTCAGGAAGTTTCTCCTTAGTTCCAGGTTGCTTCTCTCCTTGGTCAGTTTCCATCCGTTGCTTCTTGTCTTGTCTTCTGGTGGTTGGTGATAATATTCCCCATTCACCATATTAGATTGAAGACATTTCGCTTCTCATCCAAGAAGCTTCTTCAGGTTCCGACTGGATGGTGGGGAAGGGAAGGATTTATACTCCTTGCAGACAGCTGGTCATTTGCCTCCTTTTAGAGAGTCCTTGAGGCCACTTGGAGGTTTATCTCTGTGTCCTCAGGGTCACCTGAGTGGTGCAAATGGGTGGGAGGATGTTTTTCTGCCCTGGGTCCCTTCCCGGTTGAAGACGGGCGCAGGATGATGGGGATGAGTCTGCGTTGTTGGCATCTCCAACTGAAGCGCAAAGGGTTCCTGGAGTCTGCCACGTTTTCGGGAAATCTGTTCATGCTCCCGCACCCTTCGAAGGGGGTTTCATCCCAAAGTGCCTGGCTAAATGTTGATGGAGATTCCCATTCATCCAGGCCATGGTTGTCCCAAAGGTGCTTTTTTTTTTTTCCAGAGGCAACTGGACTTTCTTTTTTTCCTTTGAACATTTCCTTTCAAAATGTTGGGCTCAATTCTTGTCATAGGTCAAGGACTACCTATATTTTCCACCGATGTATAGCACTGTAGGATTAAAATTCCGAGTATAATAATAATGAACAGTAAATCCATAGCAAAGCCAAACCCAGAGACACAAACTCTTCTCCAGAGCACCTGAAGGCCAGACAAGAAGCAACGGATGGAAACTCATCAAGGAGAGAAGCAACCTAGAACTAAGGAGAAACTTCCTGACAGTGAGAACAATTAATCAGTGGAACAACCTGCCTCCCGAACCTGTGGGTGCTCCAACACTGGAAGTCTTTAAGAAGAGACTGGACAGCCATTTGTCCGAAATGGTATAGGGTTACCTGCCTGAGCAGGGGGTTGGACGTTATGACCTCCAAGGTCCCTTCCAACTTTTATATTATTATTATTATTATTATTATTATTATTATTATTATTATTATTATTATTATTATTATTATTATTATTATTATTAGTATTATTATTATTATTATTATTATTATTATTATTATTATTATTATTATTATACCAAGCCCGTATATCAGTGAATGAACTCATATAGGTTCAGCTTTTTGTTCTTCAGTTGTTAAGTCATGTCTGACTCTTGCAACCGCATGGACCATGGAATGCCAAGCTCCTAGTCCTCCACCATCTCCTGGAGATTGCTCAAGTTCACGTTCATTGCATCCATTATCTAGCCATTTCCTCCTCTGCCGTCCCTTTCGCCTTTCACCTTCCCCAGCATCGGGGTCTTTTCCAAAGAGTCCTGCTTTGTCCTGCTTTCTCATTGGATGGCCAAAGCATTTGAACCTCAGCGTCAGGATCTGTCCTTCCAAAGAAGGGTCAGGGTGGACTTCTTTTAGGATTGACTGATTAGATCTCCTTCAGGTCCAAGGGACTCTGAGGAGTCTTCTTCAGCACCCCAATTCGAAAGTATCAATTCTTCGTGCTCAGCCACCCTTACGGTCCAATTCTTACAGCCCCACAGGGTTCAGTTACTAAGCCATGTCCGGCTCTATGCAACCCCATGGACCTCAGTTTGAGACGCAGACAACACAGGCTCATCCCCATCATCCTGCGCCCGTCTTCAACCGGGAAGGGACCCAGGGCAGAAAAACATCCTGCAGCCAAGAAGGCTCCACAGCCATTTGCACCCCTCAGGTGACCCTGAGGACACAGGTGAACCTCCAGGTGTCCTCAATGACTCTCTACAAGAAGGCAAATGACCAGCTGTCTGCAAGGAGTATAAATCCTTCCTTTCCCCACCATTCAGTCAGAACCTGAAGGAGCTTCTTGGATGGGGAGTGAAACGTCTTCAAAAAAAAAAAAAAGGAAGTCCAGTTGCCTATTGAAAAAAGCACCTTTGGGACAACCATGACCTGGATTACTGAGAATCTCTGTAGACACCCATGGACCTTAGCATGCCAGGTCCCCTTGTCCTCCTCTGTCTCCTGGAACTTGCCCGAATTCACGTTCATTGCATCATTGACCCCATCTAACCATCTCATCCTCTGCTGTCCGCTTCTCCTTTGGCCTTCCATCTTTCCCCAACATCTGGGTCTTCTCCAAGGAGTCCTCTCTTCTCACTAGGTGGACACATTATTTGAGCTTCAGCTTCAGCATCTATCCTTCCAAAGGGCTTGGTTTCTTTTAAGCGTGACTGGTTAGATCACCTTGCAGTCCAGAGTCTTCCCAACATCGCAATTTGAAAGCATCAGTTCTTCGGCGCTCAGTCTTCCCTGTGGTCCAGCCCTCACGGTCATACATTACTCCTGGGGAAAACCATAGCTTTGGCTAGACCAGTGGTTCTCAACCTTTTTAATGCCGCGACCCCCAACTGGTCGTAAGTCGAGGACTACTCAACTGGTTGTAAGTCGAGGACTACTCAACTGGTGCAGCACCGTTTGCAGACTGGGACTTTTGGCGGGCTCAGCAGGGCAGAGACAGCCTGGACAATTCCTATTGGTTTTTGAAAGCCAATAGAATTAGACTCTATTCAAGAGAGTCTATTCTATTGGCTTTCAAAAGCCAATAGAATAAAAGGGAGTAGCACAGCTAAGGAAAAGGGGGGGAAAATGGCGGACTGCGTTGTTTGGTGACCCCCGTGAAATCGTCGTTCGACCCCAAATGGGGTCCCGACCCACAGGTGGAGAACCACTGGGCTAGACAGACCTTTGTCGGCAAGGTGACATCTATCTCTGCTTTTTAATATGCGGCCTAGGTTAGAGTCAGCTTACCTATTTGCTAAGTTGCATCCCTGTCTGGTTTGGTGGCAGCAGAGCCTCAGAGAGAAGCTCCATGCAGAGAGTGGTGAGGACAGTCGGGAAGATCATAGGAAGCTCGCTTCCCGTTATTCAGGACCCTGCTTATAAGCGCTGTGTGCTTTGAGCTCGAAGCATTGTGAGAGAGCCACTTCAGGGTCTGTTGCTGTTGCTCCCCTCTAAGAGGAGGTTTCAAAGTATTTATAGCAAGACTACCAGAGTCCGTAACAGCTTTGTTCCTGATGGCATCCATCTGGTAAAATCGCAAGATTTGCTTTTCTTCCCATGTATATGTATACATAGTCCGAACCAGACTGTGTTGTTTTTCTGGGCCACATAAGTGTGTGTATGTCGGTATATACATAATTTTTTTTTTGTCATGTTTTTGGCAGTGTATATTGGAGATGGTTACCCTTTGAGAGCTGTATGCAACGAAATCTCATTTTTAATGTATGCTGATTAATGTACATTTAAAATGTAAAAGCTATTCTACCCTACTCTATTCTATTCTTTAAAAATCTCAGTATTCTACTCTACTCTACTCTACTACTCTACTCTACTCTACTCTACTCTACTCTACTCTTTAACAATCTGACTCTATTCTCGGTATTCTACTCTACTCTACTCTACTCTACTCTTTAAAAATCTGACTCTATTCTCAGTATTCTACTCTACCCTACTCTACTCTACTCTACTCTTTAACAATCTGACTCTATTCTCGTATTCTACTCTACTCTACTCTACTCTTTAAAAATCTGACTCTATTCTCAGTATTCTACTCTACTCTACTCTACTCTACTCTACTCTACTCTACTCTACTCTACTCTACTCCACTCCACTCCACTCCACTCCACTCCACTCCATATTTCCTATCCTATCCTATCCTATCCTATCCTATCCTATCCTATCCTATCTTTAACTCTCCAGAGCACAGGTATGCTGGCTGGGGAATTCTTGGAGTTGAGGGTCCATGCCTCTTAGTGGCCAAGGTTGAGAAACATTGTGTTAGAGTGTTTTTGCTCAGTTAGAGCAATCGCCCTCTCAGTTAGCGTTCTGAATCCATGCTGCTTTGTTTTGCTCTCTTTGCTGTACTGTCTAATATTTCAAGGTAAACTGCCCCTGCAAACGGAGGATCTGGTGAAGCTTGTAGTCACTGATGTTTTCCCTTTTCCAGCTCTGAGATTCTGACAAACAAGCACTTTGGGGGCAGTTTAAAAATAGTCCTTTCTCGAAATGGAACGGGATTTCATACAACGTGGGCTTAGATAACAGAATAACCATGGAGGTCTTCTAGTCCGACCCCCTGCTCAAACAAGAGACCCTTTGCCATTTCAGACAAAGGGATCTCCAGACTCTTCTTAAAAGCCTCCAGTGATGGAGCACCCACAACTTCTGGAAGCAAGCAGTTCCACTGGTTAATTGTTCTCACTATCAGGAAATTTCTCCTTGGTTCTAGATTGCTTGTCTCTTTGATTAGGAAGAGGAGAAGAGAGGGAGGTGGGAAGGATAGATAGGGAGGGAGGACGTTTGGAAGGAAGGAGGGGAGGAAGGAAAGATAATTAGGGAGGGAGGAAGTTTGTGAAGGAAGCAAGGAAGGAAGGAAACATAATTAGGGAGGGAGGAAGTTTAGGAAGGAAGGAAGGATAATTAGGGAGAGAGGGAAGAAACTTGATAGGAAGGAGGGAAAGAAGGATAATTAAGGAGGGAGGGAAGAAGTTTGATGTGAAGGAGGGAAGGAAGGAAGGAAGGATAATTAGGGAGGGAGAGAAGAAGCTTGATAGGAAGGAGGGAAGGAAGGATAATTAGGGAGGGAGGGAAGAAGTTTGATGTGAAGGAAGGAAGGAAGGAAGGAAGGAAGGAAGGAAGGATAATTAGGGAGGGAGGGAAGAAGTTTGATGTGAAGGAAGGAAGGAAGGAAGGAAGGAAGGAAGGAAGGATAATTAGGGAGGGAGGGAAGAAGTTTGATGTGAAGGAGGGAAGGAAGGAAGGATAATTAGGGAGAGAGGGAAGAAACTTGATAGGAAGGAGGGAAAGAAGGATAATTAAGGAGGGAGGGAAGAAGTTTGATGTGAAGGAAGGAAGGAAGGAAGGAAAGGAAGGAAGGAAGGAAGGATAATTAGGGAGGGAGGGAGGAGGTTTGATGGGAAGGAAGGAACTTGGGAAGTTCCAACCTTGTTTTCAACAGATATAAACAAACTCAGCATCCCGACTTCCTTTCTGGTGTGACAGAAATCCCTCCAGCCCCTGATTTCATCCCCTTTCGTCAAATCCATGCTGGCTGGCTGGGGAATTCTGGGAGTTGAAGTCCACCCGTCTTAAAGTTGCCAAGGTTGGGAAGCAACTGCTCCAAAGGCTATTTTCGTACAGGCAGGGAACCTCGGGCCAAAGGCAGAAGAAGTTCACATAACCGCAATGGTATTTGCGGTGGTGTTTTTTCAGCTGGTCGAAAATCTTGTGGGACAAGGGGGGCGTGGCTTTGCAAATGAGCTCCCTCTCTCCCCTCCCTCCCCCCATGGAAAGCCACTGGACCTCAGCATGGGAAGCAGTTGGGATTCCAGGCTGTTCTGGATTCCGATGACTTCTCAACCTTTGCTAGGGGCAAATTTCGGTGAGATCGTCCGCTGGATTCCAGGAAAGGCCGAACACCGATTTTTCTGGGTCCCCTTTAGCCTCAAGTCCTGCTCAGAGCTCAGAGACACTAAGATGCAAGAATGTGCATTCACACGTAGGTGTCTATGGAGATTCTCAGTCATCCAGGTCAGGGCTGTCCCAAAGGTGCTTTTGTTGTTGTTGTTGTTCAAAAAGCAACTGGACTTATTCTCCAAAGCGCCTGAAGGCAGGACAAGAAGCAACGGGTGGAAACTCATCAAGGAGAGAAACAACCTAGAACTAAGGAGAAACTTCCTGACAGTGAGAACAATTAACCAGTGGAACTACTTGCCTCCAGAAGCGGTGAATGCTCCAACACTGGAAGTTTTTGAGAAGAGATTGGGCAGCCATTTGTCCGAAATGGTGTAGTGTTTCCTGCCCGAGCAGGGGGTTGGACTAGATGACCTCCAAGGTCCCTTCCAACTCTGTTATTATATATTCTATTCTGTTCTGTGTACAATCTGTACTAATCCTATCCTATCCTATCCTATCCTATAATCAGTTCTATTCTGTTCTGTTCTATTCTGTCCTGTTCTGTTTTATTCTATCCTATTCTCTCCTATTCTGTTCTATCTTATTCTATCCTGTCCTGTCCCATCCTATCCTATCCTATCGTATCCTATCATCTGTTCTATTCTACAATCTATTCTACTCTATTCTGTTCTATATTCTGTTTGTTCTGTTCTATTCTATCCTTTCCTATCATATCCTATTCTATAATCTGTTCTACAGTATTCTACAGTCTATTCTAAAATCTGTCTATTCTATTCTATTCTGTTCTATTCTATTCTGTAATTCTATTCTTATTTCTAATTCTCTTCTTATTTCTATTTCTATTCTCTTCTTATTTCTGTTTCTATTCTATTTCTATTCTATTCTATGCTATGCTATTCTGTAATTCTATTCTTATTTCTAATTCTATTCTCTTTTCTTATTTCTATTCTATTCTATTCTATTCTATTCTATTCTATTCTATTCTATTCCATTTCTCTTCTCTTCTCTTCTCTTCTATTCTATTCTATTCTATTCTATTCTATTCTATTCTATTCTATTCCTTTCTTTGCTTTTCCTTGAAGACGTTTCACTTCTGGTCACTTCTGAAGAAGCTACTTGGATGAGAAGTGAAATGTCTTCAAGGAAAAACAAAGAAAGTCCAATGGCCTTTTGGGGGGAAAAAAAGCCCCTTTGGAACATTCACACATAGGCTTATATTCTGCACCACAGCTGAAGCCAGAGCTGCAATTGCATATGGGGATCCAGCCTCTCCTTGGCATGAAGACTTTCAGTCTCCTCCCTACTGTTGGCTAATGGGGAAAGAGCCCTGAATGACAGAGTCGGAAGACAACTTGGAGGTCCTCTAGTCCAACCCCCTGGTCCAGCAGGAGACCCTAGGCTAGACATGTCAAACACAAGACCCAGGGGCCGGATGCGGCCCGCAAAGGGGTTTCATGTGGCCCGCGAAGCCATCCTGGAAACAGTGAGGGAACGGCCCCCACTGCCTTGGCCCTGGCCCAGGCCGGCCGGGAGCCAATGTACAATTTTGTGGTGGCCATCTATGATGAAACGCACTCAGTCTTAGCTCCACATGGCCGTCTGGAAACAGCGAGGAACCAGCCCCTGCCGCGTCGGCCCCGCCCCCTGGGTGCATGCTGGGGAGGGGTCACCCTTTGTGAGGAATGAAGAAATGGACCATGCCTTGGCGCTTGCCCCAGTCCCACCCCCTTCTGCCAGAGACCCTCAGGTCTGTCCCACTCCTGCCCAGGCCCCCACAGACACCCTTGACGCAAACAATGTAGAGCTGGCCACGTCCACCCAGTAGGTCACACCCACTCCATCCACACCCACCCAGTAGGCCGCACCTACCCTGGCCACACCCACCCCAAGGGCAACCGCAATGCTGATGAAATTGAGTTTTGACACCCCTGCCCTAGACCATTCCGGACAAACGGTTGTCCAGTCTCTTCTTGAAAACCTCCAATGCTGATCATTGGATCTAGTAATGATCGGTGGAAGCTGGTCAGAGGGCGATCTGACCTGGAAATCTTGAGGAATTTCCTGACAGGGAGAATAAATTAATCAGTGAAGTTGTGGGTGCTACAATAGTGGACGTTTTCAGGCCAGGGTGCAACTTAACAACTGCTTTGCTTAGCAGTGGAAATTGTGGTCCCAACTGCCATCATAAACTGAGGAGTAACTGTAATTGCTGCATTCTCTTTTAACAACCACTGCAAAAACAAAAATAAAAACAATAAAATGTGGTCCAATCAGAGGGGGACACTTTACAACCATCATGACTTATAGCAGGGGTCTTCAAACTTGGCCTTTTTATGACTTGTGGATTTCAACTCCCAGAATTCCTCTGTCTGTCTGTCTGCCTGTCTGTCTCTTATCTATCTATCTATCTATCTATCTATCTATCTATCTATCTATCTATCTATCTATCTATCTTTCATATCTCTCATTCTCTCTTATCTATCTGTCTGTCTATCTGTCTGTCTATCTATCTATCTATCTATCTATCTATCTATCTATCTATCTATCTACCTTTCTCTTATCTATCATTCTCTTATCTATCTATCATTCTCTTATCTATCTGTCTGTCTGTCTGTCTATCTATCTACCTACCTACCTACCTACCTACCTTTCTCATCTATCTATCTATCTATCTATCTATCTATCTATCTATCTATCTATCTATCTATCTATCTATCTATCTATCTAGGGAGAAACTTCCTGACGGTTAGAACAATTAACCAGTGGAACAACCTGCCCCCAGAAGTGGTGAATGCTCCAACACTGGAAGTTTTTAAGAAGAAACTGGACAGCCATTTGTCCAAAATGGTATAGGGTTACCTGCCTGAGCAGGGGGTTGGACTTGATGACCTCAAGGTCCCTTCCAACTTTATTATTATTGTTGTTGTTGTTATCTATGTCTATCTAATCACATATTCTATCTGTCTGTCTAATCACATCTATCTATCTTCCTTCCTTCCTACCTACTTACCTACCTATCATCTATCTATCCCTCTCTACTCTCTCTCTTTCTCTGTCTCTCCCCCTTTGCCTCTATCTCAGAGGTCCCCAACCTTTTGGGCACCAGGGACCGGTTCCGTGGAGGGGCGTTTTTTCTGCGGACCGGAGGGTGTGTGGTTTTGTGTGCTGCCTGCATCCCACGGATGAGGCTTTGGTTGTTTGTGCGGACCGGTTGCTGCCATGCCCTGGTGCGGTACTGGTCCACAGACCAAGAGTTGGGGACCCCTGCTCTATCTATCCGTGTCTCTCTTTCTCTATTTCTGTCTATCTATTCTACACCATTTACAGAGACGTTTCTCTTATAACCCACCAAATTATTCTTTTATTCATTGAAAAACCCCAACACATTTATAATAAACAAATCTACGGTTGAGATTAGCAGAAAGTTGGGTTCCTTCCCTGCGCCCCCACCCCACCCCACCCTCCCCATCTGGAGCCCAGAGGACAGTGTAGGAACGCCTGGCGGGCTGACTCTATGGAAGAGGCAACTCCAGCTTTTCTCCTCTTCCGTCTACTCTAGGGCAGCCGGAGGGAGCTCGCTGGCGGCAGCTGTCTGAAAGCCAGAGGCGGGAATCAGGTGAGGATGCTGCGGCGGTGAGCCCTGGGCACCTGTCTGTCGGAGAAGGCCAGCCAAAGGGAGATCCGTGCCTTGGACCACCGGATTTTGTCTTCCTGACTGGGACAGTTGGGGATCAGAGAACCTGATGGGTACAAAGATGGGCTCTGGGGTCCGGACTCGGAGGAGAAAGATTCTGTCGATTGCAGCCAGGGATCGGGTCTGCAACAGAGGGACCACGCAGCCCAGCCACGGACTCCGCTCGGACCTCAGGCAGACCCTCACCTGTTCCAGGGAGCCTGGCTGGAGCTGGAAAAACAAGGACGGGAAGAGGGCCAGCCCCGCTGGATTGGGAGGAGGTCTCTTTCAAAGGACAGCCTCGAAACTCAGCTCCAGATGTTACTTCTGCAACCTTCTCCAACATCGTTTCCCGGCTCTTCCAGCTGCTGGCCCTGCTACTTACTGACCGAGGGATGTTTGGAAGTGGGATTTTTTTTTTTTCTTTTTGCAGGGCGAGTGGAGTGGATCCGGGATGGCGGAAAGCCGGGAGTTTGGTGTCAGTCGGTCTGAGACGAACGCGTCTTTGCTCAAAAGCAGAAGCTTTTGTGTGTGTGTGTGAGCTTCTCACGAAAGCTCCTGCTTTGGAAAGAAGACGTGTTTGTCGGGAAAAACTGCGCGGCCAGATTCCCTCTGGATCTGGCGTTGGAAGAGCTGGAAAATAAAAAGAGAAGAAAAAAAAAAGACGGGACGGTTGGAAAGTGACTTGACCTCGCTTGCTGATCTATGAGGTCACCGTTGTAAAGTTGTTTCCTTATTCCGCGGGCTTAAAAATAAAAAATAAAAGATGTGTTCCCCCCCCCTCCCCTTATCCCTGTGCAATTCTTCATCATTTCCCCTTGTTTGTTCCGGGTGTTTCCCCCGCAAAATAACACAAACCCACATCCTTACATGGAGAAACAGCCCAGAAAGATCAGAGAGCGGGTCGGCCTTGATTATTTCTAGAGAAAAGGGATAAACAGATGGGTCATTTTTAGGCCCGTTGTCCTTGACTTAAACCAGTGACATTTCTGTGGCTAAGTGAGGCCGTTAAGTGACCCTTGCCCCCTTTTAGGAGCTATCTTGCCAACCATTGTTAAGTGAATCGCTGCAGTTTTTAAGTTAGGAACAAGGTCGTTGTGTGCGTCTGCCTTGCCCGTCGACTTTGTGTGTCAGAAGGCGGCCAAGAGGAGAATCACAGGACCCCGGGACGCTGAGACCGTGATAAATACGAGCCTCTGAATTTTGATCACGTGACTACGGGGGTCGTAAGTGTGAGAAACGGTCCTTTTTCCAGGGCCGCTGTAACTTTGCACGGTCAGTAAATGAACGGTTGTAAGTTGAGTGTTGACATCTTGGCTCATGGAGGAATAATTCTGAACACCAGCTAAAACATATTTTTCAAATTGGCTGGCTTTAAAAGGGATGGACTTCAACTCCCAGAATTCCCCGTTGAGAAATTATCTCCATCCCTCTTAAAGCATCTTGGCTGGGGAATTCTGGGAGTTAAAGTCCACCCCTCTTAAAGCATGCCGGCTGGGGAATTCTGGGAATCAAAGTCCACCCCTCTTAAAGCATCCTGGCTGGGGAATTCTGGGAGTCAAATTCCACCCCTCTTAAAGCATGCTGGCTGAGGAATTCTGGGAAAGTTCACCCCTCTTAAAACACGCTGGCTGGGGAATTCTGGGACTTGAACTCCCCCCATCTTAAAGTTCCAAGTGTGAAACACACTGGTCTAGGGAATGGTTCTTTCAAATATCCATTGAGGTCATCTCTCTCTACAGAGGGGATGGTTTTACCACACGTTGATTGTGCAAGCCCTGAATGTCGGTTTATTGATTACTGCAATGAAGCCTGCCATCTAAATACAGTCATAATATTCGACGTATGGATCGCCAAGTAGTATTGAGGCCTGCTTGTGCTGACAACTGCAAAAGTGGCCTTGGGAAAAGGATGGTACATTTGATCATGCATGGGGTCGCCAAACTGTAATAGCTTCTTGTTCCAGGGACCGGCAAAACCCACATTTTGGATTAATCTTAAGAACAAGGACCTCTCTTCTCGTGAATTTTCCAGCAATGTTTTTCTGGCCTCGGTTTTAACACTTTGCCTCTGTAATTATTGCTTCGAACTACTTCAAAAATACGAATTGGAACCCTTGGGGTTGTCTTGCAAGTGGAGAAGATATAGACCAGGTGTGTCCAACCTTGGCTACTTTTAAGACCTGTTGGCTGGGGAATTTTGGGAGTTGAAGTCCAGAGGTCTTAAAATGGCCACGATTGTACACCCCTGATGGACACCTTCCATGCTGTAACTCTGATTTTATCATCATCATCATCATAATGTTGGAAGGGACCTTGGAGGTCATCTAGTCCAGCCCCCTGCTCAGGCAGGAAACCCTATACCATTTCAGACAAATGGCTGTCCAGTCTCTTCTTAAAAACTTCCAGTGTTGGAGCATTCACCACTTCTGGAGGCAGGTTGTTCCACTGGTTAATTGTTTTGACTGTCAGGAAGTTTCTCCTTAGTTCTAGGTTGCTTCTCTCCTTGGTTAGTTTCCATCTGTTGCTTCTTGTCCTGCCTTCAGGTGCTTTGGAGAATAGTTTGACTCCCTCTTCTTTGGGGCAGCCCTGAGATACTGGAATACAGCCATCATGTCCCCCCTCGTCCTTCTCTTCATTAGACTAGACATACCCAATTCCAGCAACCTGTTTCTTATATGTTTTAGCCTCCAGTCGCCTGATCATCTTTGTTGCTCTTCTCTGTACTCTTTCTGGCGTCTCAACATCTTTTTTACATCGTGGTGACCAAAACTGGGTGCAGCATTCCAAGTGTGGCCTTACCAAGGCCTTGTAAAGTGGTATTAACACTTCACATGATCTTGATTCTATCCCTCTGTTGATGCAGCCTAGCACTGTGTTGGCCTTTTTGGCAGCTGCAGCACACGGCTGGCTGAAGAGCTTGCTTTCTGCTGGCCTGGATCCCTCATTTCAAGCATCTTTCCTTGTTTGTTACAACCCATTCAACCGTTTTATTTTCAGCATCCGAGAGAAAATATATACATACCCACTAGGGAGATTTGACTGCACAGCAGGAAATCCTTGCGGCGAAAGGCCGCTCTGGATCATCTGCTTTCTTCCTCCGATGAGCGTGCAACGGCCAGGGTTTAGAGCTTGTAATGTGAGAAGAAGGGAGTCCATCTTGAAAGGGTCAAGGAGTTGGAGTTTAAAATGAGTAGCCCTGGATGACTCAGAGTTTGTCCAGTCCAGCTGGGAAGCCAGGAAACCTGAATTCCTGTTTTAATCAACAGACACCAGAGACGGGAGGCCGAGAGAAGATAATATTTCTAGTTCAGAGTTGAATTGTTCAGTCCTTGGTGCTTGGCTGGGTTTTCTTTTTGCAGATGTTTCATAACCCAGTTAGGTAACATCATCAGTGCTAGAAGGGAGGGGGTTTGCAGGAAGAAGGAGGAGGAGGAGGAGGAGGAGAGGGAGGAGGAGGAGGAAGAGGGGGAGGAGGAGGAGAGGGAGGAGGAGGAGGAAGAAAGGGAGGAGAGGGGGAGGAGGATGACAATGACGGAGGTGGACTGTGGGGTCCCTGGTGCTCTCTGAGCTTGTTTTCTTGCAGATGTTTCATGACCCAGCTAGGTAACTTCATCAGTGGTAGAAGGGAAGAAGGAGGAGGAGGAGGAGGAAGAGGGGGAGGAGGAGGAGAGGGAGGAGGAGGAGGAAGAAAGGGAGGAGAGGGGGAGGAGGAGGAGGAGGAGGAGAGGCAGGAGGAGGATGACAATGACGGAGGTGGACTGTGGGGGTCCCTGGTGCTCTCTGAGCTTGTTTTCTTGCAGATGTTTCATGACCCAGCTAGGTAACATCATCAGTGCTAGAAGGGAGGGGGTTTGCAGGAAGAAGGAGGAGGAGAGGGAGGAGGGGGGGGAGGAGGAGGAGGAGAGGAAGGAGGAGGATGACAATGACGGAGGTGGACTGTGAGGTCCCTGGTGCTCTCTGAGCTTGTTTTCTTGCAGATGTTTCATGACCCAGCTAGGTAACATCATCAGTGGTAGAAGGGAAGGAGGGAGGGAGGAGGAGGACTGTGGGGTCTTCAAAGCTGTTTTTGTCTTCTTGCGGATATTTCATTACCCAATTAGGGAACGTCATCAGTGTTAGAAAGGAGTGGGGTTTGGTCTCTGTTTATATACAAGGCTCGCCCTGTCGGGGTTGGTGGGGAGTGTTCTTGGTGGTTCTTTGATAAACGGAGAGCAAGCCTCACTCCTTTCTAGCACTGACGATGTTACGTAGTTGGGTAATGAAACATCTGCAAGGAAAAGCACCAAGTACCCCACAGGTCATGGTCCTCCTTCCTTCCTTCCTTCCTTCCTTCCTTCCTTCCTTCCTTCCTTCCTTCCTTCCTTCCTTCCTTCCTTCCTTCCTCCTCTTCCTTCTTCCTTCCTTCCTTCCTCCTCTTCCTTCATTTTACCGACCTCGGAAGGATGGAAGGCTGAGTCAACCTTGAGCCAGTCAGGATCGAACTCCCGGCAGTGGGCAGAGTCAGCCTGCAATTCTGCATTCTAACCACTGCGCCATTGGGACTCAGAGGAAGGAAAAAGAGAGCAAAAGGAAAAGGGAGGGAGGGAGGGAGGAAGGAAGGAAGGAGGGAAGGAAGGAAGGTGTCAACGCTGCTAATATTGAATATTCTTGCTTTGACAAAATATGCAGAACTGTCTGGTATTTTTAGAGTTAATTCAGATGACAGAGAAAAGGGAGGGGAAATAACAAAAGCCAGGGAAAAGGAATGGAAGTGAATCTCTGCCCTCTAGGCTAGTTGGAAGATGTGACTGCAAGATAAGGGAGGGGTTTAGCAAGAAAAGTTAGATGCCAGCAAGAGGAATTCAGATTCTGGCATAAACCTCCATGATGTGCTGTCAATTTGTAACACTGGTAATAAAGGCTTTGGGATAAACATGCCTGGAAGTTCTTTGAAGTGTTTCATTAGTCGGAACCATGACAGAAGGAAGGAAGGAAGGAAGGAAGGAAGGAAGGAAGGAAGGAAGGAAGGAAGGAAGGAAGGAAGGAAGGAAGGAAGGAAGGAAGGAAGGAAGGAAGGAAGGAAGGAAAGGCAAGGCTGGAAAATACAGCACTAGCTCTTAGACTTATGTACCGGTTCACAGTTCTTTACAGCCATCTCTAAGCAGTTTACAGAGTCAGCATATTGCCCCTCCAACAATCTGGGTCCTCATTTTACCGACCTCGGAAGGATGAAAGGTTGAGTCAACCTTGAGCTGGCCAGGATCGAACTGATGACAGTCAAAAGAATTAGCCTGCAATACTGCATTCTAACCACTGCACCACCACAGCTCTTAGGTTCTAAGTCACTTTTTTCAGTGCTGTTGTAATTTTGAACTAAATCAGTGGTTCTCAGCCTGTGGGTCGGGACCCCATTTGGGGGTCGAACGACCATTTCACGGGGTCGCCAAACAACGCAGTCCGTCATTTTTTCCCCCCTTTTCCTTGGCTGTGCTACTCCCTTTTATTCTACTGGCTTTTGAAAGCCAATCGAATAGACTCTCTTGAATAGAGTCCAATTCTATTGGCTTTCAAAAGCCAATAGGAATTGTCCAGGCTGTCTCTGCCTTGCCGAGCCCGCCAAAAGTCCCATTCTGCAAACGGTGCTGCACCAGTTGAGCAGTCCTAGACTTACAACCGGTTGGGGGTTGCGGCATTAAAAAGGTTGAGAACCACTGAACTAAATGAACTGTGGTAAATTGAGGACTACCTGTAGAAGCCAGAGAGGAAGAGTGGTCTAAAAGGGAGAGGATAGTAGTGGTGGCTTTGCAGCAGGGAAGCTCCGCCATAAGTTGCCTCGCTTCTTTGTCTTTCTTCCCCTCCTCTCCTTGCTGCAAGGTTTGAGCTGTGCAATTCTAGATGGATGAGTAATCAAGTCGAGTAATCAAGTTAAGCACATAAGCATTTGCTAGGCACTGGACAGATCAATAAGTCAGGGCTTCTCGACCTTGGCCCAGAATTCCTCAGCCATTCTGTAAATGAGTGTTTCTCAACCTCGGTCACCTTAAGAGGTGTGGACTTCAACTCCCAGAATTCCCCCCGTCTCTTTGTAGGGCTTCTCAATCTCAGCCACCTTAAGAGGTGTGAACTTCAACTCCCAGAATTCCCCAGTCTCTTTATAAAGCAGGACTTCCCAACCTTGGACATTTTAAGAGGTGTGGACTTCAACTCCCAGAATTCCCCAGTCTCTTTGTAATGCAGGGCTTCCCAACCTTGGCCACTTTAAGTGATGCGGACTTCAACTCCAGAATCCCCTAGCCTTTCTGTAAATGAGTGTTTCTCAACCTTGGCTATTTTAAGAGATATGTTCAACTCCCAGAATTCCACAGTCTCTTTGTAAACCAGAGCTTCTCAATCTCAGCCACCTTAAGAGATGTGGACTTCAACTCCCAGAATTCCTCAGCCTTTTTTTTAAATGAGTATTTCTCAACCTCGCCCACTTTAAGAAGTGTGAACTTCAACTCCCAGAATTCCTCAGTCTTTAGGACTTTTCAACCTCGGCCATTTTAAGAGATGTGGACTTCAACTCTCAGAATCCTCAGCCTTTTTTTAAATGAGTGTTTCTCAACCTCGCCCACTTTAAGAGGCGTTGACTTCAACTCCCAGAATTCCTCAGTCTTTAGGACTTTTCAACCTCGGCCATTTTAAGAGATGTGGACTTCAACTCTCAGAATTCCTCAGCCTTTTTTTAAATGAGTGTTTCTCAACCTCGCCCACTTTAAGAGGCGTGGACTTCAACTCCCAGAATTCCCTACTCTTTGTAAACCAGGGTTTCTCAATCTCAGTCACTTTAAGAGGTGTGGACTTCAACTCCCAGAATTCTCCAGCCTCTTTGTAAACCAGGGTTTCTGCACGTTGGCTATGTTAATTCCTGGGGAATTCTGGGAGTTGAAGTCCATACACCTGAAACTTGCTGAGATTGCGAAACGCTGCTGTAACCCTTCTCCTGGCTTGGGTAGGCAACCTTGGCTCTTTTATGACTCGTGGACTTCAACTCCCAGAATTCCTCAGCCAGCATGGCTCAGCTTGGAAACCTCTCCCTTTCCCCTCAGCGTGGCTGGCTCAGGAATTCTGGGAGTTGAAGTCCACGAGTCATAAAAGAGCCAAGTTTGAAGACCCCTAGTTTAAATATTTAAATATTTTTTTCCTCACGGTCACATGATCAAAATTCAGGCATTTGAGCAGGGGTAGGCAACCTTGACTCTTTTATGACTCGTGGACTTCAACTCCCAGAATTCCTGAGCCAGCATGGCTCAGCTTGGAAACCTCTCCCTTTCCCCTCAGCATGGCTGGCTCAGGAATTCTGGGAGTTGAAGTCCATGAGTCATAAAAGAGCCGAGGTTGCCTACCTCTGGCCTAGCCCTAGGCCGCTTTATGACTCGTGGACCAACTCCCAGAATTCCTCAGCCAGCCTGGCTCAGCTTGGAAACCTCTCTCTTTCCCCTCAGCGTGGCTGGCTCAGGAATTCTGGGAGTTGAAGTCCACGAGTCATAAAAGAGCCAAGGTGGCCTACCCCTGTCCTGGCTGATGTGAAATCCTAGCACGATGCAAAAACTTAAAGCCAGGGCCTACCCAGATATCATTTCTCTTTCAAACCAGCCTTTCTGCAAACAAACTCCGGTTTGTGTGCCAAACCTCCCACAACCCACACAGTCTCCTAGGCCGCAACTGAGGCCTTTCCCCCTCCCGCCCCACTCAAAGAGCAGAAAATATGTATAAGTATTGCCTCTCCCCCCCCCCCTCTAGAGCTGAGCACCCTTGGTCTTGCTGGATGTTTTTCCCAGTTCCCTGCCTCCAGTTGGGCTGGTCTCCCCCCCCACACACACACACTCACATACACATTGGGGGGGGGGCTTTGATTTATGGGCCTGACTGCAGCGGTGCAGCTGTGAGCGAAAGTCCCAGGTGGTTTTGGGTGGGTGGGGAGCAGTTTGTTCTCACTGTGTCTAATCCGTCCCAGACCCTGATAAACAGCCGTGAGAGATTTAAAAAAACACCAGATTGCAGCCACTGGGCTTTACTGGAGGAGGTGGGAGGGGGGGGGAAAATGGGTTCTCGTGTTCCGTAAATAAATATCCCGGGACGTTTTTTTTTTTAAAAAGCAGCATTTATTTTCTTTGAAGGCACCAAATTTTGGCTTTGGAAATGCCAAGAGGTCTTTTGAGAAGAGGCCGATCTGGCCTCTGAGGCTCCCCTGCCCCTCGGAGTCCCCCAATAGGCAGGAGAATTTGAGGAATGATTTTTTTAAAAAAATAATATTTTATTAATTTTCCAATTTTACATTTGAGTATTGCAACGTGGTGACGGGATTAATCCGTGCTGGGCTGGGATAGAATCAAGATCACGTGAAGTTATTTTTTTTTTTTTAATTGAAAAGTTTTATACAAGTTTTTAACATTATCCCCGCCCTAAAATAACCCCCTCCCTCCCCCCCCCACTTCCCAGAGCTGGTTACTGGGTTACAAATAAACAAGCAAATTCTAAATAAACTTATCCAACTATACCAATAACAAAATCAATAATGTGCTTTAACTCGAATACAAAACAAATTTAAGCAAAAGATCACGTGAAGTATTAATACCACTTTACAAGGCCTTGGTAAGGCCACACTTGGAATACTGCATCCAGTTTTGGTCACCACGATGTAAAAAAGATGTTGAGACTCTAGAAAGAGGGCAGAGAAGAGCAACAAAGATGATCAGGGGACTGGAGGCTGAAACATATAAGGAACAGTTGCTGGAATTGGGTATGTCTGGTTTAACGAAGAGAAGGACAAGGGGGGGGAAACATGATAACAGTCTTCCAATATCTCAGGGGGCTGCCCCAAAAAAGAGGGAGTCAAGCTATTCTCCAAAGCGCCTGAAGGCAGGACAAGAAGCAACGGAGGGAAACTAATCAAGGAGAGAAGCAACCTAGAACTAAAGAGAAACTTCCTGACAGTGAGAAAAATTAACCAGTGGAACAACTGCCTCCAGAAGCGGTGAATGCTCCAACACTGGAAGTTTTTAAGAAGAGACTGGACAACCATTTGTCTAAAATGGTGTAGGGTTTCCTGCCTAGGCAGGGGGTTGGACTTGATGACCTCCAAAGTCCCTTCCAGCATCATCATTATTATTATTATTATTATTATTATTATTATTATTATTATCATCATCATCATCATCATCATTATTATTATTAAAATAGTTCAATAACAAAGTCTTTGGTGCAAATCTCAGGTTACAACATCAGATATTTCTTCTCTTTTTCCCTTAACATTCACTGTCTCGTATTCAAGTTAGTACATTTCTAATTATATCAACTCGATAAAAACATCGTTGTTACATTTATCAATACATTTTTAGCTGATACATATCTTCATTATGTTCAGTCTTCATAAACAATCCCTATCCTGTTATTAATTTTTACTCACTTTTTAGTTTCTCATCAATATGATTTTTGAATAGATTTTTTTTTAGGGGGAGGTTGTCTTCAAGAGGCCTGATTTGACGCCAAGCAGGTCGAGGCAGCTCCTCCAGCGTTTGTTTAGTGACAATGGAGATGCAATAGAGTCCTGAAGAGCTGAAGAAGCTCTTTGGCGGAGAAGGGAAACGACTTCAAGGAAAAAACAAAGGAAGGCCAGTGCCTTGGGGACCCCAGTTCGTTTAATGGTCGTTCGAAGTTACAACGGCGCCGAAAAAAAAGTGACTTTTGACCTTTTTTCATGCTTACGACCTTTGCAGCCATCCCCCATGGTCCCGTGATCAACATTTCATTTCAATCCTGAGCTAGAAATATTCTCCGTTGTTGGGATCCAAATTCAGAGGGAGGGAGAGAGGGAGAGAGGGAGGGAAGGAAGGAAGGAGATAGAGAAATAACAGGAGAAAGAGGGAGGGAGGGATGGAGGGAGGGAGGGAGGGAGGGAGGAAGGAAGGAAGGAGAGAGAAATAATGGGAGAAATAGGGAGGAAGGAAGGAAGGAAGGAAGGAAGGAAGGAAGGAAGGAAAGAAGAAAGGAAGGAGATAGAGTAATAACAGGAGAAATACGTAGGGAGGGAGGGAGGGAGGGAGGAAGGAAGGAAGGAAGGAAGGAGATAATGGCAGAAATAGGAAGGAAGGAAGGAAGGAAGGAAGGAAGGAAGGAAGGAAGGAAGGAAGGAAGGAAGAAGGAAAGAAGGAAGGGGAAAGAAATAATGGGAGAAATAGGGAGGGAGGGAG
>CM077920.1:204533188-204728188 GCA_039797435.1 Crotalus adamanteus | reverse complement strand
TCCTTCCTGTCAGAATAGAGATGGAAAGGACTTTGGAGGTCATCTAGTCCAACCCCCCTGCACAGACAGGAGACCCTATACCATTTCAGACAAATAGCTATCCAGTCTCTTCTTGAAAACCTCCAGTGATGGAACACCCACAACTTCTGGAGGCAAGCTGTTACACTGATTGATGGCTCTTACTGTTAGGAAGTTTCTCCTTGATTCCAGGCTGCCTCTCGCCCTGATTAGTTTCCATCCTTTGTTTCTTGTCTTGCCTTATGGTGCCTCGGAGGATAGGTGGACCCCCCTCCTCTTTGTGGCAGCCCCTCAAATACTGGAATATTGTTATGATGTCACCCCTGGTCCTTCTTTTCTCTAGACTGGGGCCATACTCAAATCCTGCAACCGTTCTTCGTATGTTTTAGTCTCCTCCTCCTCCTCCTCCTCCTCTTCCTTCCTTCCTTCCTTCCTTCCTTCCTTCCACCCATCCATCCATCGACCAACCTTTCTTCCTCATCAAGATCTTCCTTCCTTCCTTCCTTCCTTCCTTCCTTCCTTCCTTCCTCCTCCCTGTCTTTCATTCTTTCATTTTTCCTTCTTTTCTTCTTCCTTCCTTCCTTCCTTCCTTCCTCCCTCCCTCCCTTCCTCTTTCTCCTTCCTTCCTTCCTTCCTTTCTCCCTCCTTCTTTCTCCTTCCTTCCTCCCTCCCTTCCTTCTTCCTTCCCTCCCTCCTCCTTCCGCATTGAATCCAACAGACTCACAACAGCTATTTATCCAAGGAAACATCAGTAGCTGCTACATGTATGAGACAAGCACAATCAACCATAAGTATGTAAATAACAACTGGTAGAAGAATTCCGAGTGGTCTCAAGTGCTTAGTGAAAGGTGTCTACTTAGCAGGGAAGTCTGATCACAAGACGGGCTGTTTCACGGATGCTCTGGTGTATTCTGCTGGGAATTTCAAACAGAGGCAAGAAAGTGTATCCCAAGGGCCGGCGGGAAATCACCATCCAAGGGATAGAAGGAATAAATCAAATTTGCGTGTGACCCGAAGCTGGGGGGAATTGCTAATACTTTAGAAGACAGGCTCCAGACCCCGAAGGAATCTATCTACCTATCTAAAATGAAATTCAGTGTAGAGAAAAGTAAGGTTCTACATTTAGGCAAGAAAAAAACCCAAATGCACAGGTGTGGCATATAGGTGGTACCTTGCTCAGTAGTAGTAACTGTGAGAGGGATCTTGGAATCCTAGTGGACAATCACTTAAATATGAAGAACGGCTGCAGGACTTGGGTTTGGCTAGTCGAAAGAAAAGAAGAAACAGGGGCGACATGATAGCAGTGTTCCGGCATCTGAGGGGCTGCCACAAAGAACAGGGGGGTCCCGTTATTCTCCAGAGCACCAGAGGGAAGAACAAGAAACAATGGTTGGACAATGATCAAAGAGAGAAGCAACCTAGAATTAAGGAGAAACTTCCTGACAGTGAGGACAATTAGCCAGTGGAACAGCTTGAATCCAGAAATCGTAGGCGCTCCATCACTGGAGATTTTTAAGAAGAGGCTAGACCAGGGGTAGGCAACCTTGGCTCTTTTATGACTTGTGGACTTCAACTCCCAGAATTCCTGAGCCAGCTAAGCTGGCTCAGGAATTCTGGGAGTTGAAGTCCACGAGCCATAAAAGAGCCAAGGTTGCCTACCCCTGGGCTAGACAGTCACTTGTCTGAGATGGTATAGGTTCTCCTGCTTGAGCAGGGGGCTGGACTAGAAGATCTCCAAGGTCCCTTCCAGCTCTATTCTATTATTATTATTATTAAATAGGAGCCAGCCGTGTGCTGCAGCTGCCAAAAAAGCCAACACAGTGCTAGGCTGCATTAACAGCAGGACAGAATCAAAATCACGTGAAGTGTTACCACTGTTTTATACTGCACAGTCCTGGTCCCCAGGATATAAAAACGATGCTGAGACCTTGAAAAGTGTGCAAAGAGCAACAAAGATGATCTGGAGTCTGCAGGCTAAATAACTGATTAATGATGGAGGGAACTGGGTAAGTCTAGCCCAGGGCAAGGCAGCCTTGGCTCTTTTATGACTCATGGATTTCAACTCCCAGAATTCCTGAGCCAGGCACGCTGAGGGGAAAGGGAGAGGTTTCCAAGCTGAGCCAGGCTGGCTGAGGAATTCTGGGAGTTGAAGTCCACGAGTCATGAGGGGGCCAAGTTTGAAGATCCCTGCTCTGTAGAATATATAAAGCAGGTATGAGTATTTTGAGGAAATCTTGAAGGAACATTCTGGAAAAAAAAAGAGTAGATAGAGGCCTAGTTCAGATTTTTGTTGGCTGCTTTGTGGCTCTGCAGCTGGAAGAGAGGTAATTATCACTAAATGTAGAATAAGGGTAAGATTTCTGCTTTTTTTCCCCTCATAAAGAATGTAATACAGGTATGTAGTTCCTAAACCAGGGGTCTTCAAACTTGGCCCTTTTATGACTCGTGGACTTCAACTCCCAGAATTCCTGAGCCAACCATGCTGAGGGGAAAGGGAGAGGTTTCCAAGCTGAGCCGGCTGAGGAATTCTGGGAGTTGAAGTCCACAAGTCATGAAGGGGCCATAGTTCCATGCTGGCTGAGGAATTCTGGGAGCTGAAGTCCATAAGTCATGAAGGGGCCATAGTTCCATATTGGCTCAGGAATTCTGGGAGTTGAAGTTCACAAGCCATGAAGGGGCCATAGTTCCCCCATGCTGGCTGAGGAATTCTGGGAGTTGAAGTCCTCAAGTCATGAGGAGGCCATAGTTCCCCCATGCTGGCTCAGGAATTCTGGGAGTTGAAGTCCACGAGTCATAAAAGGGCCAAGGTTGCCTATCCCTGGTTTAGTCTAACAAAGAGAAGCACTAGACAGGAAATGATAACTGTCTTCCAATATCTGTGGGGCTGCACAGAGAAGAGGGAACTGACTTTGGCTCCAAAGCACCTGGGGCAGGACAAGAGGCAATGGGTGGAAGCTTGTCCAAGGCAGATCCGACCTAGAAATAAGGAGAAATTTCCTGAGAGCAAGATAGCTCAGGCAAACAAGGAAATCTGCTTCCAGACTGCTCAGCAAACGTACAATCCAGGATCCAAGATGGGGACTCTGAGAACGCTCTGAGCTACTATCCCAGGGAGTAACAGAATAACAGAATATTGGAGCTGGAAGGGACCTTGGAGGTCTTCTAATCCAACCCTTGCTCAAACAGGAGACCCTATAGCATTTCAGACAAATGGTTGTCCTGCCTCTTATTGAAAACCCCCAATGATAGAGGTCTATGGAGATTCTCAGTTATCCAGAATAGGAGACAGAGCAACAGAGTTGGAAGGGACCTTGGAGGTCTTCTAGTCCAACCCCCTGCTCAAGCAGGAAACCCTATACCATTTCAGACAAATGGCTGTCCAGTCTCTTCTTAAAGACTTCCAATGTTGGAGCATTCAGCGCTTCTGGAGGCAGATTGTTCCACTGGTTAATTGTCCTCACTGTCAGGAAGTTTCTCCTTAGTTCTAGGTTGCTTCTCTCCTTGGTTAGCTTCCATCTGTTGCTTCTCGTCCTGCCTTTTAGGTGCTTTGGAAAATAGAGCAACAGAGTTGGAAGGGACCTTAGAGGTCATCTAGTCCAACCCCCTGCTCAAGCAGGAGACCCTGAACCATTTCAGGCAAATGGCTGTCCAGTCTCTTCTTGAAAACCTCCCGTGATGAAGCACCCACAACTTCTGGAAGCAAGCAGTTCCACTGGTTAATTGTCTTCACTGTGAGGAACTTTCTCCTTACTTCCAGGTTGCTTCTCTCCTTGGTTAGTTTCCATCCCCGTTGCTTCTTGTCCTGCCTTCAGGCACTTTGGAGAAGAATAGAATAGAATAGGATAGAATAGGATAGGATAGGATAGGATAGGATAGGATAGGATAGGATAGGATAGGATAGGATAGGATAGGAGCTGGAAGGGACCTTGGAGGTCTTCTAGTCCAACCCCCTGCTCAAGCAGGAAACCCTACACCATTTCGGACAAATGGCGGTCCAGTCTCTTCTTAAAGACTTCCAGTGTTGGAGCATTCACCGCTTCTGGAGGCAGGTGGTTCCACTGGTTAATTGTTCTCACTGTCAGGAAGTTTCTCCTTAGTTCCAGGTTGCTTCTCTCCTTGATGAGTTCCCATCCGATGCCATCAGTCTGGAAGGGGCTTTGTTATGAAGAATTCCCTCGAAGAATTCTCCCCGGCTCCCAGGCCCTCCTCTTTCTCCATGCCAAACCTCTTTGCTGGAGGTGTCCAAACAATGGCTTGATAAGGCGGCCTATTTTTAGAGCAAGGATATAGCCAGGATTCTGACAATGGGGGGAAGGGGGCTGGGCTTCCCCCTGGGGGCCACTCGGTAGCCGAAAGGCCCGCAAAGTTTCCTCAATGACTTGGAACCACACAATGCAAGGAAGATGGAGCCGAGAAAATCATGGGCCACGCTCGCCAGAGAATATCTGCTCCTTTACCCAGAGTGTTGACCCCTGACCGGGCCAGGGAAGCAGGCGCTGCCGTCAGAGGGTGGGCGAGCCTGGAAAACAAGGTGAAAGCAACTCAGCTTTTCCATCCGACTTCTCCAAGGTGGTTGTCCGGGGCCAAGAGGCTTGCTGTTTTATTTCCTCTTTATTGTCTAAGATTACCTTCGATTCTGCCAGGAAGGACGTCGGAGTCACACGTGCTACCTTTGGAAGAACAGAATCCCAGACCTAGAAGGGACCCGCAAGGTCTTCTAGTTCAACCCCTCTGTTACAGGTAGTCCTCAACTCACCACAGTTCGTTTAGGGCAGTGGTTCTCAACCTTTTTAATGCCGCGACCCCCAACCGGTCGTAAGTCGAGGACTACTCAACCGGTCGTAAGTCGAGGACTGCTCAACTGGTGCAGCACCGTTTGCAGACTGGGACTTTTGGCGGGCTCAGCAGGGCAGAGACAGCCTGGACAATTCCTGTTGGCTTTTGAAAGCCAATAGAATTAGACTCTATTCAAGAGAGTCTATTCTATTGGCTTTCAAAAGCCAATAGAATAAAAGGGAGTAGCACAGCTAAGGAAAAGGGGGAAAAAATGGCGGACTGCGTTGTTTGGCGACCCCCGTGAAATGGTCGTTCGACCCCAAATGGGGTCCCGACCCACAGGTTGAGAACCACTGGTTTAGGGACTGTTGTCAGTTACAGCAGGATCGAAAAAAGTGACTTTAGGACCGTTTTTCACACTTGCGACCGTTGCAGGGTCCCCATGCTCAAAATTTAGATTCTTGGCAACTGATTCATATTTACGACGGTTGCAGTGTCTTGGGGTCATGTCATCCTCCTTTTGAGACCTCCTGATGAGCAAAATCAGTGGGGAAGTGAGATTTGCTTAATAACCACGTGGCTAATGTAACAACGGCCCCCGATTTACTTAACGACGGCGGTAAGAAAAGTCGTAAGTGGGTCAAGAATTCATTGAACAAATGTTTCACGTCGCGACAGAAATTTTGGGCTCAATTGTGGTCATAAGCCTGAGGGGTCCTTGGTGCTCTCTGAGTTTGATTGTCAGCCTGTTCTCCAAAGCGCCTGAAGGCAGAAGAAGAAGCGACGGATGGAAATGGATCAAGGAGAGAAGCAACCTGGAACTAAGGAGAAACTTCCCGACAGTGAGGACAGTTAACCACTGGAACAACCTGCCTCCAGAAGTTTTGAATGCTCCAACACTGGAACTTTGTAAAAAGGGATTGGGTTTCCTCAACTCACAGGGGGTTGAACTAGATGACCTCCAAGGTCCCTTCCAAATATGTAATTCTATATTATCTATCTGTCTATCTATCTATCTATTTATACATCTATTTATCCATCTGTCTATCCATCTCACTTATCTACCCTCTATCGTTTATTTATTTATTTATTTGTCTGTCTGTCTATCTATCCATCCATCCATCCATTATCTATCTATCTATCTATCTATCTATCTATCTATCTATCTATCTATCTATCTATCTATCCATCCATCTATTGATCCATCTGTCTATCTATCCATCTCACTTTACCCTCTATCTATCTATCTATCTATCTATCTATCTATCTATCTATCTATCTATCTATCTATCTATCTATCTATCTATCTATCTATTTCACTTACCTTCTATCCGTCTGTCTGTCTGTCTGTCTATCTATTTCACTTACCTTCTATACATCTATCTCTGTCTGTCTGTCTGTCTGTCTGCCTGCCTATCTATCTATCTATCTATCTATCTATCTATCTATCTATCTATCTATCTATCTATCTATCTATCTATCCATCTATCTATCTATCTATCTCAGTCTATCTATCTATCTATCTATCTATCTATCTATCTATCTATCTATCTATCTATCTAACTATCTATCTCAGTCGGTCTATCTATCTATCTATCTATCTATCTATCTATCTATCTCAGTCTGTCTGTCTATCTATCTATCTATCTATCTATCTATCTATCTATCTATCTATCTATCTATCTATCTATCTTTTATGTTGCCTATCTTTCCTGCTCGAGCAGGGGGCTGGACTAGAAGACCTCCAACTCTGTTATTCTGTTAAGTGGAAAACTTGTTCTTAACTAGCTTTTAACCTCAGTCAATATGGCTCAGTGCTCAGTTAAAACTGTCCATGCTAAATTTACAGTAAGTCCGGAATTATCATAGTGAGTTATTACTGTCGCTAAGCTGGTTAACTGTGTAACCCTATCCTATTTTATGACCTTTTTTGCAATGGTCGTTGAGATAATATGGTGGTTGTTAAGTGAGCCCAGCGGTCGTAAAGTGAAGGCTGCAGTTGTCAAGTGAAAACCACAGATTGCTATATAGGGCATTGTTTGCTATAGAGCAGGGGTCTTCTTGGCTGAGGAATTCTGGGAGTTGAAGTCCACCAGTCATAAAAAGGCCAAGTCTGAAGACCCCTGCAGGGGTCTTCCAACGTGGCCCTTTGATGACTTGTGGACTTCAACTCCCAGAATTCCTCAGCCAGCGTGCAGGGGTCTTCCAACTTTGATGACTTGTGGACTTCAACTCCCAGAATTCCTCAGCCAGCGTGCAGGGGTCTTCCAACTTGGCCCTTTTATGATTGGTGGACTTCAACTCCCAGAATTCCTCAGCCAGGCACGCCTGGCTGAGGAATTCTGTGAGTTGAAGTCCACCAATCATAAAAGGGCCAAGTTTGAAGACCTCTGTTCTATAGAATATATAAGGCAAGTATGAGTATTTTGAGGAAATCTTGAAGGAACATTCTGGAAAAAAAGAGTAGATAGAGGTCTAGTTCAGATTTTTGTTGCCTTTGTGGCTCCGCAGCTGGAAGGTAGGTAATTATAACTAAATGTAGAACAAAGGTAAGATTTCTGCTTTTTTCCCACTCATAAAGAATGTAATGCAGATATGTAGTCCTAAACCAGGAGTGTTCAAACTTGGCCCTTTCATGACTCGTGGACTTCAACTCCCAGAATTCCTCAGCCAGTGTGCAGGGGTCTTCCAACGTGGCCCTTTGATGACTTGTGGACTTCAACTCCCAGAATTCCTCAGCCAGCGTGCAGGGGTCTTCCAACTTGGCCCTTTTATGATTGGTGGACTTCAACTCCCAGAATTCCTCAGCCAGGCACGCCTGGCTGAGGAATTCTGTGAGTTGAAGTCCACCAATCATAAAAGGGCCAAGTTTGAAGACCTCTGTTCTATAGAATATATAAGGCAAGTATGAGTATTTTGAGGAAATCTTGAAGGAACATTCTGGAAAAAAAGAGTAGATAGAGGCCTAGTTCAGATTTTTGTTGGCTGCTTTGTGGCTCTGCGGGTGGAAGAGAGGTAATTATCACTAAATGTAGAACAAGGGTAAGATTTCTGCTTTTTTTTTCCCTCATAAAGAATGTAATGCAGGTATGTAGTCCTAAGCCAACTTCTAGTGTTGGAGATTCACAACCTCTGAAGGCAAGCTGTTAATTGTTCTAACTGTCAGGAAGTTTCTCTTTAATTCCAGGTTGCTTCTCTCTTTGATGAGTTTCCATCCATTGCTTCTTGCCCTGCCTTCTGGTGCTTTGGAGAATAGCTTGACTCCCTCTTCTTTATGGCAGCCCTCAGATATTGGAAGACCTTGTGAAAGGGACCTTGGAGACCTAGTGGATGATCACTTGACCATGAGCCAGCTGTGTGCAGCCGCAGCCAAAAAAGCTAATACAATCCTGGGTTGTATAAACAGAGGCACAGACTCAAGATCACACAAAGTATTAGTACCGCTTTATAAAACCCTAATGAGACCACACATGGAATACTGCAGCCAATTTTGGTCACCATATCACAAAAAAGATGTTGAGAGTTTGGAAAAAATTGAGAGAAGAGCAACTAAGATGGTTAAAGGCCTGGTGACTAAAACATACGAAGAACGGCTGTGGGACTTGGGATTGGCTAGTCTAAAGAAAAGAAGAAACAGGGGAGACATGATAGCAATCTTCCAATATTTGAGGGGCTGCCACAAAAAAAGGGGGTCAACTATTCTCCAAAGTACCAGAGGGAAGGACAAGAAACAATGGTTGGAAACTGATTAAAGAGAGAAGCAACCTGGAATTAAGAAGAAACTTCCTGACAGTGAGGACAATTAGCCATTGGAACAGCTTGCCACCAGAAATCGTGGGTGCTCCATCACTGGAGGTTTTAAAGAAGAAGCTATAGACAATCACTTGTCTGAGATGGTATAGGTTCTCCTGCTTGAGCAGGGGGCTGGACTAGAAGACCTCCAATGTCCCTTCCAGATTCTATTCTATTCTATTCTATTCTATTCTATTCTATTCTATTCTATTCTATTCTATTCTATTATGTCTCCCCTAGTCCTTCTTTCCACTGACTTCAACAAACCCAATTCCCGCAATTGTCATGTTTTAGTATACTTTTGCCTTCAGTCCCCTGACTATCTTTGCTGCTCTTCTCTACATTAGTTGAACGGTGTAGAGAAGTGTGTGTTTTTCTAACAGAAGTGTGGTTTTGGTTGAGTTTGAACACGATTGCCAACACAGCATTTTTATTTAGCACCAGAAATTAGTTCTGCATTGTATAAATCTGCATTGTATAACATGCATTGCAGCGTTTTTTTTATTACCATTGGCTGAGAATGTAATGTGGCTAAGGTAAGGAGCATGGGCAGAGCTAAAATGCCCTCTAGTGGATTTGCTTACTGGATCTGCAAATGTTACTCTACGTGGCACGATTTGTGACTTTAAGGTAGGCTTACTCAGCCCCAGGAAGCAGGCAATGCAAACCACCACTGAAGGCAGGACAAGAAGCAACGGATGGAGACTAATCGAGGAAAGAAGCAACCTAGAACTAAGGAGAAACTTCCTGACAGTTAGAACAATTAATCCATGGAACAACCTGCCTCCAGAAGCAGTGAATGCTCCAACACTGGAAGTTTTTAAGAAGAGACTAGACAGCCATTTGTCTGAAATTGTATAGGGTTTCCTGCCTGAGTAGGGGGTTGGACTAGATGACCTCCAAGGTCCCTTCCAACATTCTTATTCTTATTATTTAGAAAAGTTCAGAGCGTGTGTGTTTTTGTCTTTCTGATTGTGTGTGTGCTGTACTTCATTTCCATCCATGCCACTTTTAAAAAACTTGTTGTTTATTCAGGTAGTCCTTGATTTACGACCAAAGTTTCTGCTGTTAAGTGGGTTTTGCCTCATCTTTACAACCTTCCTTGCCACAGCTGTGAAGTGAATTGCTGCAGGTGTTAAGTTAGTAACACGGTTGTTAAGTGAATCTGGCTTCCCCATTTGACTTTGCTTGACAGGACGGAAAAGGGGATCGCGTGATCCCAGGGGGACACTGCCACCGTGATAAATACGAGCCAGTTGCCAAGCGTCCGAATTTTGATCATGTGACCCTGGCGATGCTGTTAACGATCGTTAAGTGTGAAAAAGTCATAAATCACTTTTTTCAGTGCTGTTATAACGGTCGCTAAACAAACGGTTGTAAGTCAAGGACTACCTTTATATAAATTTGTTAATCAGTAATCAAAACAAATAATAAACTTCCCATAAGTGTTGGGAATGAGGCGGCATATGTGTTTTTAATACAGCAACCACAAAATTGCCGAATCCGGGTTCTAACATTTAACTTACTAATACGTTTTAAAATTCCTTTCTCTCTACTTCATTTTTCTAGCCATTGAAAAAAAGTGCCTCATGTTCTAAAACAGAGGTCTTCAAACTTGGCCCTTTGATGACTTGTGGACTTCAACTCCCAGAATTCCTCAGCCAGTTTGAGGGAACTGACCCTTTTATGACTTGTGGACTTTAACTCCCAGAATTCCTGAGCCAGGCACGCTGGCTGAGGAATTCTGGGAGTTGAAGTCCACAAGTCATCAAAGGGCGAAGTTTGAAGACTCCCTGCTATAGAATATATAAGGCAGGTATGAGTACTTTGAGGAAATCTTGAAGGAACATTCTGGAAAAAAAAGAGCAGATAGAGGCCTAGTTCAGATTTTTGTTGACTGCTTTGTGGCTCTGCGGGTGGAAGAGAGGTAATTATCACTGAATGTAGAACAAGGGTAAGATTTCTGCTTTTTTCCCCCTCATAAAGAATGTAATACAGGTATGTAGTCCTAAACTAGGGGTCTTCAAACTTGGCCCTCTTATGACTTGTGGACTTCAACTCCCAGAATTCCTCAGCCAGTTTGAGGGAACTGACCCTTTTATGACTTGTGGACTTCAACTCCCAGAATTCCTCAGCCAGGCATGCATGCTGGCTGAGGAATTCTGGGAGTTGAAGTCCACAAGTCATAAAAGGGCCTCGTTCAAAGACCCCCCCCCTGTTCTAAAATAAACCAAATCTTCTTTCTCTTTTCATTTTCAATGGATTAGTAAGTTAAATGTTTAGAACGGAGACAATGTTGCTGATAAAATATTAAGCACTTGTGATTATAAAAAAAACATATACACACACACACACACACACACACATGTCGAATCCAGTCTGAGCATCTATTTTGTGTTGAAGAACCACCACAAAACTGAAGAAGCAAAACGTCTTCAAGGAAAGAAAGTCTAGAGTGGTCTTTTGCCCCCCCCCCCCAAAAAAAGCCCCTTCGGGTCCACAACCACAAAATTTTTGGTTTGGGGAAAAACCAGCGGAGCAGGCCCTCTGTTCACAATCCCGATGCCCATCATCCCCAGCCAGACTGTCCCCGATGCCGTGAGATGCGCGGACAGGCCAGAGAAAGAGCGAGGGGGGAAATAAAGCGGCCGCAATGGGCCCCTCCACAAACGCCACCTCCCAGAATTCAGTGCGGAAAGACGAGAAGGCATAGAGCGCGAGGGCTAGAACGACCAGGCGAGGAAAGGCGAAGGAGAAAGTTGGAGGAAAGCGAGTCGCTTCCGCTTCCGGCCAGCCTCGCTTTGGGCCCTGCGGTGGCGGCCCAGCCTTGTGCCGCCGCCATATTGTCTGTGTGAGGCCGGTGAGGCGGGTGGACGGTCGGGCGCCCGTAGGCTGCTCAGGTAACGGCGAGGCAGGGACGGTCCGAGGGGGGACAGCCGGGCAGGGGAGACCCCCCCCTGCAACCCCAACGAGCCCTCTTGGGCGGAGGGGCGGCGAGGAGGGGGGTGATGGGCGCTTCCCCCCTCCCTCCCCGCCAGTGTAGCCTCCAGGAAGGGGGGGAGGAGAGCTATGGAGGGAAAAGGGGAGAGGTCCGTGAATGGGGGTGCTGCTCTTGCCACCGCCCCCTCCCCCCATTGAGGCGAGGCTCCTTGGGGGGGGCGGGCCTTTCCTCGCTCCACCAAAGTGGGGGGAGGGCGGTGGGACCCTGACAGGCGGGGCTGGGGAGGGAGGGAGGATCCCCCTCCACAAGGGGGAGAGGGACACAACCTTGTCGCCTAGGAAGTCTGGTTGGGGGGGCATTGTGGGAAGGGGGGACCCAGGACCCCTCCAAACCTCCCCTATATATCTAATGGGGGAGCAGTCACCCCCCCCACATAGGGAGGACCCTCAGATTCTGCATTAAGACTCTTCACTACGAAAAACCCCCGTATCAAGACCCCCCATATCTAAAGTAATGGGGGAACAGGCAGAGGGACACCCCCACCCACAAAAAGAGGACCCTCAGATTCTGCATTAACCTTTCCACCACCAAGGACCCTCCCAAACCAAGAACACCCCATATCTAAAGTAATGGGGGAACAGGCAGAGGGACCCCCTCACCCACATAGGGAGCACCCTCAAATTCTGCATTAACTCCATCACCACCACCAAGGACCCCCCCCCCAATATATCTAAACATTGGTGGTAGCATTAGATTCTCCCATGCTATGTAGCATGTGGGGCAGGATCTGATGCTAGTGCTACCACCAATATTTGGATATATGGGGGGGCAGTCTTGGTTGGCGGGGGTTCCTTAGTGGTGGGGAGTCATAGTCCAGAATCTGAAGGTCCTCCCTATGTGGGTGGTGGGGGTCCCCCTGCCTGCACCCCCCCATTCATTCATTCATTCTTCTAGGGCTGATCTGGGGTCTTTGCTCTCCTGCAGCATCTGGATGGAGAGCTGGGAGGGGGAAGGGGGAAAGGAAAGGAAGCTGCAACTCGTTGGCAGTGTGATAGTGGTTGTGCGAATGGGGAGGGTAAAGGAAGGCTGCCTGGGAGGTCTGCAATGCGTCCTCCAAGCCATCTTTTTCAGGGTGTGTGTGGGGGGGTTATAACTGGGTTTCATCGGAGTGGCTCTTAGCCCCACTTTGGATCTTGGTTTAGGATGGGCTGGCAGGCCGTCCTGCACGTGTCGTTTGCTGGTGTTCAGGATCTCTCTGCCCTTTGTGCTGTGTTTTGAGGTGTCTTTTTTCCTTCTGTGGTTTCCTGGTAATGGAGCTGAGCGTCTTCAGAAAGAGCGTCTTTGGAAAGAGCACTGGGGCTCCAGGGTCTGGCAGCTAGACATAATTATGGGTAGTTTTAATCATGGATATTGATCTCTGGGTCGTTGCTGGGGAATACAAGCAGTTCTTGCCTTACAACAGTCAATTTAGTGACCCTTCAAAGTTACAGTAGCACTGAAAAAAGTGACTGAGGACCGTTTTCACACTTAATGACTGCCAGGGTCATGTGCTAAAAACCAGCTTGGCAGCTGGTTCGTATTTATGCCGGCTGCAGTGTGACGGTGTCACGTCATCCCCTTTTGTGACCTTTCGGATGAGCAAAATCAATGGGGAAGTCAGGTTCACTTAACAACCGTGTGACTAACTTAACGGCCGTAATTCATTAACAATTCATTTAAGGTTGTAAAATTGGGCAAAATTTACTTAAACGTTTTCACTTAACAACAAAAAATTGGGGGCTCGGTTGTGGTCGTAGGCCAAGGACTTCCTTCACTATTTCTGAAGTTGGTCGCTGCTTTTAAGTTTTTTGTTTTTCCAGGTTGCCAAGTGAAAAGAGAATATTTGTAGCTGAGGTTTGAACTGCAGGCTCTGTGAGCCGGGTTGTTTCCTTGCAGACATTTCATTACCAAGCTAGGTAACATCATCAGGACTGGAAGGGAGTGGGGTTTGCAGGGAAGAGGAGGAGGACAGTGGCAACTGTGGGATCATTGGTGGTCTCTGAGCTCGGGGCTTTTCTTGCAGACATTTCATTACCCAAGTAGGTAATGTTATCAATGCTAAAAGGACGTGGGGAGGAAGAGGAGGATTATAGGATCCCTGGTGCGCTCTGAGCTTGGTTGTTTTCTTGCAGATGTTTCATGACCAAACTAGGTAATGTCATCCATGGTAGTAATCTAGTGGTAATCTAGCATTTAGGATGTTACCTATTTGGATAATAAAACGTCTATAAGAAAACCAAGCACAGAGAGCGCTAAGGACGCCACAATTCTCCTCCTCCTCCCCCCTTTAACACTGTTGCAGTTATCTAGTTTGGTAATGAAATGTATAAAAAAAACCAGCCAAGTTCAGAGAGCACCAAGGACCACTGTAGGCCAGTTAAGAAGTAAATAAATAAGTAAAGTAAATAAATAAGTAAAGTAAATAAAAGTAAAGTAAATAAAGACATAAGATGATCCAAGGCCTGGAGGCTAAAACATACGAAGAACGGCTGCAGGACTTGGGTTTGGCTAGTCTAAAGAAAAGAAGAAATGGGGGAGACATGATAGCAGTGTTCCAGTATTTAAGGGCTGCCACAAGGAAGAGGGGGTCAAACTATTCTCCAAAGCACCGGAGGGCAAGATGAGAAACAATGGTTGGAAGCTGATCAAAGAGAGAAGCAACCTAGAATTAAGGAGAAGCTTCCTGACAGTGAGGACAATTAACCAGTGGAACAGCTTGCCTCCAGACGTTTTAGGTGTTTCATCAGTGGAGATTTTAAAGAAGAGACTGGACAATCACCTGTCTGAGACGGTATAGGTTCTCCTGCTTGAGCAGGGGGCTGGACTGGAAGACCTCCAAGGTCCCTTCCAGCTTTATTTCTATTTTCTATTCTATATTAATGGGTGGTGAAGAGGACTAACTGATTGTTATTCCCCTGTCTGTAGCAGGATATTAAAAAAAAAGATCTTGTCATGCCACACCAACATCTTATCTCAAATAGCCGACAGCGGACAGCTGGAAGCTTCTGGGAATCATATTTAAAGCCCACTTCATCATGCTTGTTTAGGAGTGGCTGACATAGAGTAGCACCATCGCTCTTACCAGCTGTGGAATCATTTTGTCTACCTTGTCGTAGCAGTAGAAAATTCTTGACCATCTTCTAGGGTGGAAAGATACTCCTTTGTGTCATCCAGATGTTTGTGCGTTTGGGCACTTGAGAAGCTGTTTGAATGTACTGAGAGTATCTTTACTCCATCTCTCAGCCAGCAGTCTTCAAGAGCCAGCTAGTCATTACTAAGCAGTTCCTGTGGGTTCTAAAACAGTTAATTAATACTTTGGAAACTCTTTCTTGTATTTAAAACTTGTTGAGGCTTTTCAAACGGGATTGTACCTGTTATGTTATATTATATCCAACTCTATTATTATATGACAGGGGTCTTTAAACTTGGCAACTTTAAGACTTGTGGACTTCAGCTCCCAGAATTCTGGGACTTGAAGTCCATAAAGTTGCCAAGTTTGAAGACCACTTCTATATAATAGAGTTGGAAGGGACCCTGAAGGTCTTCTAGTCCAGCTGTCTGCCTGAGACCTAAATAGTGCCTTCCAACTATTATTATTATTATTATTATTATTATTATTATTATTATTATTATGGATCATCGCACAGTCAGTCAGATGTTCAGACTGGATTTGGCATTTTATCTACCTATCAAGTCCTTACCCAGGACCTGGGATAGACAGATGTGGATGTTTGATGGTATTACAGGTATCATTGCAGGATGGAAGCAGTTCCTAGTAAGGCCGCCTTTTGCAATTGACTAATAGCGAATTTGTCAGTGCCGATGGTGGTATTCAAGTGGTGCTCCAGTTGTTTTGGGATTGCACCCAAGGAGCCTATGACTATTGGTACTACCCTTGCTTGCCTTTGCCACAGTCTTTCTATTTCTATGTCTTTGTATTTTGTGATCTTTTCCAGTTCTTTCTCGTCTTTTCTACCGTCTCCAGGCACTGCCACGTCCACTATCCAGACCTTTTTGTCTTTCTTATTGACAATTGTTAACTCCGGGGTGTTATATTACAGGTGCTTGTCTGTTTTTTATTATTATTATTATTATGGATCATCGCACAGTCAGCCAGATGTTCAGACTGGATTTGGCATTTTGTCTACCTATCGAGTCCTTATCCAGGACCTGGGATAGGCAGATGTGGATGTTTGAATAATAATAATAATAATAATAATTATTATTATTTTATACAAATAGTCCTTGACTTATGGCTTACAATGAGCCCAAACATTCTATTATTAAGCAAGACAGTTGTGAATTTTGCCCCATTTTACAACCTTTCTTGCCATCGTTGTTAAGTGAATCACTGCAGCTGTTAATGGGTTGTTAAGTGAGACTGGCTTCCCTATTGGCTGTGCTTGTCAGAAGGTCACAAAAGGGAATCACATGACCCCAGGACTCTGCGACCGTCATAAATATGAGTCAGCTGCCAAGCATCCAAGTTTAGATCACGCGACCATGGGGATAGCTGCGACAATCGTAAGAGTGAAAAACGGTTGTCAGTCACTTCTGTCCGTGCCTTTGTAACTTTGAATGGTCGCTAAACGGGCTGTCGTAAGTCAAGGACCTTGCCTGTAAGGAAGCTGGGGTTTTCCTTCCCCTTGCAACGAGAACATCACATCGGCCTCTTATCCTCAATTTCCGCCTGTGGGTGCATTTTGTCTGCATTTCCTGAGGTGTTGCGTCCTCCTTAATCATGATGAAAAACAATCCTGGTTGCCAAGAATCACAGTGGAACTTGGGAGAGCCACAACCCACTCTTTTTCTGACAAGAGGGAGTTTTTGCCAAAAAATATTGGTGTCACCTGTTCAGACATTGTGTAGTTCTTCTTCCTAGGCCAGGGGTAGGCAACCTTGGCTCTTTTATGACTCGTGGACTTCAATTCCCAGAATTCCTGATCCAGCCACGCTGAGGGGAAAGAGAGAGGTTTCCAAGCTGAGCTATTCTGGCTCAGGAATTCTGGGAGTTGAAGTCCACGAGTCATAAAAGAGCCAAGGTTGCCTACCCCCGATCTAGAAGGCTCACTTCTTAGAACAGGAGGACTTAGGCCAGGGGTAGGCAACCTTGGCTTTTTTATGACTGGTGGACTTCAAGTCCCAGAATTCCTGAGCCAGCCTGGCTCAGCTTGGAAACCTCTCCCTTTCCCCTCAGCATGGCTGGCTCAGGAATTCTGGGAGTTGAAGTCCACAAGTCATAAAAGAGCCAAGGCTGCCTACCCCTGCCCAAACGCCTGAATTTTGATCATGTGACCGTGAGGAGAAAATATTCAAATATTTAAACCAGGGCTCTTCAAACTTGGCCCTTTTATGACTCGTGGACTTCAACTCCCAGAATTCCTGAGCCAGCCTGGCTCAGCTTGGAAACCTCTCCCTTTCCCCTCAGCGTGGCTGGCTCAGGAATTCTGGGAGTTGAAGTCCATGAGTCATGAGGGGGCTATAGTTCCCCCATGCTGGCTCAGGAATTCTGGGAGTTGAAGTCCACGAGTCATAAAAGAGCCAAGGCTGCCTTCCCCTTGTCCTAGGCTTTTGGAAGGATATGTAGAACGTGTCTGTATATTTATTGGATATATTCAGCTGTACAGTAGAGAAAACACTGGTAAATATCGCTGGTCCTCGACCTACAACAGTTGAGCCCAAAATCTCTATGGCTAAGCAAAACAGTTGCAAAGTGAATTTTATTCCATGTTATGACCTTTTCTGGTCAGGGTTGTTAAGGGGATCCTTGAAATTGTTAGTAATACGGACATTAAGTAAATCCAACTTCCCCTTTGGCTTGGCTTGTCAGAAGGTCACAAAAGAGGGACACTGAAATTGTCGTAAATACGAGTCAGTTTGCCGGGCATCTGACTTTCGATCGCGTGACCATGGGGATGCTGCAACAGTCATTAAGTGTGAAAAGCAGTCATAAGCCCCTTTTTTTCAGTGCCGTTGTAACTTTGAATGGTCACTAAATGAACTGTTGTAAGTTGAGGACTACCTGTAGAGGTAATATTCGTCTTACAACCATAATTGAGCCCCAGCAGGTACCATCTGTGCTATATATTGTTTTTCTTGCCTAAATGTCAAACTTTAATTTTCCCAGCATTGAGTTTTGTTTTGTTTTGTTAGATAGGGCCCAGTACAGGTCGTCCTCAACCTATACCCACAATTGAGTCTGATATATTCTGTTGCTAAGCGAGACAATTGTTAAGGGAACTCTGCCCCCTTTTATGGCCTTTCTTCACACGGTTGTTAAGTGAATCTGGCTTCCCCCACTGACTTGGCTTGCCGGAAAGGGGATCCCATGACCCTGGGATGCTGCGTCCGTCATAAGTATGAGTCAATTGCCAAGCGTCTGAATTTTGACCACATGAGCATGGGGATGCTGGAAAGGTTAAGTGTGAAAAATGGTCCTAAGTCACTTTTTTCATGGCTGTTGTAACTTTGTCCAGTCACTAAATGAACTGCTGTAAGTCGACTTCTTGTATGAGGAAGGGCCGTATGTTTTGTGCCGCTTAGGGAGATCTCTGAGATGGGAGATTATAGAGTCACAGAATCCTAAGCCTCAACTGTGGCAACTTTTAAGACTTGTGGACTTCAACTCCCAGAATTCCCCAACCAGCTTTGCTGGCTGGGGAATTGTGGGAGTTGAAGTCCACCTATCTTGAGGTAATCCTGGATTGATAACCATTTGTTTAGCGACTGTTCAAAGTCACAGCAGCCCTGACAAAAGTGACTTGCGACTGGTCCTCACACCTACGACCGTCACAGCATCCTCAAAGTTACAGGATCAAAATGTGGGTGCTTAGCAACTGGCGTGTATTTATGATGCTTACAGCATCCTAAGGTCCTGTGATCGCCATTTGCCACCTTCCCTAAGGCTGGAAGGGACCTTGGAGGTCTTCTAGTCCAACCCCCTACCCAAGGCAGGAGTCCTCATACCCAGAGGTCCTCAACCGTGGCAACTTTAAGACTCGTGGACTTCAACTCCCAGAATTCCCTAGCTCATACCATCTCAGACAAATGTTTGTCCAATCTTTTCCACTGATTACTCCACAATTTAGGATAGATCTTGATGCATTTCTTCCCCTATTTATAGGGGAGGCTTCCATGCCTCCACCAATGCTTTTTTAATATATAATTTATTAATTTTCTATTATTACATTTCATTAGTGCTTCACGAACAACCTGTGGTCTGGGTTGATTTGTTTTGCTTAGTAACACAAGCTAAGTTCTTACTCTCTAGCCCGTTTTTCCACTCATTGATGAAATAAGTTCATTGTTTGAAAATATTCTGTCTCGGCTTTTTCTTTGATCCTCAATGTAAATCTGTCCATTTCGGCACAGTCCAGTATTTTCTTGATTATCTCTTTATCTAGTGGTGTTTCTTCATTTTTCCAGCGCTGAGCAGATGTCTCCACCAATACTGTGGAGAGTGGTTCCTTCTCATATTTAGTTTTTTATTCATATTTTTTTTTGGGGGGGGGATAAAAAACCGATCTTACTGCATTGGGAGACTGTTTAAACCAAAGGTCTTCAAACTTGGCCCTTTTAGGACTGGTGGACTTCAACTCCCAGAATTCCTCAGCCAGGCACACTGACTGAGGAATTCTGGGAATTGAAGTCCACCAGTCCTAAAAGGGCCCAGTTTGAAGACCCCTGGTTTAAAATGACAGGCATCTATCTATAGGTCCCACATTGACCTGAATGTACAAATGTCTTTTTTAGTGGTATAATAAGGAATCTCCTGATTTTTACAACTGTCTGTGCTTTGACTCTTGTCTGTTTAATCGTGGATTTTATACCGTGGTAAAGTTGAATCGTGAATCAGCTAGATTCTGTTTTACTATGCAAGACATGTTTGATTGGCGAGTCCAAATTTGGTTGAAGAATTCTAGAGTAGGTTTGTTCGTGGAATTCTTTGGTTTCTTTGGGATGTGTTCATTCTTGTAGTACAAGGGTCTTCAAACTTGGCCCTTTCATGACTTGTGGACTTCAACTCCCAGAATTCCTCAGCCAGGCACGCTGGCTGAGGAATTCTGGGAGTTGAAGTCCCCAAGTCATGAAGGGGCCATAGTTCCCTTATGCTGGCTGAGGAATTCTGGGAATTGAAGTCCACAAGTCACCAAAAGGCCACATTTGAAGACCCCTGGTTTAGGACTACATACCTGTATTACATTCTTTATGAGGGGAAAAAAAGCAGAAATCTTACCTTTGTTCTACATTTAGTGATAATTACCCTCTCTTCCAGCTGTGGAGCCACAAAGCAGCCCACAAAAATCTGAATTAGGCCTCTATCTGCTCTTTTTTCCCAGAATGTTCCTTCAAGATTTCCTCAAAATACTCAATACCTGCCTTATATATTCTATAGCAGGGGTCTTCAAACTTGGCCCTTTTACGACTGGTGGACTTCAACTCCCAGAATTCCTCAGTCAGCATGCTGGCTGAGGAATTCTGGGAGTTGAAGTCCACCAGTCATAAAAGGGCCAAGTTTGAAGACCCCTGTTGTAGTAGGAAAAGCAAAATCACTGGCCTTTTTTATTATTAAGCAGGTACAGGTAGTCCTCGACTTATGAACACAATCGAGCCCAAGATTTCTGTTACTGAGCGAGACAGATTTTAAGTGACTTTTGCCCCATTTTATGATTCTTTATTGCGACTGTCGTTAAGTGAATTCCTGCAGTTGTTAAGTTAGTAACACAGTGATTGAGCGAAGCTGGCCTCCCCGTTGACTTTGCAAAAGGTGATCACATGACCCCAGGACACCACAACTGTCATAAGTACAAGTCAGTGGCCAAGCATCTGAATTTTGATCACATGACCATAGGGATACTGTGATGGTCATAGGTGTGAAAAAGCGGTCATCGGTCACTTTTTTCCTGGGGCCGTTGTAACTTCGAACGGTCACTAACTGAATCGTTGTAAATTGAAGACTTCCTGTAATGGAACACTTTTTACACAGTTTTGTCTTCTCAAGTTCTCTTTTTTTCTCCCTCCTGGATTAAATGGAACGTAGAAAATTCTTCATTGACTTTTCTTTACTCTTTTTTTTTTTAAATAATGTTTTATTAATTTTCCAATTTTACATTTGAGTATTTAAAAAAGCAACGTGGTGACTGGGTTAATCAATAGTTCAATAACAAAATCTTTAGTGCAAATCTCAGGTTACAACATCAAATATTTCTTCTCTTTTTCTCTTAACATTTACTATCTCGTATTCAAGCCAGTACATTTCTAATTATATCAACTCAATAAAAACATCATTATTACATTTATCAATAAATGTTTAGCTTGTACATATCTTCATTGCATTCAATCTTCATAAACAATCCATATCCTGTTATTAATTTTTGCATAATTTTTAATTTCTCATCAATATTCCAATTTAACCTTTGATATCCATAATTTTCAGACTTTGAGTAACCAAGATTTCCCTTCATTACAAACTATAATATCCCAAATACACATTTTATCTATTTAAATATAATATAATCTTGTTCTATTTCCTAAAAGTTATCTATTTCCCACCGTATTAAATCATCTACTTAATAATACAATGTCCCCTTTAATAAATCAAAACCATTATATATATATATATATATATATATATATATATATATATATATATATATATATATATATATATATATATATATATATATATATATATATATATATATTGCCTGGGTTTTCTTTACTCTTAATACAGTAATGTGATTTTTATTTTTATTTTTTACTGATTTATTCCTGCCTGTATCTAGGATTGATGTAAACTAAACAATTATGATTTGCTTCGTAAACAATAGTTTGAAAATCTTGGTTAACATTATACATATATATATATATATATATATGAATACAGTCACTGCTTTTGTCTGCATCTGTTCTGTTCCGGAATATTTTAGAGTAGAAGCATATCTAACATTCCTCCCCAACCCCTTCTGAAAGAGATGGCAATATTAAGTCTTGCCGGCATCTGACATCTGCTTTTCAAAGGGGAAACAAAAGTGATGTGGAGTTACATCTGAGTTGTCCATATATAATACAGGTGCAGATTAGAATCCAGGTCCTATTAATATCCTGAATGAACATTCACTAAGTAGAAAAATACATTGTTTGTCTCACACTGTTAAGAATCACAAGCATTTGAAGGCCTTGCATGTTTACAGGTCAGTTCAGATCAGGTATGATTAATTATACTGATGAATGTTTACACCTTTGTAAAATTTTACCTCATTTGTGATTTACAAACTAATCCAGGGGTAGGCAACCTTGGCTCTTTTATGACTTGTGGACTTCAACTCCCAGAATTCCTGAGCCAGCCACGCTGAGGGGAAAGGGAGAGGTTTCCAAGCTGAGCCATGCTGGCTCAGGAATTCTGGGAGTTGAAGTCCACGAGTCATGAAGGGGTCATAGTTGCCCCATGCGGGCTCAGGAATTCTGGGAGTTGAAGTCGATGAGTCATAAGGGGGTCATAGTTGCCCCATGCGGGCTCAGGAATTCTGGGAGTTGAAGTCCACGAGTCATAAAAGAGCCAAGGTTGCCTATCTCTGGCCTAGGCCGCTTTATGACTTGTGGACTTCAACTCCCAGAATTCTTGAGCCAGCATGGCTCAGCTTGGAAACCTCTCTCTTTCCCCTCAGTATGGCTGGCTCAGGGATTCTGGGAGTTGAAGTTCACGAGTGATAAAAGAGCCAAGGTTGCCCACCCCTGTCCAAATGCCTGAATTTTGATCACGGGACCATGAGGAAAAAATATTTAAATATTTAAACCAGAGGTCTTCAAACTTGCCCTTTTATGACTGGCGGACTTCAGCTCCCAGAATTCCTGAGCCAGCTTGGCTCAGCTTGGAAACCTCTCCCTTTCCCCTCAGTGTGCCTGGCTGAGGAATTCTGGGAGTTGGTCTATGAGTCATAAAAGAGCTGAGGTTGCCTACCCCTGAACTAGACCAAGGGTCTCCAAAGGTGGCAACTTTAAGACTTGTGGACTTCAACTCCCAGAATTCCCCAGCCAAGCTATGGCTGGCTGAAGAATTCTGGTAGTTGAAGTCCACAAATCTTAAAATTGCCAAGTTTGGAGATCCTCGAACTACACCAATCCATCCCATCCCGTTCAGCCAGGGAAAGGACATGGTATCCTATCCATTAAAGAAATCTAACTGGCGGGATCCAGAAAGGGACCCTGCTCTGCTCTTGCCCCTGCCTTGTGGAATATTCTGCCTCCCCAGGTGAGGGGTCCCCCAGCCTTTCCAGCTTGGTGGTGCGGGGGGGGGGGCGAGTGAGCGGTGAGCACACACGCTCCGCTCCAACTCTGTGAGCAGTGGGCACGCACGGCCTCATACCTGGAGAGAATGCTTGTGCACAAAGCTCCGCTCACAAGCGGAGGGCGCTTGTGCTTCCACATGAAGTTCCACGTGCGTGACCACTCCACCCATGAATGGAGCTTTGTGCATAAGCAGAAGGTGCTTGCGCTCGCGCACAAAGCTGGACTAGTGCGAGGGAAGGGCGTTTGTGCTTCCACGCAAAGATGCACTTGTGTGAGGGCACCTGTGCTTCCATGCAAAGTTCCACTCATGCGAGCCCTGTCTTACCCCACAGTGTCCCTCTGTGAGAGAGATGGGCGGTTTAAAAACCTGACAGAGGTAGGTAGGTAGGTAGGTAGATATATAGATAGATGGATGGATGGATGATAGGTAGGTAGATAGACAGATAGATAGATGATAGGTAGGTAGGTAGGTAGATAGGTAGATAGATAGATAGATAGAATATGTGATTAGATAGACAGATGTAAATAGATAGAGATAGATAGATGTAGGTAGGTAGGTAGGTAGATAGGTGGATAGATGATAGATAGAGATAGATGTAGGTAGGTAGGGAGATAGAGATAGATAGATGGATGGATGTACGTAGGTAAGTAGGTAGGTAGGTAGATAGGTGGATAGATAGATAGAATATGTGATTAGACAGACAGATCAATAGGTGTAGATAGATTGATTAATTCCAGAAACTTTCAGACTGTCAGACAAATACCGAGAACTGTGATCTTTTTGTCGGCCTATTTTCAAAGTAACCACAATGTTAATCTGTGTATCCAAGCAAAGGAAAGGGTGAATAGCAGCTATTCAGCTTCTTACCTTATCCGTGCAGAAGGTTAGATCCCAAGCTGTTCCCATTTTGTTCCTGTTGGAATGCCTACAGGGGTCAACAGCCACAAATTGGGCCCAACATTTTTGTTGCGAAACAGTTGAATTTTACCTTTCCTGGCCCCCGCTGTTAAGTGAATCGCTGCGGTGGTTAAGATAGGGACATGGTTGTTAAGTGAATCTGACTTCCCCGTTCATCTTTGCTTTGCTCTGCTCGCCAGAACGTCGTAAAAGGGGATCGCATGACACCCCTCCCCGGGACACTGCAACCATCATAAATATGAGTCAGTGGCCAGGCATCTGAAGTTGAATCACGTGACCAGCGGGGCTGCTGCAGTGATTGTTAAGAGTGGAAAAACAGTCATAAGTCACCGTTGTAACTTGGAATGATCACTAAACGAACCGTCGTAAGTCGAGGACAGACTTTGGCCCTGGACCTCGCTAGGCGTGCCTGAATTATTTGTCGCCGCTGATCGTAAAAGTTGTGAAAAAAATAAAATAGGACGAGTGTGAAAATCCCTGGGAGATGAGTCAAGATATTTTTGCATCTTTTTGCAAGATTTTTTTTTTTTGCAGTTCGCACCAGGCAGAGAGGTGGAGAGAGATGATGCAGCACGTTCCTTGCAAGCCCTCATTATAGTGCAAATTCAGACAACTTGCTCAGGCAGGCAGAAGGAGAGTTTCTCATTTATTTTATTTTATTTTATTTATTTTGGAACCCTGCTTTATATTTAGTTGGTTTTCTCGCCTCTTCCGTTCGGAAGGTAGGAGGTGATATATCAAGTGTCAGATAAATTGGATGCAGGAATACGGCTTACTTTTATTGAGTCTCTGCGTGGCAGAAGAGAAGGACGTTAATATTTTTCAATAGTCCACCTTTCCCTTTTTAGGGAAATCTAGGTCTTCATAATAATAATAAAGTTGGAAGGGACCTTGGAGGTCATCTAGTCCAACCCCCTGCTCAGGCAGGAAACCCTATACCATTTCAGACAAGTGGCTGTCCAGTCTCTTCTTAAAAATTTCCAGTGTTGGAGCATTCACCACTTCTGGAAGCAGGTTGTTCCACTGATTAATTGTTCTCACTGTCAGGAAGTTTCTCCTTAGTTCCAGGTTGCTTCTCTCCTTGATGAGTTTCCATCCGTTGCTTCTTCTCCTGCCTTCAGGTGCTTTGGAAAATAGCTTGATTCCCTCTTCTTTGGGGCAGCCCTTGAGATATTGAAACACTGCTATCATGTCCCCCCTCGTCCTTCTCTTCATTAAACTAGACATACCCAATTCCAGCAGCCGTTCCTTACATGCTTTAGTCTCCAGTCCCCTGATCATCTTTCTTGCTCTTCTCTGTATTCTTTCTAGAGTCGATAACTAGAGATGAAATATACGTAATTGGATTCTGACAGAAATATAGAATAGAATAGAAATATAGAATAGGAGAGAAATATAGAATAGAAATATAGAATAGAAATATAGAATAGAGAAATATAGAATAGAAATATAAGAGAGAATAGAAATATAGGAGAGAAATATAGAATAGGAGAGAAATATATTAGAATCCACCAATGGGTTAACTCTGCCTTCCTGCCCATTAGTCAGCCAAATTTGTCACGCCCTTCCTTGGGTGGCCACTCCCCATTCTTTGACTCGGTTTTGGCCCAGGCGGACGTGATAAAATTGGCTCCCGGTCTAAGGCAGGTAGTAGATATTAATTCCTTGGTGGATTCTCTCTATATTCTCCATTCACAGCCTTTTTCAACAGCGCTGGGATCAGCGCTGGATGAAATAGGCTGTAAAAAGACAAGGAAGGGTTTTGTTTTGTTTTTTTCCCTCTTTCCTCACTCCTATGCAAATCTGAGGCTCCTTCGTGGCTTTATTCAAGATAAAGCGAGGGAAAACAAACTGCCTGCGCAGCGCTTAGGCAGCGGATCGGCTCCTTCCCGGGGCTTTCCCCCCCGCTTTGTTTTAGCGGCTAGGAGTCCTGCCGGCTGCCCTTTGCAGCGCCTAGCTATCTGAAAGGGGGGAGGGAGTGATCTAGCGGCAGCGCCTTCGGATTGGGAGGGTTTTTTTTTTTTCCGGCGAGATCGCTGGATTAAACGGAGCGATCGTTTTCCCCTTGTGCCTCCCTGCTGGCTCCGCCCGCCATTTTGGAAAGCGGAGCACGCCGCGGCCACCGGAAGCGGCCTATTTCTTCTTCCGATTTACATTTCCCGCCACTGGAGCTGCGGCCGGGCAAGCACCGCCCACGCTTCCTGTCCAGAGACTTGCTCCGTTTGCCATTTTTTTCCCCCTTTTCCAATCAAACCGTCTCCACAGCCCCGCCCATCCTCAGCGCGGTGGTTCACGGGATGGATTCAATCTTTTCCTTGGCAGTTTTGATTCAGTTGATTGATTAAATAATAATTGATTCAATCCTTTGCCTTCATCCTTCCCCCACCAGCAGGGAAGAGCTGCAGGAAAGCTCCCCTCTCCCCTTAACACACATCCTTCCTTCCTTCTCCCCTCTCTCCCTATTCCCTATCCCCTTTAACAGTAAATAATAAACCCAGAGCAGATATTAATAGACATTGACATTACAGAATAGCAATTAATAACAATAAAAACAACAATTAATAACAACAAAGACTAATAATAGATACATAAATACAATCTACTCCATCTCACAATCCATTCCCAGAAACGCCTGCCCAACCAGTGTGGTGCAAATTGTTCACCTGACCACACTAAGCCTACCTGCAGTCTACAGCGAGCAGTATCGCCGCAACAGTAGACAGACCGGACAACCTCCTACCACCGGTCCAGTGGTCAGAAGAGCAGGACGACCACTCCCTGTTGCACCTGTTCAGCCTCTCTTGCCAACTGATCCCTGGCCAGACCTCCCTCGTTGCCACTGAGAAAGCTCCATCCAGGATGGAGGAGTCCACGTTGTCTCAACCCAAGAACACCGCCTCCCTTCCCACCAGCCACAAAAGACAGAAATCCTCCAAGCAGGAGGCGGGAGGCAGGATCAAAGACAAAGCTAAGTCCATTTCTGGAGGGAAACCTTCCAAGTTGGAGGAGAAACTGGCTAAGAGAAGGCACCAAGCTCTAGAGAGGGAATTCTCCAGAGCGCAAAAGCGGGCCAGGATAAAGGCGGAGCAAGTGGAGGAGGCACCTTTTGATCTTCCCTTGGGACCCTCTACTCAAGGGGCGTGGTTTCCGGAAAGGTCAATCCAGAACCCTAAAGAGGAACGGCCCCAGGCAGCCACCCCTGAAGCCACCTTCACCCCCACAGCGGCAGGGCTGAGGAGGACGGAGACCAAAGGTCTCCCCTCCAAGGACCGGTTCCAATCCATAACCAGGCAGGCTTTCGACAGACTGCTGGCCGCTAGGGTCAACCACGGGTCGAGACCCAAACCCGTGACAGCCATGACCCCATCCTTTTCCCAACAAGGGGAAACCGGACACCGGGAACGCGCCTCTCTACGACGATCCTTTCTAAGGAGGGATTCTTCTCGTAAGGTTAAGCAACAGCAATTGTTATTGTCAGAGGACGAAGACCCTACCCCAGATCCACCCCGCTTCAGTGGGCTATTCAACCCTTCCTTCTATCTTCCGCTGCTCCGCAAAGCTAGTGACACGGCCAACGTTGGACCGGACCATACCCCACAGCTAGACCCACCGTCCAGGATAAACCGATTGTTTTGCAAACCAGTCGTGGTCCAGCACCACGTTCCCTACCCGACTCTCTTTCAGGATGCGATTAAGGAACAATGGTCAGCACCGGGCACCTTTCCCCCCTTAAGGAGAACAGTCAAGAAACTGTTGAGCACAGCGCCACAACAGTCAGAGGACCTTGAGGTGCCAAAGGTGGACGAACCCTTAGGGTTTCTTTTCTCCCCGATCCCAGTGTCGGGGGACATGGCGGAGGTCCTACAGTCCGATGACAAGAGATGGGAAATTGCCTTCCGCAGGACCCACCAGGCAGCGGCGTGGGCTGTAAAAGCCGCCACTTGTGCATCCTTCTTTGCACGCGCTTCCTTATCTTGGATTTGCCAAATGCAAAGTAGAATTCCCCAGCAAGAAGTACAGACGCAACAAGACCTGAGCACGCTGGCCGCTGCATCAGAATATGTTTCTGATGCCACACTACACGCGGCCCGGTTCTCATCCAGAGCCTTAGCATCCAACGTCTCGGCACGTAGGATGCTATGGCTCAAACACTGGCAAGTCGACCCAAAGGTCAAGTGGCACTTAGCCTCGGCCCCGTACCAGGGTGGGCAGCTGTTTGGAGAAGCTTTGAACCCTTACTTGACCGAAAACAAGTACAAACGTAAGGTGCTGGTCCATTCCACGGGCACGGGTTTTTCTCAACCATCCTGGGGCCCCACACCTAGGCAGGACCGTCAACCAGACAGGTCTGGATCCAGAACCAGGTACCAGGGCCAGAGCCAACGGCCCTTTTGGGAGGGGGGACACCCCTACAGAAGGTTCAAGTGACTCTCAAACCCCCCACCCCCACCCATAGGTGGCAGACTGGCGCTATTCTCCCGCCAGTGGGAAGCCACCACCATGGACTCCCAAACCATCTGGTACGGTTTGTCTCTAGAGTTCATATCCAGTCCCCCAGAACACTTCATCTTTTGCCCCCAAGCCAGAAACCCCGCCAAAAGCAATCTCATGCAGGAGGCCATCTGGCACCTCCTAGACTAGAGATAAAGGCCATAGAACAGGTTCCGGTCGGAGACCGGGGGTGGGGGTTCTACTCCATCCTCTTCGTGGTTCCGAAGACCTCGGGGGGGTTGGAGGGCAATCCTGGACCTCAAAGGCCTGAACCATCGCATTCCCTACAGAAGGTTCAAAATCCTAGAATATTTGCTCAATGCCCTAGTCAAGGGCCTTGCCCCCAATACCATCTGCAGACAGGTCGCGGCACTATCCACCTTACTTACATGTGCAAACTCAGCTCCCTTGGCACAACACCCCAGAATCCGTGCTTTCCTTAAGGGAGCCACCAGCACAAAGCCACCCGTAGTCCATAGGTATCCCACCTGGGAATTGCCACGAGTCCTCCGGGTCCTCACCAAGGCACCGTTCGAACCCATCAAGCCGTGTACCCTGAGGGACTTGTCTCTCAAGGTTGTTTTCCTGGTCGCGGTCACCTCGGCCAGGCGCATATCGGAACTCGCGGCACTGTCGGTCAGGGGGAACCTCTGCTCCTTCCAGCAAAACCGTGTGGTCCTTTGCCTGGACCCAACCTTCGTTCCCAAGGTCAACACCACGTTCTATAGGGCCCAAGAAATAATCCTATCAGATTTCTGCCCCAATCCAGCCCATGCCTTGGAACGACAGTGGCACGCACTGTACGTTCGCAGGGCACTGCGATACTATATCAAGCGAACGGCACCCTTCCGCAAGTCGGAGGCCCTATTCGTCTCGTTTCATCATACCTCTAAGGGGCAGAAGGTATCTGCTTCTACTATGGGCAGGTGGATCAGGACCTGCATTGTGGAAGCATATCAATCCCTGTCCCTACCAACACCAGGGCAGATCACAGCACACTCCACTCACAGTGCTGCGACCTCTGCGGTGTGGGCCACACAGGCCTCTATCGAGGAGGTCTGCAGGGCGGCGACATGGTCCTCGCCCTCTCCATTCATCTGACTCTACAAGATAGACCGCTTCGCGTCCGCTTCCTTTGGAAGGAGGGTTCTCCAAGAGGTAATCATGGGGGACGTAACAGCGGCCTCTCCGGTTCCCCTCCCATTGGGACAGTAAGCTTTTGGTTTGTCCCATTGGTGGATTCTACATCTCCTGTGCTGGAGAAGGGGCGTTGTCTTACCTGAACGCCTTTTCTCAGCACGGAGATGTAGAATCCACTCCCACCCTTAAGAATAACTAGTTCATATTAGGAAACCGGGAGCCAACACGTTCAACTCCAGTCAGCTTCACCCTCGTCAAAGAATGGGGAGTGGTCACCGAAGGAAGGGCGTGACAAATTTGGCTGACTGGGTCTAATGGGCAGGAAGGCAGACTTAACCCATTGGATGGATTCTACATCTCCGTGTGGAGAAAAGGCATTCAGGTAAGACAACATCCCTTTTTAAAATTAGACTATCTAGCCTAGAATAGAATTAACAGATTGTAGAATAGAATAGAATAGAAATATAGAATAGAATAGAAATATAGAATAGAATAGAGTTACAGAATAGAATAAGAGTAGAGTAAGAGTAATAGAAATAGAATAGAATAGAGGTGTCAAACTCAATTTCATTGAGGGCTGCATCAGCATTGCGGTTGCCCTTGGGGGGCCGTGTGGGTGTGGCCTACTGGGTGGGCATGGATGGAGTGGGTATGGCCTACTGGGTGGGCACATGTCAACGGTGCCTACTGGGGTGTGTCAAGGGTGCCTACTGGGTGGGCATGGGCAGGAGTGGGACAGATCTGAGGGTCTCTGGCACAAGAGGGTGGGACCAGGGCAAGCGCCAAGGCATGGTCCACTGGAAGAGCCTGCTGAAACCCCTCCCCCAGAGCCCATCAAGCCAGATATGTGAAGTAGGTGAGGGCCATTTCTGGCCACTTCCAGGCGATGGTGCATTTCTTCATTCCTCACAAAGGGTGACACCTCCCCAGCATGCACCCAGGGGGCGGGGCCGACGCAGCAGGGGCTGGTTCCTCGCTGTTTCCAGACGGCCTTGTGGAGCTAAGACTGAATGCGTTTCAGCATCGATGGCCACCACAAAATTGTACATTGGCTCCCGGCCGGCCTGGTCCAGGGCCAAGACAGCGGGGGGCCGTTCCCTCACTGTTTCCAGGATGGCTTCGCGGGCCACATGAAACCACCTTGTGGGCCACATCTGGCCCCTGGGCCTTGTGTTTGACATGTCTGGAATAGAATAAGAGTAGAGTAGAGTAGAATAGAATAGAATAGAATAGAATAGAATAGAATAGAATAGAATAGAATACATGGAATGGAATGGAATAGAAAATAGACTAGAATAGAAAATAGAATAGAAAATAGAACAGAATAGAATAACTTTATTGTCACTTTAAATGTACATTAATTAGCATTAAAATGAGATTTCGTTGCACACCGCTCTCAAAAGGGTCACCACCTCCAATATACACTGCATAAATGAAATAACAACCACAACAACAGCCTTTTGTACAAATCTAGGCATTTGTGTTGCAGTGAGAGAGATACTTTATGCCCTTCATTAGAACTGCTTTTAAATGTTAAACTCTTCTGCCATGGTGTGGAATATTCCCTGTTTCTCAGAGGTCTATTATTTGCAAGGAAAATAGGATGGTGAAAAAAGAGGGAATCAGAGAATGATAATGAAAGAAACGTGCAGCGACGGCACAAATATGTAGCCTGTGTTGGTTCCACGGTATATTTCTCATAAAAGGCCTCGAGGCAAATGCAGCTTTCCGCTTTTCATTTCTCCAAACATAGATAAGAATTTCTCGGTAGGTCCAGACCCAGAAATGGGAAGGTGAGCATATACAGGCAGTTCTCAACTTACGACCGTAATTGAGTGTGCAGTTATAGTCGTTAATTGAGACATCATACGGCCCTGCCTGATTTTACGGCCTTTTTAATCCTGAATGTTAAGGGATTGCTGCAATCACTAAGGAAACCCATTGCCTGTTGTCTGGTGTGTTGTTTTTATGTTGTTGTTGAAAATCAGAAGTACATTTCAATTTCTGAAAAAAAAATGTTATAAAGTGACTATCTGTAGCTCGGGTGAGTTGTAAGCTTGGAGCCCGGAGGGCAAAGCTTCATCCTCAAAATGTTATATATTATGGTCATGTGACTTTGGGATACCGCAAATGGCCATCAGTAGGAGGCCTGTCCGTCAGAACTTCGAATCTGGGTCTTTCTTGGGATCAGTCGTAACTTCAAATGGTCAGTAAGCAACCAGTCGTAAGTTAAAGACTACCTATATAATAATAGAGCTTTTTCAGATTTTGGGTGTGATTTAATAGGGGTAACGTTGAAATGCTTGTGCAAATTTTAGGCTCTCACAAATATCTGTTTGTAGGGAATGATCTTCTGCGTGAGACAGACCAACTTCTTGCCTTCTCAATATGTTTGCCTGAAATGGGATAGGGTTTCCCATGAGCAGGGGGTTGGACTAGAAGACCTCCAAGGTCCCTCCCAACTCCTCCTCCTCCTCCTCCTCATCATCATCATTATATATTACTTGGTTTGTCAACTGAATAATGATACAGTTACAAAAATATTCTGCTACTAGTGCAGTTCTGGATGTGACTATTCAGAAATAAGCCCCATTGTAATCTTTGGAATTTACTTCTATTTTGATTTTTAGAATTGCAACCTCTATGTGAAGTAGTTTATGGTCCAACACTTGTCTGAAATGGCCTAAGGTCTCCTGCTTGAGTAAGGGGTTGGAGTAGAAGACCTCCAAGGTCCCTTTCCAACTCTGTTATTCTGCTTTCCTTCCTTCCTTCCTTCCTTCCTTCCTTCCTTCCTTCCTTCCTTCCTTCCTTCCTTCCTTCCTTCCTTCTCCCTCTGTCTTTCCTTCCTTCCTTCCTTCCTTCCTTCCTTCCTTCCTTCCTTCCTTCCTTCCTTCCTTCCTTCCTTCCTTCCTTCTCCCTTGTCTTTCCTTCCTTCCTCTCTTCCCCCTCCTTCTGTCCTTCCTTTTCCTTCCTTCCTTCCTTCCTTCCTTCCTTCCTTCCTTCCTTCCTTCCTTCCTTCCTCTGTCTTTCCTTCTTTCCTTCCTTCCCCCTCCTTCTGTCCTTCCTTCTCCCTCTGTCTTTCCTTCCTTCCTCCCTTCCTCCTCCTTCTGTCCTTCCTTCCTTCTCCCTCCCTCCCTCCTTCCTTCCTTCTCCCTCCCTCCTTCCTTCCTTCTCCCTCTGTCCTTCCTTCCTTCCTTCCTTCCTTCCTTCCTTCCTTCCTTCCTTCCTTCCTTCCTTCCTTCCTTCCTTCCTTCTCCCTTGTCTTTCCTTCCTTCCTCTCTTCCCCCTCCTTCTTTCCTTCCTTCCTTCCTTCCTTCCTTCCTTCCTCTGTCTTTCCTTCTTTCCTTCCTTCCCCCTCCTTCTGTCCTTCCTTCTCCCTCTGTCTTTCCTTCCTTCCTCCCTTCCTCCTCCTTCTGTCCTTCCTTCCTTCTCCCTCCCTCCCTCCTTCCTTCCTTCTCCCTCCCTCCCTCCCTCCCTCCCTCCCTCCTTCCTTCCTTCCTTCTCCCTCTGTCCCTTCCTTCCTTCCTTCCTTCCTTCCTTCCTTCCTTCCTTCCTTCCTTCCTTCCTTCCTTCCTTCCTTCCTTCCTTCCTTCCTTCCTTCCTTCCTTCCTTCCTTCCTTCCTTCCTTCTTCCCACTGGAGGTTTTCAAGAAGAGATTGAACAACCATTTGTCTGAAATGGCATAGGGTCTCCTCTTGAGCAGGGGGCTGGACTAGAAGACCTCCAAGGTCCCTTCCAACTCTGTGACTCTTAATTTCTAGTATGTCTGTTTTGTGGGGGTACAGGCATCCTCAACTTGCAACCATTTGTTTAGTGGCCATTTGAAGTTACAACGGCACTAAAAAAAGTGACTTATGACTGGGTGGTTTTTTTTTTTACACTTACGACCGTTGCAGCATTCCCACGGTCACGTGATCAACTGCCTTGGCAACTGGCTCATATTTACGACGGGGTGCAGTCTCCCGGGGTGACGTGACCCCCTTTTTTGCGACCTTTGGACCAGCAAAGTCGAGAGCTGTGTGGCCAACCTAACCCCTGCTGTGATTCCCTTAATAGTGGCGACAAGAAAGGTCGTAATATGGGACAAAACCCACTTGACTCGCTTAGCGCCATAAATCGGGGACTCAATTGCGGCCATTTGACAGGACTGCCTGTAAACGTTAGGCCTGATCCATCCTTGATTTTAGCAACTGTCGCTTGAGGCAGGGGTCTCCAGCCTCCTAGGGCTATGGCCCCCTCCAGGTCCTGAGCCATTTGGAACCGGGCTGTGGAAGCAGCGGGCGAGTGCGCATGTGCGCCTTCCCACTTTGTGAACAGCGGGCGAGCGCCTGTGTCTGTGCTCCGATTGTGTGAATGGCAGGTGCGATTGTCCGTCTAGGCTGGGCTGGTCAGGGGAGAGGAGGGTGTGCTGGATGGCCAGGCAGAAGCAGCCAAAACATTGGCAAAACTGGCCACTATAAAGTAAGACTAGTGGACTTCAACTCCCAGAATTCCCCATTGAGAAATTATTGGAGTCGGAGTCCACCTCTCTTAAAGCATGCTGGCTGGGGAATTCTGGGAGTTGAAGTCCACTCCTCTTAAAGCCTCCTGGCTGGGGAATTCTGGGAGTCAGAGTCCACCCTTCTTAAACCATGCTGGCTGGGGAATTCTGAGAGTCGAAGTCCACCCCTCTTAAAGCCTGGCTGAGGAATTCTGGGAGTTGAAGTCCACCCCTGTTAAAATCTCCTGGCTGAGGAATTCTGGGAGTTGAAGTCCACCCCTGTTAAAATCTGGCTGAGGAATTCTGGGAGTCAAAGACCACCCCTCTTAAAGCAAACTGGCTGGGGCATTCTGGGAGTTGAAGTCCAGCATTCTTACGGTGGCCATGTTTGCAAATGAAGTCCACAGAGCTTACACTGACCAAGGCTGAGTAATGCTGACCTGGTACAGTACGTATCCCTGGTTTATACAGCTACTCCTTGCCTTACGACCACAATTAAGCCTGCAATTTCATGCGCAAGTCAGAACAGTCGTAAAGCAAGTCCTGATGAGACATTATGAAGGTTGCAAATGGCGGTCGCATGATCCCAGGATACTGCAGCCGTCACAAATACATGTCAGTTGCCAGGCCCTCGAAATTTTGATCCAGTGACCATGAGGCTGCTCCCGTCAGTTGGCAACGCGAGGACCAGTTGGAAGTCACTTTTTTCCACTGGCGTCGTAATTTTGAACCGTCATGAAATGAATGGTTTAAGTCGGATTGCCTATGCTAAAATACAGGTATCCTGAGTGAGCCTATCTCCTAGCTGACGTGATGCAGGGAAGTTTACAGAACTTAGCATGTATAGAAAAGTGTGAGAAATTTTGTACAGGCAGTCCTTGGCTTAACGACCATTCATTTAGTGTGTCATGGTTCCGACAGATGAAACTCTTCAAAAGAACTTGCATTGTTTACCTTAAAGGATCTTTATTTTGCCTAGCATAATATCGGCACTGCATAATCGAAGCCAAAAACTGAATTCCCCTCCCCCGAGCACATAGTATCAAAGCACAATTTCCTCCAATTAACAGTCATAAATCACATTCCCCAATTAGCTTGAAACGCAGGCTTCCTCTCCAGTTTTCCAGCCCACCAATTCCTTATCAGCTCTGAGTTCAATAACCTTGATTCTCCCGCTAGGTTTAGTGTTGTTATGTCTAGCTGGACTCTGGTTCACATCCCCCCCCCCCCCAGCATCATCTAACTTTAAAAGCGAAAGGGAAAAAGATGGCTACATTTCCATCTGCTGTCAATGCAAAAACATCCGATGTGAGCAGCGTTGACATAGTGGATGTTCAGAGTTACAATGGCACTGAAAAGAAATGTGACTTACGACCATGGCAGAATCCCTGTAGTCACGTCACGTTTGAGGACCCCTGCTTTAAGGAACTGAAAGTGGGTCGTTTGTTCTGAGAAATCTTTTGTGCTGTCCTCAGAAGCACCCAGATCCGTGCGCTGCGCAAGGAGAACAGAACATTTTGCACATCGCCGCTTAAAGCTTCGGTACGGTTTGCAACGTCCCGGCCGTTTACCGAGTGTGACGTGCTGCCAAAATTAACTTACGATTGCCACCCTTTGGCAGAGCCCCCCCCCCGGTTATTGCAAAACGGGACCGGAGGTGTCCCGGGCTGGCTAGAAGAAGGGATAAGTAAAACGCAAGGCTCGGGAGTGTGTGTGTGTGTGTGTGTCAAGCCTCTGAGCATTACTCCCCATCTCTTTGTGCCGGTGGTCCATGAGTTATTGCGGTTCCTGCATAGAGCAGGGTGTCAAACCTGGATGGCTGCCCTTGCTGGGAGATTGAACAAAAAATATATCTCTGCAAACGTTTATTTATGTAACTCAACGCAAATCATGTAACTCAACGCAAATCTTTATTCGTTCTTAGCTCAAGAGTGCCGAATACAGAAATTTTAAAATAGTAAAGTAGTGAATTAGAAAAAAGCACATAAGAAAGGAGATTGTGTATGTATATATGTGTGCGCAGTCTATACTATATCTCTGTGTTTATTATAAAGATTGATATAGTTTATATTTATAAATTAAATTTAAATCTAATTATAATTTATAAATATCTATTATATTTCTCTCTCACACACACACACAGAGAAGATTGAGAGGGACAGGACAGCCATTTTCAAATCTCTGAATTCAAATCATAGCATCGATGCTTTGAACCAGGACTCTTCAAACATGGCCCTTTTATGACTTGTAGACTTCGTACGCTGGCTGAGGAATTCTGGGAGTTGAAGTCACAAGTCATAAAAGGGCCACGTTTGAAGAGCCCTGCCCTAAAGGGTAGAAACGGTTCGCTTCCTTTAGCAGAATAAAACCCTCCCTGGTCAATCGCAAGCTTTAGACTCGCTCCTCGAGATTTAAAACTTCCCAAGTTTTCATCCGCCACAGAACTATTTCCTTGCCTAATTTGGACCGTCGATTCTTCTCTTCAGGATCCTTGCCTTTTTGTCTTTGCAGTGGGGAGGAAAAAAAAAAAAAGAAAGTATTCAATCAAGTCCAATCCGAGGCAATCCTGGGATTGATCCGGGAGTCGGGAGACGTGCCGAGGCCAGATCCGTAGCCCAGCGCCACCTGCCAGCCTGTCCGACATGTCGGGGCCTGTGCCAAGCAGGGCCAGAGTTTACACAGATGTAAATACGCACAGACCACGGGAGTACTGGGATTATGAGTCGCATGTGGTAGAATGGGGGTAAGTGTCCTGGCCTGTTTTGCTTTTGGGTTCCAAAGCTCTTGTAACCATTGTAGATTCTGTTCTATTCTGCAGTCTGTTATCTCTGTTCTGTTCCTATTTCTATTTCGTTCCATCCCCATCCCATTCTAATTTTCTGTTTTGTAATCTTCCTCTCCTCACCCCCGCCCTAGCTTGATTTTTAGGTTTGTGCCTCATCCCAAAACTAGGGCTTATTTTAGGCCCACTCCCAAAAAATCAAGCTAGGGCTTATTTTTGGCGTAGGCCTTACTTTCAGGGAAACAGGCTATGTATGTTGGCAGGATTCTCCTGGAGAGAATGATTGAAGCTCATCCAGCATCACTCTCTACTCCAGTGTTTCTCAACCTTGACAATTTTAAGGCATGTGGACTTCAACTCCCAGAATTCCACAGCCAGCAATGCTGGCTGTGGAATTCTGGGAGTTGAAGTCCACATGCCTTAAAATTGTCAAGGTTGAGAAACACTGCTCTACTCAAACGTGAGCTTGCTGATCGTCAACCCAGTGTCCAAACCACTGAGCCACCACACACAGCCACCAGCTGGGGCTAGAACTCACCGTCTCCTGGTGGTTGGCCCAGAGTCAACCAACTGGCTTCCGTGCCTAAGGCGGGATTAGAACTCACCATCTCCTGGTGATTGGCCCAAAGTCACCCAGCTGGCTTCTGTGCCTAAGGCGGGACTAGGACTCACCATCTCCTGGTGATTGGCCCAGAGTCACCCAGCTGGCTTCTGTACCTAAGGCGGGACTAGGACTCACTTTCTCCTGGTGATTGGCCCAAAGTCACCAGCTGGCTTCTGTGCCTAAGGTGAGACTAGAACTCACCATCTCCTGGTGATTGATCCAGAGTAAACCAACTGGCTTCCGTGCCTAAGGTGGGACTAGAACTCATCATCTCCTGGTGATTGGCCCAGAGTCACCCAGCTGGCTTCTGTACCTAAGGCGGGACTAGAACTCACTATCTCCTGGTGATTGGCCCAGAGTCACCCAGCTGGCTTCTGTGCCTAAGGCGGGACTAGAACTCACCATCTCCTGGTGATTGGCCCAGAGTCAACCAACTGGCTTCCGTGCCTAAGGCGAGACTAGAACTCACCATCTCCTGGTGATTGGCCCAGAGTCAACCAACTGGCTTCCGTGCCTAAGGCGAGACTAGAACTCACCATCTCCTGGTGATTGGCCCAGAGTCAACCAACTGGCTTCCGAGCCTAAGGCGGGACTAGAACTCACCATCTCCTGGTGATTGGCCCAGAGTCACCCAGCTGGCTTCTCTACCTAAGGCGGGACTAGAACTCACTATCTCCTGGTGATTGGCCCAGAGTCACCCATCTGGTGTCATTTCCCACAAATGTTGAACGGGCCCATCGCGTACTTAAAAGCTTTTATCCCTCTGTGGCTAAAACCATGCGTGCAGGGGTTTCAAAGCCAATAAATAAGAAAATAAGAATTGGTCAGACAGTGACTTGATGCCTGCTGCAAAAGGAAAAAGGATTGATTCATTGCAGCCCTTGTTGACATATTATCTGTTAGGTATATCTTCCCTTTCTAGCAGGAGTTCAAAGCAACCTACATAGCACTCTCACCTCTATTTTTTATCTCTCTCACACACACATGCTGCCGCGTAAGGAGGTTAGGCAGAGAGATTGTAAGAGTCTCCAGGTCAGCTTCATCAGCTTCCATTGCTGAAGGGGACCTTGTTCTTGCACTCTTGGGTCTTAATCCTCTGCTTTCTGAAAATTATTTAGGACAGTGGTTCTCAACCTTTTTAATGCCGCGACCCACCAACCGGTCGTAAGTCGAGGACTACTCAACCGGTCGTAAGTCGAGGACTACTCAACCGGTCGTAAGTCGAGGACTACTCAACTGGTGCAGCCCCGTTTGCAGAATGGGACTTTTGGCGGGCTCAGCAGGGCACAGACAGCCTGGACAATTCCTATTGGCTTTCAAAAGCCAATAGAATAAAAGGGAGGAGCACAGCTAAGGAAAAGGGGGGAAAAAATGGCGGACTGCGTTGTTTGGCGACCCCCATGAAATGGTCGTTCGACCCCAAATGGGGTCCCGACCCACAGGTTGAGAACCACTGATTTAGGTAATTAGAGGACTATAGGCTAAAACATAAGATCAACGGTTGCAGGAACTGGGTGTGTCTAGTCTAACAAAGAGAAGGAAAAGGGGTGACATCATAGCAGCCTTCCAATATCTCAGGGGCTGCCCCAAAGAAGAGGGAGTCAAGCTATCCTCCAAAGTATCCGAAGACAGGACAAGAAGCAACGGATGGAAACTAGCCAAGGAGAGAAGCAACCTGGAACTAAGGAGAAATTTCCTGACAGAATAATTAACCAGTGGAACTGCTTGCCTCTGGAAGTTGTGGGTGCTCCATCACTGGAGGCTTTTCAAGAAGAGACCGGACAGCCATTTCTCTGGAATGGTGCAGCATCTCCTCCTTGAGCAGGGGGCTAGACTAGAAGATCTCCAAGATCCCTTGGAACTCTGTTATTAAATTTCTGAGTCCCAAGGATTCTCTGCCTGTTTTAGCCGGTATTGGTCTAGATCAGGGGTCTAGAATTCTGGCTGAGGAATTCTGGGAGTTGAAGTCCACAAGTCATAAAAGGGCCACGTTCGAAGACCCCTGGTTCAGGACTACATACCTGTATTACATTCTTTATGAGGGGAAAAAAAGCAGAAAACTTACCCTTGTTCTACATTTAGTTCTACATTAATTACCTCTCCTCCAGCCTCGGAGCCACAAAACAGCCAACAAAAATCTGAACTAGGCCTCTATCTACTCTTTTTTTCCAGAATGTTCCTTCAAGATTTCCTCAAAATACTCATACCTGTCTTATATATTCTATAGAACAGGGGTCTTCAAACTTGGCCCTTTTATGATTTGTGGACTTCAACTCCCAGAATTCCTCAGCCAGCATGCCTGGCTGAGGAATTCTGGGAGTTGAAATCCCCAAGTCATAAAAGGGCCAAGTTTGAAGACCCCTGGTTTAGATTGATCAGTGCTCCCTAGCAAATTTTAACTGTGCCATCAGCATAAAATCTGGAGGTTTGGTCTAAATTTTGACAGCGGGAAGAGTACATATGAAAGTCTAATGTTTAAGTGACCAGGCTAAACATCAGATCGTGAGTTCTAATCCCTCTTTAGGCATAAAAGCGGGCTGGGTGAGTTTACTCCAATCACCGGGAGGTTCTGAGTTCTAGTCCCATTTTAGGAAAAAATAAAAGCTGGGTGACTCTGGGCCAATCACCAGGAGAACTGAAGAAAACCGATTTCTTTAAATTGATTTTCAAGAAAAAATCAAAATTTAAAGGAAGTCCAGTTTCCTTTAAAATAAAAGCACCTTTGAGAGAAGATGTATTAGTGAGAAACATGTTAGCAGACTCTTGATTTTTCACTACTACAGACTTAACAGTTCCCCTTCTACAATGAGTTTTTTCTTTTAACACGAGAATGCTTTTGGTTGGTGAATAATTGAGTTCTTTCCCCTTTGCATAATGCTCTTTTTTTTTTTTTTGTCTTTGTCTTTGTCATTACAGGAATCAAGACGACTATCAGCTAGTTCGGAAGCTGGGCCGGGGCAAATATAGCGAAGTCTTTGAAGCCATCAACATCACAAATAATGAAAAAGTAGTTGTTAAAATTCTGAAGGTGAGACTGCTGTGCAGTGGGGAAGATTTTACCCAATGCTCCTTAGTTAATTTCAGCCAATTTTTTATTCCTCATCATTAGTATTGCTCAATAGTAGCAACTGTGAGAGGGATCTCGGAGTCCTAGTGGACAATCACTTAAAACAGGAGCTGATTAGATGATGAGAGGTCTGGAGGCTAAAACATAAAAAGCTGGAATTGGGTATGTCTAGTTTAATGAAGAGAAGGACAGGGGGGACAGGATAGCAGCCTTCCAATATCTCAGGGGCTCCCCCAAAGAAGAGGGAATAAAGCTCTTCTCCAAAGCACTTGAAGGCAGGACAAGAAGCAACGGATGGAAACTCATTAAGGAGAGAAGCAACCTAGAACTAAGGAGAAACTTCCTGACAGTGAGGACAATTAACCAGTGGAACAACCTGCCTCCAGAAGTTATGGGAGCTTCATCATTAGAGGTTTCTTAAGAAGGGACTGGACATCCCTTTGTCTGAAATGGTATAGAGTTTTCTGCCTGAGCAGGGGGTTTGGACTAGATGACCTCCAAGGTCTCTTCCAACATCATCATCATTATTATTATTATTATTATTATTATTATTATTATTATTCCCAGGGAAAGACAAGCAATCTGGGGAGATTCTTGTAATATAGTCAGGGGTCCCCAAACTGTAGGCCAGAGCCCACTAGCAGTAGCAACCAGTGGCTCATGGGCCACATAAATCATCATCATTATTATTAGAATCACAGAGGAGACTGCAAATTAATAGCTTAGTTAATTGCTCTGTCCCTTTATCATTCTTGAGTAGGGGGTTGGATTTGATGATCTCCAAGGTCCCCTCCAACTATTATTATTATCGATCATCGCACAGTCAGCCAGATGTTCAGACTGGATTTGGCATTTTGTCTACCTATCGAGTCCTTACCCAGGACCTGGGATGGGCAGATGTGGATGTTTGATGGTATTACAGATATCGTCGCAGGATGGAAGCAGTTCCTAATAAGGCCGCCTTTTGCAATTGACTAATAGCGAATTTGTCAATGCCAATGGTGTTCAAGTGGTGCTCCAGTTGTTTTGGGATTGCACCCAAGGAGCCTATGACTATTGGTACTACCCTTGCTTGCTTTTGCCACAGTCTTTCTATTTCTATTTGTAGGTCTTTGTATTTTGTTATCTTCTCCAGTTCTTTCTCTTCTATTCTGCTATCTCCAGGCACTGCCACGTCCACTATCCAGACTTTTTTGTCTTTCTTATCGACAATTGTTAAGTCTGGGGTGTTATGTTGCAGGTGCTTGTCTGTTTGAATTCTGAAGTCCCAGAGCAGTTTAATTTTATCATTTTCTATGACTTTCTCTATTTTATGATCCCACCAGTTTTTGCTTACAGGCAAATGATATTTTTTGCAGATCTTCCAATGCACCATTGTTGCTACTTTGTCATGCCGCTGCTTGTAATCAGTCTGTGCAATCTTCTTGCAACAGCTTACCAAGTGATCCACTGTTTCTTCAGCTTCTTTGCATAGGCGGCACTTACTGTCTGTTGCTGTCTTCTCAATTTTGACTTTGTATGCATTTGTCCTTAAGGCTTGGTCTTGTGCAGCCAGAATTAGTCCCTCGGTCTCTTTCTTCAATTTTCCTGCTCTTAGCCATTGCCAGGTTTTATTATTATCTGCTTTCCCAGCTATTTTTTTCATGTATTGGCCATGTAGTGCTTTGTCTTCCCATGCCTCTATTCTGTTCTTCATTTGGTCTTTCTTGTAGGCCAGTTTGGTCTCTCCAGTAGTTAGTAAGCCTTCCTGATATACTAATTTCAGTGCATCTTCATCATTGTTCTCCAGATATTCTTCCAAAGCCATTTTTTCTTCTTCAACCATCTGATGTACTTGTAGCATTCCACGCCCACCTATTTGCCTTGGTAGATAAAGTCTATCAATGTCACTGCGTGGATTATTATTATTATTATTATTATTATTATTATTATTATTATTATTATTATTATTATATTTTTATTTATTTATGGTTTAATTATGGTTTGTTTGATAAATCACTTGGCTAGGGTGACACCGAGTTAAGTTATAAAGGGGTAAGATAATGCTTTGCCAATAGAAGGGAATATTTGTAGCTCAGGACTACTACTACGTCCTTGCAGACGTTTTATTACCAAACTAGGTAACATCATCAGTGCTGTTGTGTCCAAGAAAACCACCAAGCTCAGAGAGCACCAAGGACACCACAAAAAGGATTTATTATGCCACTCATGTTCCTCGCAAGGAGCCTCTGGTTAGTTAGTGTTAATTGTGTCAACATGCTATGAATGGAACTTTTAAAGATGTAAGCTAAATGTTATGGTGGCTTAACAGCAGATGACTAGAGATATGCATGCTGTTCCTTTGGAAAGTGAAGGTGGAGCTTAAGCAGATTAAATCAGATTTCAACCATACTTCTCAGCGCATGACTCAGAAGAAGCCTCAAGGAATGATTTTAAGGGGGATGTGAATGTGCACACACGTGCAGCTGGATGTGGCAATGCAAATATTAGCAGAGTATTATCCTGGCGTATGTTTTAAAAAAGAATACAGATTAGTAGTTAGAAGAGAGCTTGGAGGTCATCTAGTCCAACCCCCTGCTCAGGAAGGAAATCCTATACTATTTCACACAAATGGCTGTCCAGTCTCTTCTTAAAAACTTTCAGTGTTGGAGCGTTCACCGCTTCTGGAGGCAGGTTGTTCCACTGGTTAATTGTTCTCACTGTCAGGAAGTTTCTCCTGAGTTCTAGGTTGCTTCTCTCCTTGATTAGTTTCCATCCGTTGCTTCTTGTCCTGCCTTCAGGTGCTTTGGAGAATAGCTTGACTCCCTCTTCTTTGGGGCAGCCCCTGAGATATTGGAAGACTGCTATCCTGTCCCCCCTCGTCCTTCTCTTAATTAAACTAGACAGACCCAATTCCAGCAGCCTTTCCTTATATGCTTTAGCCTCCAGTCCCCTAATCTTTGTTGCTCTTCTCTGTACTCTTTCTAGAGTCTCAACATTTTTTTTACATCGTGGTAATCAAAACTGGATGCAGTATTCCAAGTGTGGCCTTACCAAGGCATTGTAAAGTGGTATTAATACTTCACATGGTCTTGATTCTGTCCCTCTGTTAATGCAGCCTAGCACTGTGTTGGCCTTTTTGGCAGCTGCGGCACACGGCTGGCTCCTATTTAAGTGATTGTCCACTAGGACTCCGAGATCCCTCTCACAGTTACTACTATTGAGCAAGGTACCCTCTATACTATACCTGTACATTTGGTTTTTCTTGCCTAAATGTATTTTTTTGTATCGTGGCGACCAAAACTGGATGCTGTACTGCAAGTGTGGTCTTCTCAGTGCAGTATTAAGTATTTTATTTTTTGGCTATGCTCAGGGAGATGACTTAACACGGGGGTAGGCAACCTTGGCTCTTTTATGACTGGTGGACTTCAACTCCCAGAATTCCTGAGCCAGCATGGCTCAGCTTGGAAACCTCCCTTTCCCCTCAGCAGGGCTGGCTGAGGAATTCTGGGAGTTGAAGTCCACCAGTCATAAAAGAGCCACGGTTGCTTACCCCTGCCTTAGGCCTAAGGGAAGATGTGTGCTGCTCAAACACTCTGCTGGATCCATTCCTAGCTGCTGGGCGGGTTAAGCCTCCTGGCTCTGCCAGTTCCCAACCAGGTTGTCCAAAACACAAACCATGGTCTAGCTTACAGGGGTGGGGAACCTGGGCTCTTTTTATGACCCGTGGACTTCAACTCCCAGAATTCCTGAGCCAGCATGGCTCAGCTTGGAAACCTCTCCCTTTCCCCTCAGCACGGCCAGCTCAGGAATTCTGGGAGTTGAAGTCCACGAGTCATAAAAGAGCCAAGGTTGCCTCCCCCTGGCCTAGGACTAGGCCTCTTTATGACTGGTGGACTTCAACTCCCAGAATTCCTGAGCCAGCATGGGGGAACTATGGCCCCCTCATGACTCATGGACTTCAACTCCCAGAATTCCTGAGCCAGCCTGGCTCAGCTTGGAAACCTCTCCCTTTCCCCTCAGCATGGCTGGCTCAGGAATTCTGGGAGTTGAAGTCCACGAGTCATAAAAGAGCCAAGGTTGCCTACCTCTGACTTAACAGCAGGTCTGGCCTACTTTTCTCTCCACATTTAAGAGCTGCCTGGAAAAAGGTTTTACGTTTGTTTGTATTATTATTATTATGGATCATCGCACAGTCAGCCAGATGTTCAGACTGGATTTGGCATTTTGTCTACCTATCGAGTCCTTACCCAGGACCTGGGATAGGCAGATGTAGATGTTTGATGGTCCCTATTATTATTATTATCTGAAAACTTCATATTCTTGTGGTGTGAAATCCATAGGCATTTTTTTTTTAAAAAAAAGTTACAATGGCCTATTCTGGGAAGAAAGTCTAGGGAGCAGTTCCAAAACCACAATTGCGCAGAAGAAAACAGACCTTTGAGCTGCGGGCGTTGAGAAAAGGGCCCTTATTTTGTACTTCTGTGACTTCCTTAATTAGGGATTCTGGGCTAATTAACTCCTGAGGGCCCAGTTCCAAAGAGCGCAGTGGCCAGTGGGATTTCTCCTTGTTTTTCTCTCAAAATTGCAGACTTCCAGAAAGAATACTGCAAGCCTGTTTTCTTGAATTTCCACTCGATTCACTATTCTGTTGCCATGGGAAGGGCTGTTTTTGAGGGAACAAGAAGAAGAAGCTCCCCAAAGTCAACTTCTTGAATTGTCTTACTGATAATTCTGGGTTATTGATTTCGGAACTAATTGAAGCCGAGCATTGGAATTGTCCTTTGTGTATGTTTGATGGATATATCGTGTGGGATCCTTGATGCTCTTGGAGCTTGTTTGCTTTTTTTTTTCCAGACGTTTCATGACCCACCTAGATAATATCAGGGCTAGAAGGGAGTGGGGCTTGTAGAGGAGGAGGATGACTGGGGGGTCCTTAGTGCTCTCTGCTCGGTGGTTTCTTTGCAGACGTTTCATGACCCATCTAGGTGACATCATCAGCGCTAGAAAGAACGGATTTGAAGAGTGGAGCAGGATGAGGAGGATGGGGGGAGGAGAAGGAAAGGAAGAAGGTAAGAAGGAGGAGGAGGAGGAAGAAATAGGAAGAAGAGAAGGAGGAGGAGGAAAGATGGAGGTAGGAGAAGGAGGAGAAGGAAGAAGGAGCAGAAGGAGAAGAAGAGGAAGGAGGAGGTTAAGGAGCTGGAGGTGGACTGTGGGGTCCTTGGTGCTTTCTGAGCTTGGTGGTTTTCTTACAGACATTTCATGACCCAACTAGGTAACATCTTCAGGGCTACAAGGAAGTGGGATTTGCTCTCTGTTTGTATACACAGTGGTTGTCCTTGTCAGTGTTGATGGGACTGTTCTTAGTGGTTTTTTGACTGGGCTGTTGTTTGCTCTTTCCTTGTTGGTCTGAGCTGGTAGTTCCTCGGTTGTCCTGCCAGAACTGACAGAGCAAGCCAGTTACATGTAAACAGAGTGCAAACTCCACTCCCCGTACGCTGATGATGTTCCCTAAGTGGGTTATGAAACGTCTGCAAGAAAACAACCAAGTTCAGAGAGCACCAAGGACTCCACAGTCCTCTTCCTCCTCCTCCTCCTCCTCCCTGCAAACCCCACTCCTAGCATGTATGATGTTCCCTAGTTGGGTCATGAAACGTCTGCAAGAAAACCACCAAGTTCAGAGAGCACCAAGGACCCCAACAGATTAATCCCAAGCTAGCAATAGTCTCTTCTATTGATGCTTTACTATCCTCTGTCTAACAGCCTCACTACAGACTCCTGTTCATCTCCCCTCAGAATTTATATACACTTTCTTTTTCCAAAAGGCACATTATTTGCTTCCACAAACTCCCACAATTCAGTCACGTACTTTTTTGGTGCGAAATTAAACACAACCTTGTTTTTTTTTTTAACCCAAATATATTCCACAAGCAGAACTAGTGAGAAAGGCTGGTTGCAGCTGCAGTATTATTTTTTCCCCCTCTGCTGGGGCTGTGCCTGTCCTGACTTTAACCGGTGTCTTCCCTTGGTCAGCCGGTGAAAAAGAAGAAAATCAAACGAGAAATCAAAATCCTGGAGAACTTGCGAGGGGGCCCCAACATCATTGCCCTGGCCGACATCGTGAAGGATCCAGTGGTGAGTTGCTCTGAGGGGCAGTGGGTGGATGGAGGGAAGCAGGGGCCAAAGGGGCTGCTGTGTTTTATTTTTATTTCATTTTATTTATAAAAAGATAGAGGATGATGTCAGTATTTTCCCTCCCCTCACATCTATATCTGTCTGCCACCTAAATCAATCTGTCTCTATAAAATCAGTCTGTCATCTATATATGTCTCTGTGTCTGTCCTGTCTATCTATCTATCTATCTATATCATCTATCTATCTATCTGTCTATCTATCTATCTATCTATCTATCCTATCTATCTATCACCTACTGTGTCTGTCTGTCTATCTATCTCTATATGTCTGTCTATATCACCTTTCTATATATCTATCGCTCTATTTATCTGTCTGTCTGTCTCCTATCTTTCTATATTTCTATGTCTCTGTCTGTCTATCTGTCTGTCATCTTTATATCGTTCTCTCTCTCTGTCTGCTTGTCACATTTTAAAACTGACATTTCCCTCACAGAGGGATTCTGGCCACTGTATATTGTGTCTTTGTATTGTTGTTAGCTGCCCGGAGTCTCGACGCTGAGATGGGCGGCATATAAATTTAATAAGCCCACGATTTAGTTCAGGGGTAGGCAACCTTGGCTCTTTTATGACTCGTGGACATCAACTCCCAGAATTCCTCAGCCAGCCTGGCTCAGCTTGGAAACCTCTCCCTTTCCCCTCAGCGTGGCTGGCTCAGGAATTCTGGGAGTTGAAGTCCACGAGTCATAAAAGAGCGAAGGTTGCCTAGCCCTGATCTACTTCATCAGAGGCACAGAGTCTAGCTCCAAGTTGGCAGTCAGTTCTCCTGTGACTTGTCTAGGCAAATAGCACATTTTAAGCTGTGTGTGCGGACAAAATTGCTTATAAACACCTTTGTCATTTCAAATATTGGCCCAATTAGAGAACCTCCAGGACTGTATAATCATCATGGGCGTTTTTGGTCACAAGGTCCTAAAATGGTACAAGTGACATTTTATTTCCTATTTCGCCTCTGTTCCTCCCCCCCCCCCCAAACAAAAGGCCTGTTCTGAGTGGTTTGATCAAATCAGGCCTTAGACTTAATTCAGCTTTCTACAAAAGCAGCCTCCCCTTAAAGCTTTTTTCTGGCTCTAGAAATGCCGTCTGGCAGTCGGTCTCTGAGCAGCCTTTAATGCGGCCTAATAAATCATGCATTGAAGGAACCGCAGGTGTCTAACTTTCCTTTCTTCCTTCTTTCTCCTAGTCACGGACCCCCGCCTTGGTATTCGAGCACGTGAACAACACAGATTTTAAGGTACGGTTTCCCACCCAGTGCTTTTAATTTCTTGGCTTAAGGGGGGGGGGAGAGGAAGCTGTGATGGGGACACGGAGGCAAAGTAAGGTAAGGTGTTCCGTGATCTGCTTTTGGGAGGACTCCCGCCTTCTGTTTTGAGTTGCTGCAAATAGCTTGAGTGAAAATGTAAATTGAATGATGAAGACATAAAGGCTTAAAAAGTTAAAACGCCTCCTGGCCGGCCATCCACACCCAGAGAAGCAGAGATCAAACCACGATTAATGCTACTTAAACAAGCAATAAACCATGGCCTAATCAAGGAACTGCCAAGAAGATTCCCGCCAATATGGGCAAGGCAAGCGACTTGTGTACAGGGAGCACAGCTCACACCCTTCTAGCACTGATGGTGTTACCTAGTTTGGTAATGAAATGTTTGCAAGAAAATGGCCTAGCTCAAGAGAGATCCAAGGACCCACCCTCCTCCTCCTCCTCCTCCTCTCCACAAACCCCACTCCTTTCTAGCATTGATGATGTTAAATAGTTTGGGTAATGAAAGGTCTACAAGAAGACAAGCTCAGAGAGCACCAAGGACCCCGGAGCTCAGCCCTGAGCTACAAATAATCTATTTTATTTTATTTTATTTTATTATTTTATTTTATTTTATTAATTTTACTTTTATCCTGCCTTATTATTTTGTATGAGTAACTCAAGACAGGGAATACCATTAGTGCTCCTCCCTCTTTTATTTATTTTGTTCTATTCTACAATATATTTCATTCCATTCCATTATTCTTATCCCATCCCATCCCATTATTCTATTCTATTCTATTCTATTCTATTCTATTCCATTCCATTCCATTCCATTCCATTCCATTCCATTCCATATTTTCTATTCTATTCTATTCTATTCTATTCCATTCCATTCCATTCCATATTTTCTATTCTATTCTATTCTATTCTATTCCATTCCATTCCATTCCATTCCATTCCATATTTTCTATTCTATTCTATTCTATTCTATTCTATTCTATTCTATTCTACAATCGGTCTACTGTACTCAGTTTGTTCTATCCAACCCATCTCATCCTACCCTATCCTTATTCCATCCAATTCTTATTCCATTCCATTCTATTCTTATTCTTATTTTTTTCCATTTCTCTTCTCCATTTCTATTCTATTCTATTCCATTCCATTCCATTCCATATTTTCTATTCTATTCTATTCTACAATCTGTTAATTCTATTCTTTTCTTTTCTTTTCTTTCTATCCCTCTCCCATCCTATCCCTATCCTATTTATCCTATTTCTATTCCTATCCTGTTCTATTTCTATTCTTTCTCTCATTGGTTTCCCACCTCTCACCTGAGGTGAGAAGATTTGCTGGTTTACAAATTAACAATTCACAAAGCCATTCTTGACCTGTGTTCCCAACTTCTTCCAATTTAGCATTTTTGCTCCAAATCCCTTGCAATGTAGGTCGAGAACACTGAAATCTCACCGGGCAAGACAGAGATTTATTTTGGGGTTCCGCCATCAATCCTTCTCCCCTTGCCGGCACTGCACTAGGTGGCAGCTTAGCGAAAAAGATTGACAGGCCCTTGACTTGCCTGGCCCTTCCTTAATTGGGGGCTTAGAGATCCGATTTTCATAATAGTCCTTTTTTTTTTTTTTTACATCCTACCCCACAATCCCTAGTTGCAAACTGAAAGATTTCGGGGAGAATCAGCCAACAACCCCAGAAACACCCTGTGTGTGTGTGTGTGTAGATGGGCGGCATAAAAGTGTAATAAATAAGCAATAAAAAAATAAATAACCTGGGCAAAGTTAAGTCAGGCACTGTATCAAAAACAAAAGGGTGGGCCTATGATTCTTTAGAACAGAGGTCCCTCATCATGGCAACTTTAAGACCCCTGCTTTAGAAAGAGAAGAGTTCTTGAATAGAAATCAGGATCATATATACCAGTGGTGGCAAACCTATGGCACGGATGCCAGAGGCGGCACTCAGAGCCCTCTCTGTGGGCACACGTGCCGTTGCCCCAGCCTTGCCTCCTCCCCGTGACCCCCTCCTCTCCATCAGCCCCCCTGAAGGAGAGTCGCCCCCGAGCATGGCCCACACGGAGCAGCGCAGCCAAGGACATGGCAGCCAGGCAGCGTAGACAAGACTCTGCCTTCACACCCCATCACACACAGTAGATGCTGCGGGGCACGGGCAGAGGGTGTGGCCACCATGGCACTGCTGGGCTGCCTGGGCGATCTGCGGCAGGCCCTGGAGGCCATGAATGGTCCTGTGGGCAGGCGGGGCGGTGGATGGGGTGGCAGAGCAGCGGCAGAGCATCGGGGTGGAGCAGGGGCGAGGCTAATTTTTGGGCACTCGGTCTTTAAAAGTTTTGCCATCACTGATATATACAATACAGGTCGTCCTCGTATTAACGACCATTTATTTAATGGCCGTTCCAAGCTGGGGCAGGGCTGAAAAAAGTGGCTTATAATCCTTCCTTGCAGCATCCTGGCGGTTATGTTTGGATCCTTGGCAAGCCAGCATTTATTTGCAACGGTTGCAACGGTCCCAGGGTCGCGTGATCCCCCCCCTCTGTGACTTTCCCAGGTCAAGGGAGGAAGCTGGGACCCTGTGATTCCCTTAACCACCGTGTTCCGCTTAACGACGGTGGGAAAAAAAAGAACGTAAAGTCAGGCAGAAGTCAGTAGCTTTTATCAAGCCAGAAGACATTGCTGTGGATGCCCGGTTCCCACTCTGTAAGAAATTGGATGTGTGTGGGGGTCAATTATATGTGCAATGCAGCCCCCCCCCTCTGAAGACAGTCCTGCTACAGGGATCTGGCACAGGAAAATGTTAAATTAGGACGATAATTAGTTCAGGAAATGTGTATTTTAAGCCACCTAGAAGGATCCACACACTGAGATTGTGCCTAATTTCCTTGTTGGGTGAGAAATGGGAAGGTTGGTGCTGGATTCCTCTTTGACTGTGTTGTGTTAATTCCCCACAGCAATTATATCAGACGTTAACAGACTACGACATTCGGTTCTACATGTATGAAATCTTGAAGGTGAGTTGACTTTTGTTAAGTGCGTTTGAGGTGGTCCAGAAATAGCATTTGAGAAATAGAAGTCAGCCATTTGGGGGCTTGATAAGGTCTTTCTTCTTTCGCTGAGGAGTTAAGACAGACCAGGATAGTTGAATCAGATCTCTCTTGATTCAGATGTGTCCCTTTCTCCTTCCTCTCCTCTCCTTTCCTTCTCCATTTTCCCTTCCTTCCTTCCTTCCTTCCTTCCTTCTTTTCTTTTTCTTTCTTTTTTCTTTTTCTTCCTTCCTTTCTTCCTTTCCTTTCTTTCTTTCCTCCTTCCCTCCATCTTTCCTTTCCCTTCCTTTCCCTTCTTCTCTATTTTCTTCCCTTTCTCATTATTTAACAGCGTTGTAACCAACAGAACCTCAGAGTAGTAAGATTGGTTTCTCTTCAGAGTTGCCACTGCTTTATAATCTCATCTCTCCACCTTGAATAAATTGCTTAAGGAAATGTTTCTCAACCCAGAGGGGAGGGGAAGAGAGTAGGATGGGAGATGAGAAAGAGGAGGGAAATAGGAATGTTTTAAGAGAGGGTGGATGCGGCCTGGGGGGAGTGGGCAGGTCGTACCAATGCTTATTTTATTTTAAAATTGTATTGTACTTTTTTTATATATATAATGTTTATATGGAAAAAAATAAAAACTTTTAATAAGAAATGTTTCTCAACCTGGGCAACTTTAAAGAGAGGTGGACTTCAAAGTCCCAGAATTCCCCATGCTGGCTGAGGAATTCTGGGAATTGAAGTCCACATGATTAAGATTGAGAAACACTGGTTTAAGGTTTGGCTTCCTTGCCCTGTTCTTCCAGGCCCTGCCCCAGGCCTCACAAGGCCTCCCCCTTTCCCAAGGCCTCTCGTGCTTTGCTTCCCCTCAATTGGGGTCCCCAAAGGCTTTGGGCTGTATCCCACCCCATTGGGGCCCACACCCTTCTCTCCCCCCCTCAAATGCCAGCCATTTCACACTTTCAAAGATGTCTGGAGCTCAGCTTAAGGGAAAGAAGTTACTGGGTGCCATGTCGTGATCTCGGAAGTGGCCGCCATTTTCTGAGCAGCTACATTGAATTGTGGCCTTTTAGAAAATGGGCTACCTGTTGTTTGTTCTGCTTTGGAACATGAAATGCTTTGTATATATCAGGGGACTTCAAACTTGGCCCTTTTAGGACTGGTGGACTTCAACTCCCAGAATTCCTCAGCCAGGCATGCCTGGCTGAGGAATTCTGGGAGTTGAAGTCCACCAGTCATAAAAGGGCCAAGTTTGAAGACCCCTGGTTTAGGACTACATACCTGTATTACATTCTTTGAGGGGGAAAAAAAAGCAGAAATCTTACCCTTGTTCTACATTTAGTGATAATTACCTCTCTTCCAGCCGCGGAGCCACAAAGCAGCCAACAAAAATCTGAACTAGGCCTCTATCTACTCTTTTTTTCCAGAATGTTCCTTCAAGATTTCCTCAAAATATTCATACTTGCCTTATATATTCTATAGAACAGGGGTCTTCAACTTTGGCCCTTTTATGATTTGTGGACTTCAGCTCCCAGAATTCCTCAGCCAGGCACGCCTGGCTGAGGAATTCTGGGAGTTGAAGTCCACAAGCCATAAAAGGGCCAGGTTTGAAGACCCCTGGTATATATGAACCCCTCTTTCTGATCTTGGGGTATCTTTCACTTCTGCAGGCCCTGGATTATTGCCACAGTATGGGGATCATGCACAGAGACGTCAAACCTCACAACGTCATGATTGACCACGAGCATCGAAAGGTGAGGAACGGTGGACGGTGAGGGTTCACGCTCTTTCCCCTCTCTGTCCTTCAGTGGGCTGCCGAGGCTTGCCCCCTTACCTTGTGGCCTAGGTCAGGGGTAGGCCACCTTGGCTCTTTTGTGACTCGTGGACTTCAACTCCCAGAATTCCCGAGCCAGCCATGCTGAGGGAAAAGGGAGAGGTTTCCAAGCTGAGCCATGCTGGCTCAGGAATTCTGGGAGTTGAAGTCCACCAGTCATGAGGAGGCCATAGTTCTCTATGCTGGCTCAGGAATTCTGGGAGTTGAAGTCCATGAGTCGTAAAAGAGCCAAGGCTGCCCACCCCTAATTCAACAGCTGCGCTCTTTCTTTTTAGATAGTCTCAAGTGCATTGCCATTGTGATTATTCAGACAGTCTTTTGCCCACAACAGCCCTGTGAGGTAGGTCAGAAAGAGGATCTAGCCCAGGGTCACCCAGTTTAGCTTCCCTGGCTCATATCTGCCTCTTTAATCCAGGCTTCCTAAAACTAACTTCCCTAGAGCAGGGGTAGGCAACCTTGGCTCTTTTATGACTCGTGGACTTCAACTCCCAGAATTCCCGAGCCAGCCATGCTGAGGGAAAAGGGAGAGGTTTCCAAGCTGAGCCATGCTGGCTCAGGAATTCTGGGAGTTGAAGTCCACGAGTCATAAAAGAGCCAAGGTTGCCTACCCTGGCCTAGGTCTTGCTAAAAAAACGATTAGGAAAAAAGAGAAATTTGGTATACAGGCAGTCTTCGTCTCACAACAGTTCACTTAGTGACCGTTCAAAGTTACAGCGGCACTGAAAAAAGCTACTGAGGACCATTTTTCACACAACTGTTGCAGCATCTTGATCATGTGATCGAAATTCAGCCGCATGGCAACTGACTCACATTTATGGTGGTTGCAGCGTCCCCGGGTATGTGTGTGTGTGTGACGTGATTCCCCTTTTGCGACTTTCTGATAAGAAACGTCAGTGGGGAAGTCAGATTCACTTAACAACCGTGGTCCTAACTTAATAAACCCAATGATTCACTTAACCAGGGCACGAAAAGTCGTAAAATGGGGCAAACTCACTTAGCAATGTAGATTTGGGGCTCAATTGTGGCCGTAACTTGAGGACTACTTATATTCAATCAGCACAATGGGACTATGGCCTATTGTGAGCATCCTCTGGCTTGGACAGATAATATAAAACAAAATAATTTACTCTTATACTCTCTTTAATTTCTTTAGTACGTGGTCCTTAAGTTATGTGACCATTCAACTTACAACAGCACTGGGAAAAGTGACGTAGGGCCCTTTTTTTCCACACTTAATGACTGCTGGAGCATCCCCATGGTCACATGATCAAAATTCAAACTCTTGGCAAGTGGTTCATATTTATGATGGTTGCCACGTCCCAGGGGTCACATGATCCCCTTTTGCGGTCTTCCAGACAAGCAAAGTCAATGGGGGAAGCCTGATTCGCCTAACAGCCATGTGACTCACTTAACAACTGCAGGGATTTGCTTAGCGGTGGCAAGAAAGGTTGTCAAAAGAGATAAAATTCATTTAGCAACGTGTCTCGCTTAGCAATGGAAATTTGGGGCCTCAGTTGCGATTGCAAGTTGAGGACTGGCTGTAATTCAGTGGTACTTTTAAACCAGGGGTCTTCAACCTTGGCCCTTTGATGACTTGTGGACTTCAGCTCCCAGAATTCCTTAGCCAGGCGTGCCTGGCTGAGGAATTCTGGGAGTTGAAGTCCACAAGTCATCAAAGGATCAAGTTTGAAGACCCCTGTTTTAAACTACCGTATATGCCGGCGTATAAGGCGACTTCCGCAAGTGTTCAAATCGGCGCCAAAGACGGGGGTCATCTTATATGCCGAGTCGTCTTATACGCCGGAAATACTGATACCGTAAATGCCGGCGTACAAGGCGACCCGGCGTATAAGACGACCCCTGTCTTTATAGCCGGGCCGCATTCCTAGAACGTCGTCTTATATGCCGGAAACTACCAGTATTTCCGGCGTATAAGACGACTCGGCGTATAAGACGACCCCCGTCTTTGGCGCCAATTTCAGCGCTCGCGGAAGTCGCCTTATACGCCGGCATTTACGGTAGTTTCCAGCATATAAGATGACATTCTAGGAATGCAACTCGGCGACAAAGATGGGGGTCGTCTTATACGCCGGGTCACCTTGTACCCTGGCATATACGGTATGGCTGTTTCATTTCTGAGCTGTCTCTAATAATTGTGGATTTCTACAGCTTTTTTTTTTCTTTTAATTTCCTTTGATTCTGATTTTGTTACCCATTCCATCAGGGGATCTGCAAAGTGTTGCCAACCAAAGTAAAAAAAAAATCACCTCCCACCTTAATCTCTCTTCTTTTTTTTTTTTAGCTGAGGCTAATAGACTGGGGTTTGGCTGAATTCTATCATCCGGGTCAGGAATATAACGTCCGAGTGGCTTCCAGATACTTTAAAGGCCCGGAACTCCTTGTAGACTATCAGGTAATTGCGCTTTTGATGTGGAAATGACCACACACCTGGGAAAAAAGAATGGCCGGAACCAGCCATTGGGCTGCCCTAGTAGAGCCTAGGATGAAAAAAGAAAGCAAAATGAAATGAAAAAAATAAAAATGTTATTTAGAGCCAGTTTGGTCTAGTGGTTAAGGCACCCGGCTAGAAAGCAGGAGACAGTCCCACCTTAGGCAGGAAAGCCAGTTGGGTGACATTGGGCCAGTCACCAGGAGACGTTGAGTTCTAGTCCTCCTGCAGGCAGGAAGAAATGGGTGTCTGGGCCAATTGCCAGGAGGCTGGGAGCTCTAGTCCCGCCTTAGGCATGAATGCTGGCTGAGTGACTTTGGGCCAATCACCAGGAGACGTTGAGTTCTAGTCCTCCTGCAGGCAGGAAGAAATGGGTGTCTGGGCCAATCGCCAGGAGGCTGGGAGCTCTAGTCCCGCCTTAGGCATGAATGCTGGCTGAGTGACTTTGGGCCAGTCACCAGGAGACGTTGAGTTCTAGTCCTCCTGCAGGCAGGAAGAAATGGGTGTCTGGGCCAATCGCCAGGAGGCTGGGAGCTCTAGTCCTGCCTTAGGCATGAAAGTCAGCTAAATGACTTTGGGCCAATCACCAGGAGACGTTGAGTTCTAGTCCTGTAGGCAGGAAGAAATGGGTGTCTTTGGGCCCATCACCAGGAGGCTGGGAGTTCTAGTCCCGCCTTAGGCATGAATGCTGGCTGAGTGACTTTGGGCCAATCACCAGGAGACGGAGAGTTCTAGTCCCGCCTTAGGCATAAAACCTGGCTGGTGACTTTGGGCCAGTCACCAGGAGACAGTGAATTCTAATTCCACCTTGGACAGGAAAGCCAGTTGAGTGACTTTGGGCCAATCACCAAGAGACTGCGAGTTCTAGTCCTGCCATAGGTAGGAAAGCAACTGGGTAACTTTGGGCCAATCACCAGGAGACTGCGAGTTCTAATCTCGCCTTAGACATGAAAGCCGGCTGGATGACTTTGGACCAATCACCAGTAGACTGCGAGTTCTAGTCTCACCTTAGGTATAAAAGCAACTGGGTGGCTTTGGGCCAATCACCAGGAGATGGTGAGTTCTAGTTCTGCTTAGCCGCCCAGTTCCTCCCTCTTAGCCCAACCCAGCTCACGTGGGTTGTAGGGAAAATAGGAGGAGGAGGAGATGTTGGAAATGTTCCACTTAGCCACCGAAATTTGGGGCTCCATGATGTCCGTATGTGGAGGACTACCTGTGGATCGGTAGGATGGAAATTATGGGAGGTTTTCTTCCTACCTGCTGAATGCAGACTGTGCAAATTCCCCATGAGAGAACGCAGTCTATCCTTGTTGGGTCTTTTCCTTGTCGATCTGTAAGCGAGCCAGGCTGATGGACTTCTTCTTTCTTCTTCTTTCCCCTCTCCCTTCCTCCCCCCCCCTTTACAGATGTACGACTATAGTCTGGACATGTGGAGTTTGGGGTGCATGCTCGCCAGCATGATCTTTCGAAAGGAGCCCTTTTTCCACGGTCACGACAATTATGATCAGGTGAGTGCACAGGTAGCAAAACCTCCCAGCCTGCACCTTCTGCATGAGGTCAGCCTTGTCCAGGGGCAGGCAGACAGATAGTTCTCCAGCACTGGAGATGGAGAATCCACCAATGGGTTTCTCCCGGCCTGTACTTTCGGCATGAGGTCAGCCTTGTCCAGGGGTAGGTAGACAGGTAGATTTGCAATAGTGGCGAATATCTGTAGGATGAGGGTGAAGTTTCGTTCTCGGAACTTGTGGGTTGGTTTCCAAACGTTTTGTCACCAGACTGGGTAACATCTTCAGTGTTGGGGGATGTTAGTATTGGTGTTCTTCCGTTTGTGAGAACTTCAGGGGTGGGTGTGACAAGTGAGGGTCTTGTGATGGGTCAGGGGCGAGAGGCTGGTGATGGGTCTCCTGATGGGGACCCACAGCGACCCCAAGCAGCACCAGTTTGATTGGGGCGACACAAAAACCATTGGCAACGCCACCACCTGAGTTCATTGAAGCCTGGCACTGCATAAGCAGTTCCATTAACAGACACATTGTCAGAGCATGCACAATCTTGTTGCGCTGAGGTAACCCAGGAGTAAATACAGTAAACAGTGGTTTGTATTAAATGGTGGTTTATATTACACTATCTACAATATACGCTAGGAACAAAATACATGTGGTAAGACAGCACACTCGCAACATACAGCAATTACAGCAGGAAACGGACGAGAGAGAACACAGCAGCAAAAGCCTTCCCTTTTATACTCAGGCTCTTAAAGGGACACAGACCCTGCTCAGTTATTCTTACCATTGCATCATCCACCTTACATTGCATCATTACATAAGCTGCTTAGCTATGAAATTATCCTGACACACATCGACCTACAACCAGCCTATGAACCCCTCAGAATCCAAATCACACAGCCCACCAGAGACAGCAGTGGGCCATAATCATCCCGCACTATCTCCCCTCCACCAGCAGTTCACCTCCCAAGGACCATGATCTGATGTAACCCCCCCCCCCCCCATCGCAAGAGCCATCACCAGCCTCTCACTGGTGACTCACACCTGACCATCCAGGACCCTCACTTGATACACCCAGCCCTGAAGCCCTCTAAACAGAAGAGCACTGATACACATACACACCTCTTAAACTCCTCTGAAGATGTTACCTAGCCTGGTAACAAAATGTCCGAAAAACAACCCACAAGCTCAGAGAACGAACCTTCACCCTCAAGACAGGTAGATGCCCTGATAGACACATGGGACATCCTCCCACGAGGCTGCATCGCACCTGTTGTGGTTCCGTGGCAGCCTGTGATCCGGGTAGTTGAGGCCTGGGGAATCAGAGGAGGAGGAGGAGGAGGGGCCTGGAGAGCCATCAAACTAATGAAGAGGCTGGTCCCTCCATTTATGATCAAGCTGAGAGCCAGTTGTGCTGGGAAGCCAGGTGTGCTGGGACTGGGAGGAAGCACAGCTGGAAGACCTCGGAGACGCTCGTAAACGTAGACAGGTCACACGAGTAGGGTAGAGGGAGGCAATGGGGCGACTCCGGGGAAAGAGGAGAAAGCAGTGAGAAGCCAAGGCTTGGGGGTTGCGTAACAAAAAGGGAATGTGTGGGCAGGGCTGGTTGCTGGAGGCAACTGTTTGCAAAGAACTTCAGTGTCAAGAGATGAATCATTGCAGTTAAGTTAGTAAAACAGTTGTTAAGTGAATCATCGCAGTTAACTTAGTAACGGTTGTTAAGTGAATCACTGCAGTTAGTAACACGGTTGTTAAGTGAATCACAGCAGTTAAGATAGTAACACGGTTGTTAGGTGAATCACTGCAGTCGTTAAGGTAGTAACACGGTTGTTAAGTGAATCAGTGCAGTTGTTAAGGTAGTAACACGGTTGTTAAGTGAATCTGGCTTCCCTATTGGCTTGTCAGAAGGTCGCAAAAGGGAATCACATGATCCTGGGACACTGACCATTGTAAATATGAGCCAGTAGCCAAGCATCTGAATTTTGATCACGTGATCATGGAGATGCCGCAGTGGTCATAAGTATGGGGAAACAGTCATAAGTCACTTTTTTCAATGCCACTGGAGCCTCAAATGGTCACGAAACAAATGGTTGTTAAATCGAGGATTATCTGTATTAATTTTTTTTTTTATCATTACACCCCACCCTCTGTCTCCCGTTGTCTGTTTGCAGTTGGTGAGAATAGCCAAAGTGTTGGGAACAGAAGACCTTTACGACTACATTGACAAATACAACATTGAGCTCGACCCCCGTTTCAATGACATCCTGGGCAGGTAGGATGGAAGGGATCAAGAGCCAGATATGGAGGGCAGCCCACATTCCACAAATGGTGTTCATCTATGTGTGTGTGTGTTTTAGGAAGGCAGAGGAATGGAAAATCAAGGGAGTCCAGTTGCTGTAGGACATGGGTTGGCAACCTGTGGCTCCAGAGCTGCATGTGACTCTTTCAGCCTTCTGCGATTCCCGGTCATTTGCAGAGAGACAGAGAGAGGCACTTGCGCTTCCTCTCTCTCTCTTCCTCTCTCTCTTCCTCTCTCTCTCTCTCTCTCTCTCTGTGTGTGTGTGTGTGTAAAAAAGAGTGGCCTCATGCTGTTCTCCGACAAGCTGATAAGCTTATTGGGTGGGGCTCCTGCCTTGCTGTGTCTCAGCAGGAAGCAGCAGAAGGCAGCATCTCCCTCTCCCCCCCCCTCTCTCTCACACACACACACTGAGTGGGGGAAGAGGACTGGCATACCAAGGGCAGGAGAGAGCCAGCCCAATAAGAATGTGTGTCAGTTGATGGAGAGAGGGGGAAAGGGGGGGAGGAAGAGAGAGGGAGGGAGGGAAGGAGAGGGAGAGGAAGAGGGAGAGAACTCATGCACAGCAGCCTCTATTTCTTTTTAATTAAACTCTTCACTCAAGCCCCCTCCCAGTGTTTTCTGTGGGAAATGAGTCTAAGTGGCTCTTTGAGTGTTTAAAGTTGCCGACCCCTGCTGTAGGAGATAACCCGGCTGAGCCTAGGGGAGGGGGGTACGAGTCCCTGCGCCCCCACAAGAGATCTTGTTCCCGCTCATTTCTCTTGTCCATTAGTAGCTCAGATTCTTGTAGGAAACTTAAGCTTGCAATAAATCATTAGACTTATCCTGATTTGGCTGGCAGGTGAGAGTTGCCTTTTGGGAAATTATCTTTGGGAAACTGAAGAGCAGGTTTTGCCAACGAGCCTGGGGGATGCTAGGGGGGATACAGAGGTCATCAGGTGGCTGGTTTGATTGGTCTGTGTGTGTGTGTGTGTGTGTGTTGATTTCTATGGGGGAGGGTATTTTTGTAAGCTTCCCCAGAATGACCTTGAGTGATACCAATAAAGGAGAATATTTGCAACTGAGGGTTGAAATGAGGAGGGGTCCTTGCCTTGCTTGTTTTCTTGCAGACATTTCATAACCCAAATTGGGAACAACATCAATGTTAGAAGGGAGTGGGGTTTGTGGAGGAGAAAGGAGGAGGAGGAGGAGGAGGACTCTCCTTGGTGCTCTCTGAGCTTGGTGATTTTCTTGCAAACGTTTCATTACCAAACTAGATAACATCATCAGTGCCAGAAGGAAATGGGGGTTTGCTCTCACTCCCTTCTAGCACTGATGATGTTACCAAGTTAGGGTCATGAAACGGCTGCAAGAAAACAAGCTAGCACAGAGAGCACCAAGGACCCCACAGTAATCCTCCTCATCCTCCCCCCCCATAAGCCTTACTCCTTTATAGCACCGATGATACTGAGCTTGGGTAATGCAGTGTCTGCAAGAGAACAAGCTCAGAATACCAAGGACCCCACACTCTCTCTCCTCCCCCCTCCTCTTCCCCTCCACAAACCTTACTCCCTTCTAGCACTGATGAGAAAACAAGCTCAGAGAGAACCAAGGACCCCTCAGTCCTCCTCTCTCCTTCCTCCTCTTCCTCCTCCTCTTCCTCTTTCCATAAACCCCACTCCCTTATAACACTGATGGTGTCCCCTGGTTGGGTCATGAAACATCTGCAAGAAAACAAGCAAGCTCAGAGAGCACCAAGGACCCCTCAGTCCTCTTCTCTCCTTCCTCTTCTTCTTCCTCCTCCTCCTCCTCTCTATAAACCCCACTCCCTTCTAGCACTGATGACGTTCACTAGTCAGGTCATGAAACGTCTGCAAGAAAACAAGCAAGCTCCCTTGAATTGGGGAGCCCTACACATTTTCTTAAAAACAGTTTAGAACAACCTGACGCAGCTGCCAGGGACAGGTCAAAGGCCGCCGCCCTGATTGCGCTTCTTCCCTGTCCCGCAGGCACTCGCGGAAGCGATGGGAACGTTTCGTCCACAGTGAGAATCAGCACTTGGTCAGCCCCGAAGCCTTAGATTTCCTGGACAAATTGCTGCGATACGATCACCAGTCCCGACTGACGGCGAGAGAAGCCATGGAGCATCCTTACTTCTGTAAGTCCGGCTTTCGAGAAGCCCGGTCAAGCGTCCCTTTGCCGGACGAAACACCTGGCGGGAAATGATGACTTGATCTGCTTTTCGGAGTAACCCTGGAGAACAGGATCCTAGATGCTGCACTAACCGACTTAATTAGTTCTTCAGAGTGACAGGGTTGCGTCCTTTTCTGACGACAAGTTGATGTTGGCCAAGTACTTCCAAATACGGAATCAGACCTGGAGTTGATAGCTGAGATAAGGAAAAAAAAAAAATAAAGCTTTGTATAAGGACAGCGTTGTTAGAGCTGGGCCCCTTTAAGATGGGTGGACTTCATCTCTCAGAATTCCCCAGCCAGCTAATGTTGGCTGGGGGATTCTGGGAGTTAAAAGTCCACCCATCTTACAGTTGCTGAGCTGGCATTCTGAGAGTTGAAGTCCAGCCATCTTAATATTGCTGAGCTGGCCAAGGAATTCTGGGAATTGAAGTCCAGCCATCTTAATATTGCCAAGCTGGCTGGAGAATTCTGGGAGTTGAAGTCCAGCCATCTTAATATTGCCGAGCTGGCCAAGGCATTCTGGGAGTTCAGCCATCTTAATATTGCCGAGCTGGCTGAGGAATTCTCAGTCCAGCCATCTTAATATTGCCAAGGTTGGGAAACATAAGAATTTAGGGCCTTCTAAATGTGCTAGACTGCAGGATCAGATTTAATGTCGATGGGCTGGATAAGGATGTTGGCTTTTGTAGTCCCACTTTGGAGGGTTCTGGAAAACTGCACTAAACACAGGTAGTCCTTGACTTACAACAGTTCATTTGGTGGCCTTTCGAAGTTACAACGGCACTGAAAAAAGTGACTTGGGACCGTTTTCCACACTTACGACCCCTAGGGTCACGTGATCAAAATCCAGATGCTGGGCAGCTGGTTCATCTTGATGACTGCTGCTGTGTCCCAAGCTCAAGCAATCCCCTTTTGCGCCTTTCTGACAGGCGGGATCGATGGGGGAAGCCAGATTTGGTAACTTGGGATACTGAACTTAACCAACTGCCGTAATTCGCTTAACAACTGGGGCAAGAAAGGTTGTAAAATGGTGCAAAACTCATTGAACAAAGGCTTCACTTAATGACAGAAATTTGGGGCTCCCTTGTGGCCGTATGCCGAGGACTGCCTATAGATCTTTAATCCGTGTGCCTGCTGTTGCTGACTAAGCAGGTGGAATGTCTTTCCCGTTTACCCAGGCCATACATGCACACCCAATCTTAGGGCTTTTGCAACTGAGGGAAGGTGAGATAATGGAAGTCGAAAAGCTGCTTTTCCTCTGAAGACATTTCGCTTCTCATCCCAGAAGCTTCTTCAGGTTCTGACTGGATGGTAAGGAATGGAAGGATTTATACTCCTTGCAGACAGCTGGTCATTTGTCTTTGTTTAGAGGGTCATTGAGGCCACTTGGAGGTTAATCTGTATTTATCTGTGTCCTCAGGGTCGCTTGAGTAGTGCAGATGGGCATGGAACCTTCTTGGCTGCAGGATGTTTTCTGCCCAAGAAGGTTCCACACCAGGGGGTCTTCAGACTTCGCCCGTTTATGACTTGTGGACTCAGTTGAGGAATTCTGGGAGTTGAAGTCCACAAGTCATAAACGGGCCAAATTTGAAGACCCCTGCTCCATACCCATTTGTACTATTCAGGTGACCCTGAGGACACAGGTGAACTTCCAAGTGGCCTCAACAACTCTCTAAAGGAAGGCAAATGACCAACTGTCTGCAAGGAGTATAAATCCTTCCATTCTGCCACCATCCAGCCAGAGCTGAAGAAGCTTCTTGGATGAGAAGCAAAACATCTTCAAAGGAGAAAAATGAGAAGGTCCAGTTGCCTCCTGAAAAAGCACCTTAGGGACAACCAGGACCGGGATGACTGAGATTCTCCATAAACAGTAAGACTTGGAAGCTACTCCCTCCAACGGGGATGTTTGTTTTTGCAAACAGATTGTCAGAGCATGCACAGTCTTATTGCGCGAGATAACCCAGGAGTAAACACTGTAAACAGTGGTCATATTAAATAGTGGTTTATCTTACACTATCTACAATATTATAAATCGGGAACAATATACATACATGTGCTAATACAGCAGGATCCAACACACCAGTCACAGCAGGAAATGGGAGAAAATGCATCAGCAGAGCTTTCCCCTTTATACAAAGGCTGTTAAAGAGGCACAGACCCTGCTGAGTCATTTTCATCATTACATCATACATCTCCCATTACATAAGCTGGCTAGCTGTTCAATTATTACCTTGACACAGATCAGTTCTTGACTTAACGACAGGTTACTTAGCAAGTGTTCAAAGTTCCGATGGAACTATTTTGGGCTTCCAAAGTTTTGACGGTCAGCCCCCCATCCCCCTCTGGTCACGTGACCAAATTTCGGGCATTTATCAACTCTTGACATGTTGACGTCCATTTGCAGCATCCTACATTTAGGCGATTACGTTTTACGACTTTTCGTCAAAAAAAAACCCCTGTCCTTCCCGTTTCTGGCAAAACAGCAGCCAAGGGAACCATGGATTCGCTTAATGACTATGGCATTTGCTTTAATGACCGTCAGAACAACAACAACAAAAAAAGATCACAACTGTCAGGGCCGACAAGCATAACGAGCAGACACCGTGGCGGTCATCGTATGTTTTTCCTTTCCGTGGCGCCGAGTAGTTCATGCAAGGGCTCATCCTCTTCTTCCTTGTCTTTCCAGACCCGATCGTGAAGGACCAGGCTCGGATGAACTCAGCCAGCCTGCCAGGGAGTAGCACGCCTGTGAGCAGTGCTGGGATGCTGTCAGGTGGGTCCGTCCGGGGTGCTGGAATAGGAAACGGGGCTGCTTCTCCCATAAGCCATTCTGTTCCGCTGCTTGGATTCCCTGACTGGGCAAGACACTGCATATAAACAACCCCAACTCCTTTCTAGTGCTGATGATGTTACCTAGTTGGGTCATGAAGCGTCTGCAAGGAAACCACCAAGCTCAGAGGACACCAAGGACCCAACATTTCTCCTCCTCCTCCTCCTCCCTTCTAATACTGATGATGTTGCCTGGTTGGGTCATGAAACATCTGCAAGAAAACAACCAAGCTCGGAGAGCACCAGGGACCCCACAGTCGTCCTCCTCCTCCTCCTCTCCACAAACTGCACTGACTCCCTTCTAGCATTGATGATGTTACCTAGTTAGGTCATGAAATGACTGCCAGAAAACAGCCAGCTCAGAGATCAATATGGACCCCACAGTCCCTCCTCCTCCTCCTCCTCCTCCTCCTCCTCCTCTCCACAAACTGCACTGACTCCCTTCTAGCATTGATGATGTTACCTAGTCAGCTCATGAAACATCTGCAAGAAAACAGCCAGCTCAGAGATCAATATCAATGAGCCGAGGTGGCGCAGCAGTTAGAGTGCAGTACTGCAGGCCACTTTAGCTGACTGTGTTCAGCAGGTCAGCGGTTCAAATCTCACCGGCTCAAGGTTGACTCAGCCTTCCATCCTTTCGGGGTAGGTAAAATGAGGACCCAGATTGTTGGGGGCAATGTAAATATATATATACATTGCTTACTGGTGTACACCGCTTAGAGAGTGCTTGCACTTAAAGCGGTATATAAGTCTCATAAATAAATAAATATGGACCCCACAGTCCTCCTCCTCCTCCTCCCTCAGCTAGTGTTCCCAAGAAAGCAGAACTCTTGAAACTGGCAGGAACTTTTATTGGGAGACAGTGAAAGCAGCAAAACAAAGCATGAGCTAAAGAATTCCCGGGTAAATCGTTAACAATAAAACTTCCCTTCACAAACCCATCACCACCCAGAGTCCAACTGTCCGGTTCATTTCCAGCCAACCCACAGGTGCGAAGTTGTTATGGGAACCGGAGCTGATAAGGGACGGTTCCCAGGCGTTGCATCAGTTTTCACAACGTAGCGGAGATGATAAGGCAGATGCCCCTCTTGCACATTCTTCCCCCCTCTTTACACCCAAAGGGGTACATCTTAGAACAAAGTTAGGGATACATCATAGTTAAGAGAGAGAACATCTGTGATCCCCCCCTCCCAGCAGAGCAAAATCCCCCCCCCCTACAGAATGGCAGACCCCTGAAAATAAGCATTGAAGGGGTTCCTGACACCCTCCTCCCTGTAAACCCCACTCCCTTCTAGCGCTGATGTTACCTAGTTGGGTCTTATTTGGGGGGGGCAAAATTACTCTCTCTGGGTCCCTAATTTTCTCCTTTTCTCCCCCCCCCCCCACAGGGATTTCTTCAGTGGCGACGTCTTCCCCCCTCGGACCTCTTGCCGGCTCCCCAGTGATTGCCGCGGCCAACCCATTGGGCATGCCGGTACCTGCTGCCGCAGGGGCTCAGCAATAAAAGAATCCGCGTCTCCCAGATGCCGGACTGAAGCCACCATTAGGGCTGAGGGTCCTCCTCCATCTGCCCCCCACCACCACAGTCACTTGTAGCCGACGTTTGGGGGGGGCGGTAAGAGAGACAGGAGGAGCCATGGCTGAACCGTTGCTTGTGGATTGATCGTCCTTCCGTCACGTCATCCATATGTATATCTCTCTCTTTCCCTGGATATATATAGATATGGATGGATCTTCTCATGCCGAATTCTCCCCCCGCCCCCAGCCCGCCTGCCTTTTTTTTTTTTACTTGAACTTTTTGTAACTCAAGAGGAACCCCTTGGCCAAAATCCACCCGGCGAGCGTTCCACGGACTGTGTCTCGTCTGTCCTGCTCACCGTCGCCAAGTCCTCGAAAGACTCGCAAAGCGAGCACGCCGGTTCTTCCTGATCTTGGTTTCTCTCGTCCTGACGACTCAACCGTTGTCCCCAAACACCCCACCCCTTCCCCAACGCAGGGGAAACGTGTCGCCATCACATCCCTCCCACCCCTGTTGAATTCCGGCCTCGGGAACCCAGCAAGAGGGGGACGCCGGGCTTCTGGAAGGCCACGTCAGCATCTTCTGCAGCGGCGCAGAACGAACCCGGTTGCGGGGAAAAAAAGTCACAACGGTCAGATTCCTATTGGGTTGTCTTCTCAACGTAAAGCCTCCAGGCCTCGCCATTCCCGATCCGTATCTTCTTCAAAAGATATCCGGCCCCATTGCAAAAGCTCTCCCCGTAACGCCTTCTGGAATCCTGGAACATAATTTTTCACCTGTTTTTCCTTTCTTTTGTTTTTGTTTTTTTAAAAAAACATCTCAAACTTCGAACAGGTTAGATCTTGGGAAACAATGAGCTGAGGTGGGACGCTCGCTTGTCCAGCTCACCTGCCCTCCTCTTTTTTTCCCCTCTCCATGTGCCATATGGCGAGAAAGACCGCTGTGTGTGCCTGGGTGTTACTTCAAGGGAGCTGGCGGGAGAGTTGCAAGCAGTCTGTGACTTTCCTCCCCCCCAAGAGGGTGTGAAAAAACACAAAAACAGACCAACGGCGTCCTGGCGGAGGACCGTGTCCTCCCTTTTGGGGCTGTGTGTCTTGTCGACAACACGCCCCACCGAAGACTCCGTGTGTAAAATGGGTCTCGCTCTTCCTAGGCTGAAATACCCGACCTCGGAATTCCTGGCTGTAAATAAACTATTTTTTGTTTTGTTTTTTAATTTATCAAAGGTTAGGTTTAAAGTTGGCCTGTGCGCAGAGGCTCTCCCTCGGCCAGTATCCAATGTTCGACATGACGCACAGCTTCTTAACCCCGGGATTGGGGCTTCGGACCCAGAGGTAGGGCTGTGGCTGTGTATGACCCCGAGATTTCCCAATTCTTTCGGCACCTTGCCGGGATTCGCTGGCTGTCACCCTGCTCAGAAGCCTTACAAGGAGCATATTCACAAGCCAAAATGTCAGTGGATTTTGAGTTTTGGGGGGACCCTGTGTTTTCCTTCTGTCGCACTGAGATGTCGGGGTGGCAGCAGTAAAGGGCAGGATAGAAGACCTCTCCCCCCCCCTTTTCCAAATCTCCAGGGTCCATAGCTGGAACAGCCCATCCTGTAGGATATCACCGTTGGAACACTGTTAGGAGAGGCCTGTTAATTGCCTTGGGGATGAGGTTTTCGCGGGTGTTTGTATGTAGGTCTTTGGTTATTCGGGTTTTCTCCCGCGTCAAATTGGAAGTGTCTTGGTGACGTTTCGACGAAGTCCCATTTGTCATCTTCAGGCTGGTGTTTTCGGCTTCGTGCTTCTAGAAGCATGAAGCCGAAAACACCAGCCTGAAGATGACGAATGGGACTTCGTTGAGGCATTTTTGTGTTCGTCGGGGGCAGGATGAGACCCCGGGTGCAGAGCATCAAACGATAGCACGGGACCCTGATGAGAAAAGACTTCCGGATGGGCGCCGGCCAGATTTCCCCGCGGTGGATACCGTGGCGCCTGTGAGAAATTGGGAAAGGCAGCATAGGCGCGCCTAGATTTGAACTAGGACAGCTCCTCCGGGGACTTGGCCCTTTTGCTTTCTTCTTTTGATCTTTGAATTTCGCAAGAAGGGATTCATCTTGGGCTTCCCAGGAGTCGAGGGTGCTGGGTGCGAGGTGATAAGGATTTGGAGGATCACCAGGGGGAGCGGTATCCATCAAAAAGCTAACCCAAGACCGGAAATATTTGGTTGAGGGAGTGATGTAAACCAGTGTTTCTTTGATTCCTTCCCCTTTAAAAATGTGTGGACTTCAACTCCCAGAATGCCGGGCAGGAAGTGCATTCTGGGAGTTGAAGTCCACACATCTTAAAGGGGAAGGAATTGAGAAGCATGCATCTAAACTTTCTTCCCGGTGCTTATCCTGGCCTTGCTGCCCAAAACCTGCAGATTGTAACGTCTGTGTTGTAAATTACCTCATCTGTATACGTTGTATCAGAACACTTTATTAAAAAATTTCTCAGCACTTCCTGGGGATATTATGTTTTTCCCCCTCTTCTCGGGAGGGGGGGGAGCTGGCATTGTGTGAGATGGCAGGAAAAAAAGAAAAAGTAACGGCAGTATAAATAGTCCTATTTGCAAATTTGATTTTTTTTTAAAGATCTTGTTTGAAGTGATCTTTTTTATTATTATTATTTTGTTAGATTGGGCTTTTTTTTTTTTCCTTCTCTTTCTCTTTGGATTGACCTGAACAGAATTGTAGTGTCATTGTTGAAACTAACCCTTAATTGTGCTGAGAAGTTGTGCCATGGAGGTCTTTAATTTTTTTAAAAATAAAATAATTGAAAACAAAAGCCTGGCGGGTTCATACTCTTAAATAAAAGCAGCAGTGGGATAGATTTTAACTTTGGGGCCAGGGGACTTCAAACTCGGCCTTTTTATGATTTGTGGACTTCAACTTCCAGAATTCCTCAGCCAGCGTGCCTGGCGGAGAAATTCTGGGAGTTGAAGTCCACGAGTCATAAAAAGGCCGAGTTTGAAGACCCCTGTCTCAAATCTAACAAAATGGAGGATGGCTGAGGAATTCTGGAAGTTGAAGTCCACGAGTCATAAAAGGGTCGAGTTTGAAGACCCCTGTCTTAAATCTAACAAAATGGAGGATGGCTGAGGAATTCTGGGAGTTGAAGTCCACGAGTCATAAAAGGGTCGAGTTTGAAGACCCCTGTCTTAAATCTAACAAAATGGAGGATGGCTGAGGAATTCTGGGAGTTGAAGTCCACGAGTCACAAAAGTTTGAAGAACTCTGTTCTAGGCCTTTAAAACTGGTTTTTGATGTCTTTCCTTGCTGGTTGATGAGTCGGGTACTTTTACTTAACTACTACACATTTGGAAAAAGATAATACAGGAGGTCCTCAAGTTACAACAGTTCATTTATGATCGTTCAAAGTTATAACGGCACTGAAAAAAAAAGTACTTATGGCTGTTTTTCCTCACGACCATGGCAGCGTCCCCTGTGGTCATGTGATCAAAATTCAGATGCTTGGCAACTGACTCGTATTTATGACAGTTGCAGTGTCCTAGGATTGTGTGATTCCCTTTTGCGACTATGATCAGCAAAGTCCATGAGGATTCACTTAACCATGTAACTGATTTAACAACTGCAATGATTCATTTAACCACTGTGGCAGGAAAGGGTGTAAAATCGGGTAAAACTCACTTAAGAATTCCCAAAGGTGCTTTTTCAGGAGGCAGTTGGACTGTCTTGTTTTTCCTTTGAAGATGTCTTGCTTCTCGTCCCAGAAGCTTCTTCAGCTCTGACTGGATGGTTGAGGATTTATACTTGCTGCTCATTTGCATTGTTTTAGATGATCGTTGAGGCTATCTGGAGGTTTATCTGTGTCCTTAGGACCACCTGAGAGGTACAAATGGGTGTGGAGCCTTCTTGTAACTGCTTTAAGGACTGTTGTAGAAGAATGACACAGATAAACCTCCAGGTGGCCTCAATGACTCTAAAAGAATGCAAATGACCAGCTCTGGGTCCCTTCACTGAGTCTGTGTTGTCTGCATCTCAAAGTGGAGTGCAAATGCTTCCTGTAGTCTGCAGTGTTTTCTGGAAATCAGTTTCAGAATGATGCGGGAGCGTGAACGGATTTCCAGAAAACATTGCAGACTGCAGGAACCCTTTGCGCTCCAGTTGGAGATGCAGACAACACAGATTCATCCCCATCATCCTGTGCCCATCTTCAGTTATGAAGGGACCCAGGGCAGAAAACATTTGCAGCCCAGAAGTTCCACACCCATTTGCACCACTCAGGTGATCCTGAGGACACAGGTGAACCTCCAAATGGCCTCAAGGACTGTAAAAGGAGGCAAATGACTGGCTGTCTGCAAGGAGTATAAATCCTTCCATTCCCCACCATCCAGTCAGAACCTGAAGAAGCTTCTGGGATGAGAAGCGAAACATCTTCAAAGGAAAAACAGTTCAGTTGCTTCCTGAAAAAGCACCTTTGGGATAACTCATTCATTCAGCACTATCATGCTGTACTTAACCATCTTTTGTTTAGGACCGTTCCATCACCAGAAAGTGTGACCCGTGCCTGGTTTTCACAGGACTGTCACAGCATCCTCATGATCAGAATTTGGGTGCTTGGCAACTGGCATGTATTTATGACCATCGCACTGTCACACGGTCAACTTTTGTAACCTTCCCAGCCAGCTTCCGACAAGCAGATTCAACGGGGGAAGCCAGATTCATTTTAACAACCGCTTGATTCTGTATTTTTCTCCTTGTCTGTATTTGCAGTGATTCGCTTCAAAACTCTGGCCAAAAAAGGTGGTAAAATGAGTCATGACTCACTTAACGACCGTTGCTCAGCAATGGAAATTTTGGGCTCCATTGCAGTCGTAAGTTGAGGACTACACATATTTTGCCATAACTTTAATAAACAAAATTCATTATGTTTTCTGCATTTTGAAATGCACTTTTCTACCCATTTGGAGTCAAGAAATGTGTCCAGTGCCGTTTTCCTTTCATGGATGGAAAATCAAATTATGTTCCATCAAGAGCTCCTCCTCTGGAAAAGACCATAGAGATAACGAAAATAGAAGATTTGCAAGTATCTTCCCCATATTGATTAATATTGAGGCAACTTGTCATCCTCAGCAGAGCAGAATCTCTTTCAGGTGAGAGAACAAGAGAGAAAAGGAGAATTCCGCTTTTACGACCCCCCTCCTGCCTTTTTTTTCCCCAGGAAACAAGCGTAAGCCGTCGTAAAACGAAGGCTATCGTGCCTTTAACAAAGATGGCGTCGAAGGTATTTCCGGCCGCTTCCCCCTTCATCGGCCAAGTGAGAAACCGAAAGTTTGGCGGAGGCGGAAATGACGTCATGAGAGCATCGGGCTCTTTTGATCACGAAACAGCATGGCCGGCGGAGCAGCATACCTTTCCTCGGGCAGTCTGAAACCGAAGGCTACCTCGTGCCTTCAACAAAGATGGCGTCCAAGGCATTTCCGGCCGCTTCTTTCGTCGGCCAAGTGAGAAAGCGAAGCGATTCCCGCCGGGGGCGGAGCAGGAAATGACGTCACGAACGCTTCCGCCTCTTCCGAACACCTGGAGAACGTGGCCGGCGGAGCAGCATGGCGACCGAGGGAGGTGAAGAGCCCGGCGGAGGAGCGAAGGACGAGGCTTTAAAGATATATTGTCCGCGGGAAAAGGTAGAGGAAGGCCCGGTAAGGGTCGGGGTCGCCTCCGCGGCAGAGTCTCTGGGTCTCTCACGCCGGGGGTGGGGGTGGGGGGGTGGACTTCATCTCCCAGAATTTCTTGCCGTTGGCCCTGATGGAGGGCCAGGATGGGGGATGAAGTCTGCGGGCAATTCGGCTTAGGCCAGGGGTCCTCAATCATGGCAACTTGAAGACTCGTGGACTTCAACCCCCAGAATTCCTCAGCCAGCATGGGGGAACCATGGCCCCCTCATGACTCGTGGACTTCAACCCCCAGAATTCCTCAGCCAGCCTGGCTCAGCTTGGAAACCCCTCCCTTTCCCCTCAGCATGGCTGGCTCAGGAATTCTGGGAGTTGAAGTCCACCAGTCATAAAAGAGCCACAGCTGCCTACCCCTGGCCAAATGTCTGAATTATGCTCTCAATAGGCAAGTTCTCATCACAGGAGGAAGGAGAGCAAGAGGAAGCCCTAGACCAGGGGTCTTCAAACGTGGCCCTTTTATGACTTGTGAACTTCAACTCCCAGAATTCCTCAGCCAGTGTGCCTGGCTGAGGAATTCTGGGAGTTGAAGTCCGCAAATCTTCATGTGGCCAAGTTTGAAGGCCCCTGGCCTAGGAAACGGGCCGCCTCGCACTGGCTTCTCAGCCTTGGTCAAGGCACGCTGGGTGAGGAATTCTGGGAGTTGAAGTCCACAAGTCATAAAAGGGCCAAGTTTGAAGGCCCCTGTTTCAAAGCATCGATGCTGTGATTTGAATTCAGAGGTTTGAACACAGCTGTCCTGTCCCTCTCAATCTTCTCTGTGTGTGTGTGTGTGAGTGAGAGAGAGAGAGGGAAATATAATGGATATTTATAAATTATAATTTACATTTAATTTATAAATATAAACTATATAGATATTTATAATAGATAAACGCAGAGATAGACAAATAGAGAGAGATAGAAACATAGATACAGACCGAGGGGGAGAGAGAAAAAATATTAGAATGTGCAGAAATGGACAGACTTTCTATGAGGTTGAAAGAAAAAGAAACAGAATACTGTCAGACTTGGGGCTTGTTTATCAATGGCTAGAGAAAAGAATAAAGGATTAGGAATTAAACTTATACTAGTCAATGATAAACTCAGACAACACATTGTTGAATAAATGCTATTGAATTGTATGAAAAAAGTAATAAAAATTTTACCCAAAATTATATAATAATATAATTAATAATAATTAATTATTATTATTATTAATAATAATAGGGTTAATAGAATAGAATAGAATAGAATAGAATAGCACAGTTGGAAGGTCATCAAGTCCAACCCCCTGCTCAGGCAGGAAACCCTATACCATTTCAGGCAAATGGCTGTCCAGTCTCTTCTTAAAAACTTCCAGTGTTGGAGCATTCACCGCTTCTGGAGGCAGGTTGTTCCACGAGTTAATTGTTCTAACTGTCAGGAAGTTTCTCCTTAGTTCTCTAAGTTCTATAAATAAGAGACACAGAGATAGGCAGACAGATGGAGGCATAGATATATATAGAGAGACATAGATTCAGGATAACCCTAATCCTGCCCACAGCGTTTCTGCCACAGAATTGTTGAAAAGTACGTTTTCTTCACATAGGATACTAATTTTTAAATGCTTATCTTCTAACATTTTAAAGTGAGACCAGAGCAAGTTCCTGACCAGGCGTTGTCTCCAGAGCTGTTTGGGGCAGAGACTGAAGATGAAGAAAACACAATGATATGGGACCAATGCAGAGAGGTAAGGCAACTATAACGAGGGGATTTTACTCACTGCTTCTTTAGCTGTGAGTAAATTTGTTCCGGGGGAAGTCTCTGCAGTTGTGTCAAATTCATTGCCCATCTTTTTGTGGTGGGCATTGGTCCAAACAGCTGCCAAAATAATAATCTGTAGTGCATGGGCCTCGGAATTCCTTGTGGTTCTGGGGATAGTTTTTCTACAGACACTTGTATTCCCTCCCCCCCCCCCTTCTGTTCCTCTGCATGTCTGGCACCATACAGACAAGGAAAAAAGTACTGACGTTTCGCGACTTTTTCCCCATTGCTGGCAAGGGGTGGGTGCGGTTTCACTGTGATGCATCCAGCTTATGGGCCGGCAGTTTGACATGCCTGAGTTAGAAGCTAACCAGCTTGTTTAATGTGAGATGAATGATGCAATGTTAGGAATGACTCAGCAGGGTCTGTGTCTTTTTAAGAGCAAGCAGGGCCTGTATCCCTTTAAGAGGCTGAATATAAAAGGGAAGGCCTTTTGACAAAAGAAGGGACAAGCATCAGTTAAGGGAAGAATGCTTCCTTACGTTTTCCCTACTGTCTTTTTCTCTAAAGGAAACTGAATTTTTCCTTTTTTTTTTTTTTTGTAGAAGATTTTGGATTGAGATGTGGACATCGTGCCACCACACAGCTGGATGGCTCCCTTTTAATCTTTGCACAGGTGAGTCGCAAGGAAACAAAGCTTTGCTTTGGAATAATCTCCTGCATTATTATAACATTCAGGGGTCAGTTTTGATGTTTGATCCAATGGAATTGGATACATCTAGTTTAATGAAGAGAAGGACGAGGGGTGACATGATAGCAGTGTTCCAATATCTCAGGGGCTGCCCCAGAGAAGAGGGAGTCAATCTATTCTCCAAAGCGCCAGAAGGCTGGACAAGAAGAAACTAATCCAGGAGAGAAGCAACCTAGAAATAAGGGGGGATTTCCCAACAATGAGAACAATTAACCAGTGGAACGACTTGCCACCAGAAGTTGTGAATGCTCCAACACTGGAAGTTTTTAAGAAGGGACTGGACAGCCATTTGTATCAAATGGTATAGGGTTTCCTGAGCAGGGGCTTGGAGTAGATGACCTCCAAGGTCTCTTCCAAGTTTTTATTATTATTGTGGAACTGTTGAAACATCTCATTCGCCATAATTCAGAAATTGTTCCTGAGAATGCTCTTTCTAATGCCTGGAACAAGGGAAGCTAATATGTTGCTAGATAATCAGAACTAGGTGACTGTAAATTCTAGTTCTGACGTGGGCAGAAATCCAACAGGGTAGTTTTGGCCCGTCCCTCTGGGTCCTAGGAAGAAGGCAGTGCAAACCACTTCTGAAAATCTGGCCTAGAAAACTGCAGGGGTTTTTCTAAGCAGTTATCAGGAGTTGAGACTAACTTGAGAACATGTACAGATACATTTGTTAAATGAGTTTTGCCACATTTTTTTCCTTTTTTTTTTTTTAAAAAAAAGAAATGTTTTACTGATTTTTTACAATAACAATGCCTGGAGTACAGCGTGTTGTCTTGGTTCATATATTTTGAAAAAAAACCAATAGTTAATTAACAGCCAATCATAATTAATTTTTGTAATTCCATAATCAGTATATTAATTAATAGTGTATTTCTTTGATCTTCCCTTCTCCCAATAATATTTTCCTTCCACCCTAAACAAATATTCTTAATATTTTCAATGCATAAATGGTTCAGTGTAAACATTTTTTCCACGTTTGTACAAATAATAACATCCACGTATGACGTTTTTTCTTAACTTGTGTTATTTTTCTAAACGTCATCTTATTAGTTCACCATATATTCTATTCTCATAGTTCTTACTTAAGCTTAATTTCCCCTTAATATTCAAACAATTCTTATCAGTTATAATTTGCTCAGTATTAACCAACTGAATAGCCAGATTTTCCATTTGGATGCACCATCGCAATGTTTTCATATTTCACATTTTTTATCAGGCATGAAATATGAAACCATTTCTTTCCTTTCTCGCCACACTAGTTAAGTGACACGGTTGTAGAGTTAAATCGGGCTTCCCCCATTGATTTTGGCGTAAAGTCGCAAAAGGGGATCATAGCAACCGTCGTAAAAAATATGACTCACTTGCCAAGCCTCTGAATTTTGATCATGTGACCTGGGGGGGGGATGCTGCAACGGTCATAAATGTGAAAAATGGTCGTAAGTCGCCTTTTTTACAGGGCTGTTTTAACTTCAAGTGGCCACTGAGTGAACTGTTGTAAGCTAATGAGTCCATTTCCCATGTATTTCAGAATCTGGAGTTCTACTCTCTTAAGCTCCAGCTTCTAGGTCAGACATGTCAAACACAAGGCCGGGGGCCAGATGCGGCCTGCGAAGTGGTTTCATGTGGCCCGCGAAGCCATCCTGGAAACAGTGAGGGAACGGCCCCCGCTGCCTTGGCCCAGGCCCAGGCCGGCCGGGAACCAATGTACAATTTTGTGGCGGCCATCTATGCTGAAACGCACTCAGTCTTAGCTCCACAAGGCCGTCTGGAAACAGCAAGGAACCAGCCCCTGCTGCATCGGCCCACCCCTGGGTGCATGCTGGGGAGGTGTCACCCTTTGTGAGGAATGAAGAAATGGACCATGCCTTGGCACTTGCCCTGGTTCCACCCCCTTCTGCCAGAGACCCTCAGATCTGTCCTACTCCTGCCCAGGCCCCCACAAGCACCCTTGCCGCGAACAATGTAGAACTGGCCACGCCCACCCAGTGGGCCACACCCACTCCATCCACGCCCACCCAGTAGGCCGCCCCCCCCCCGAGGGCAACCGCAATGCTGATGCGGCTCTCAATGAAATCGGGTTTGACACCCCTGTTCTAGGTTAAAGTCAGCTCTGCTCTCTTTTCTGCTGGGGATGATCCCTCCCAGTGCAGCCATGTCAAATTCGGTCCCTGCCTGCTCTGTGGTGGGAACCGGCCCTGCGGCTGCCACATTAATGCTGTAGTTCATGGGCCCCGGGTTAATGTTGTTGGACCCGGGGATAAAAATAGGCTACAGACATTATTATAAAGTGCCAGACCTTCTTATGGAGTCAGAGATATATGAATAGAATATAAAATGGAATAATAGAATAGGCAGACAATAGAATAATAGAATAAAGCAGACAGATTGCAGAGTAGAATAGAATAATGGGATAGAATAGTATATAGAGCAGAATATAGAATAGAATAGAAGAATAGAATAAAATAGACAGATTGTAGAATAGGATAATGGAATAAAATACCGTATATGCCGGCGTATTAGGCGACCCGGCGTATAAGACGACCCCCGAGTTCGACGCCGGGTCGCAAGACGATCGACGCCGAGTCGCATATAAGACGACTTTCTAGGCATGCGACTCGGCGTCGATCATCTTATACGCTGGAAATGACGTCATTTCCGGCGTATAAGATGACTTTCTAGGCATGCGACTCGGTGTCGATCATCTTATCCACCGGAAATGACGTCATTTCCGGCGGATAAGATGATCGACACCGAGTCGCATGCCTAGAACGTCATCTTATACGCCGGAAATAATAAATAAATAAATAAACGTTATGACTCGGCGTATAAGACGACCCCCGAGTTCGGAGGCTGTTTCATCGCTCTCAAAAGTCGTCTTATACGCCGGAATATACGGTAGTATATTGAATTGAATCTAGAAGAATAGAATAGACATTCTAGAATAGAATAATAGAATAGAACAGACAGATTGTAGAATAGAGCAGAATAATAGAATATATTGTAGAATAGAATGTAGAATAGAATAATAGAATAGAACAGACAGATTGTAGAATAGAACAGAATAATAGAATATATTGTAGAATAGAATGTAGAATAGAATAATAGAATAGAACAGACAGATTGTAGAATAGAACAGAATAATAGAATATATTGTACAATAGAATGTAGAATAGAATAATAGAATAGACAGATTGTAGAATAGAATAACAGAAGAGTTGGCAGGAACCTTGGAGGAACATCTGGCTGGCTGTGTGATGATGATGAATGATGGTAATAATAATAATAATAATAATAATAATAATAATAATAATAATAATAGAATTGGAAGGGACCTTGGAGGTCATCTAGTCCAACCCCCTGCTCAGGCAGGAAACCCTATACCATTTCAGACAAATGCTTGTCCAGTCTTGTCTTAAAAACTTCCAGTGTTGAGCATTCACAGCTTCTGGAGGCAGGTTATTCCACTGATTATCTAGCCCAACCCCTCCAAGCAGGAGACCCCCTATGCCATTTCTGACAAATGTCCAGTGTCTGGACGGATGCGGTTGGCAGTGCCTCCCACTTCCAACCCCCCCCCCCTCAAAGCCAGGCCAGAAGAATAATCCTCCTCAAAAGCCACTGAGAAATTAGGAGAGCCAGAACACTCCTATCACTTCATCTTTTTTTAAAAAAAAATATGTATTAGACTAGCCCAAGATTAATAGCACAGGTCGTCCTCCACTTACGACCACAATTGAGCCCAAAGATGTTGCTAAGCAAAACATTTAAGTGAGTTTCTGCCCCATGTTAAGACCTTTCTCACCACATTTGCCAAGTGAACCACTGCAGTTGTTAAATGAGTAACATGGTTATAGAGTGGAATCTGGCTTTCCCCACTGACTTTGCTTCTCAGAAGGTCATAAAAGGGGATCACGTGATCCTGGGGACACTGCCGTCATAAATGTGAGTCAGTTGCCAGTTGTCTGGATTTTGATCACGTGACCGCGGAGGATGCCGCATCGGTCGTAAGTGTGAAGAACGGTCATAAGTCCTTTTTTCCAGTGATATAACTTTGAACGGTCACTGAATGAAACGGTTATAAATTGAGGACTGCCTGTGATTCTTTTTTTTTTTTTAAAGTAAACATTTTAAGATGGATTCATTTAATTTTGGAATCTCTCAAGTTGATTTCATTCATTTGTAAATGATATGCATAGTTGTAAAAAGAAACATCGTGCATTTTTTGTTTTTTAAAAAATAACAATTGTTAATTGATTCCCTGGCAGATCTTCTCTCATCCAGAATGTCTGGAACCGTTGTTAAGTCGAACTTTCAGTCTTGGGAAGACGGGGCAAAATGTCTCGCAACGCAGCATCCACACGCCTTTATTTTGAAAAGACCCATGAAGAAAAAAAAGAGTCATATTTTGTTCAGGAAAAGGCCCAAATAAAGACCAAGCATGGATTGTTGCCGTGAGCCTGTTGGGGAAAAAAACAGTGGATCATTTTGATTTATTTGGTAATGAAGCTGGTAGACTCTCTTTTAATTGCTTCCTCTCCTGATGAAATTATATACATATAATTCCTAACTGACAAGGAAACTAGCCTTCTACAATGGGGCCTTAACCTGATCGATGCGCAACCCACTGACTTCATCGCAGCCGTAGAACCCGCGATACAACGCATAATCACCAGCGACGAGGTAAGAAACTCCATAAGACAGCGAATCACAGGACTGCTCATGGGCCATCAACGACATCGCATTCTACCAACAAGGGAGAGAAAGCCTTGGAGGAGCTACGGAAGGGCAATTCTATCGTACTCCTACCGGCTGATAAGGGCAGAGCCACGGTCGTTAAGGACAGGGCCACATATAATAGCAAGGCCCGATCCCTACTCGATGATACTAGCGCATATAGAGTGGTCAAAACAGACCCGACAACGTCCATAAAGAACCAACTTAATAAGATCATAGATAAGCTTAAAGGACGGGGGAGAGTTAGTGAAGAAGACTTGAGAGTTATAGGACCAAGGGACTCGGCAATGGCGAGGTTCTACGGACTGCCGAAGATACATAAGGATGGGATCCCTTTAAGACCCATCGTGGCATTCAAGGGCATGCCAATGTTTGGCCTGGCCAAATGGCTAAGCCAACGGTTACAGCATTTAGTGGAGGGAAGCACGACTACAGTGAAATCGTCACAGGAGTTCCTGCAAAGACTCAAGGCAGTGAGAATACGGGATGACGAGACCATGATTTCATTTGATGTGACATCACTATTTACATCCATCCCACAAGGGCTAGCTGTCTCAACAATAAAAGACTTACTACAGCTAGGGGGATCACAAAACCATGGCCCCCTTAAGACACGATGTCATCCAACTGCTGCGGCTATACCTGAGAACGCACTTCACATTACAGGGCACGATGTATGAACAAATTAAGAGCACGCCAATGGGGTCCCCCATCTCTGGTGTCATCGCTGAGGTGGTCCTACAGTGTCTGGAATCCAAGGTGATGTCCAATTACCGCCCTGAATTTTGGGCTAGATAGGACACATTCACTATCATCAAACGGACAGACAAGGCTGCCTTTATGGAGAGATTAAATGCAGTGTTCCCTGACATCCAGTTTACAGCGGAGGAGGCGGCCAATGGTAGTCTGGCCTTCCTAGACTTACTAGTCAGTCGCCAAACCAATGGTGCCCTCCACACAACTGTATACCGAAAGGCGACCCATTAGACAACGGGTCATGGGGCTATTGATGGGCCATAAGCGCTGTCAAATATTGTCCAGAGAGGAAAGGGAAGCCTCAGAACAACTGAGGAAGGACAATACCATCGTCATCCTACCGGCGGATAATGGGAGGGCGATGGTGATTATGGATAGAGCATAATATATGGATAAAGCCCTGACGTTGCTCAGTGATACGACAGCGTACAAAGTCATCAATAGAGACCCCATGACCATACTTAAAAACTGTATCAATAAACTCCTTAACTTCAAATGCTATGGGAAGGTGGATGAAGACACCCTAAGGAGAATACACCCAGGGGATTCGGCTATGGCCAGATTCTATGGCCTACCAAAAGTCCACAAAGAAGGAGTCCCCCTTCGCCCCATCGTTTCATTCAAAGGCACACCAACCTCTGAGTTAGCCAAATGGCTGAGTGGCCAGATCAGTCATTTGGTAGATAAAGAGACTACAGTAAGATCGGCAGAGGAGTTTCTTGAGAAAAATCAGACCTCTAAGGGTGGAGGAAGATGAAGTGATGCTGTCATTTGACATCACCTCACTCTTCACCTCCATCCCACAAGATCTAGCGATCACAGTATTGAAGGATCGCCTTAATGAAGAGGGACAAAGACAGCACCAAGACTCCCTCCATACCGACGATTTGGTAAAATTGATAACATGCCTAAAAACATACTTTACTTTTCAAGGAACCATATACGAACAGATCGAAGGGACGCCAATGGGGTCACCTATTTTGAGCATAGTAGCGGAGGTGGTCCTGCAACGGCTTGAGACTAGTAATGACCAAATAGCAAACTTAAAGTAATGACCAAATAGCAACCTAAATTCGATGACACATTTGTGGTCATTAAGAGACATGATAGGGCCAGCTTCGTGGACACACTGAATTTGGTATACCCAGATATCCATTTTACAGCAGAGGAGGAGAATCAGGCTTCCCTGGCCTTTTTGGATGTGCTGGTTAATCGCCATCCTGATGGGACCTTACACATAAGGGTATACCGTAAACCAACTCATACCAACAGAACCCTCCACTATAAAAGCAATCATCCAGTGGCCTGCAAAGCAAGTTACGTCAGAACATTATTCAAACGCATAGACTCACATTGTAATACAGCCAGGGCAAAAATCGAGGAAAGAAACCATCTTTACCGGACTTGTAAAGTATAATGGTTATCCAATTGAATTTATTAGGCGTCACAGCAGACCACATAGATCCTGTGAAGACTTACAATCCGACAGGATAACAACACAAACCATACGTATCTCCCTCCCGTATATCAACTACGTATCCAAGGCAACAGCTAGACTATTGGCTCCCTTCAATGTAAAAGTGTCCCACAAACCGGATCCGACCTTACGCGCCAGAGTCATGCACCCCAAAGACCCGCTCCCCAACGAAGAAAGATCTTTGATAGTGTATAAGATCAAATGCAAGGATTGCCCCTGCAACTATGTTGGGGAAACTTCCAAGAGGTTAAAATCCAGGGTGCATGAGCACGCACTGGCTGTCAAAAGACATGAACAACATTCGCAGGTGTGGACCCACATGGCCAATTTTGGCCACAGGTTCGATCTTGCCAATGCACAAACTATATCTAGAGATATCACCAAGGGAGGCCGCCTACTCAAGGAGGCCTGGCTTTCCACCGGGAACTCCATAAACTGCCACATGCCAAATGCTGAAAACATGGGAAAGACAACATCACAATTCCCAATGAAGGCAACTTATCCAGTGAACGTACCTAATACGCCTCTCTCCCTCCTATTTTCCCCATCACAACAACCCTGAGAGGTGGTTTGGACTAAGAGACAATGCCTAGGCTAAAGTGACCCAGGTGGCTTTTGTGCCTAAGGCAAGACTAGAACTCAGAGTCTCCTGCTGATTGGCCCAAAGTCACCCAGTAGCTTTAATGCCTAAGGTGGGACTAGAATTCACCTCCTGCTGATTGACCCAAAGTCAACTATCCTTACTTTTTTTTCAGTGTCACAAAATTCATGACTGACTTTCATTTTTTTTCTTGACTATGATCAATAAACCTTAATTCTGAGGCTGGTACTTTCCTCTTTATTTCCTCTTAAATCTCAAAATCTAATTTATGAAAGCATGAAGCATGCTCGTGTCCACCAGTGTATTTGAGTTTGAGGAATCACTGCAGGATCCGAGATGCACTTTTTTTTTTAAAGCTCAACAAAATGTAGTAGATAAAATAACAACAACATTCCCACCCTATCTGATCTGAATAAACTGATAGCAGAAATTATTTTAAGTCACGTCAACCAACAGCCCCAGAAAGAATGTTTCTAAACAATTTTTGAGGAACTGAAACTGCCTGTTTTCAAAATTATCTATTACTCAAGCAACAGGGAAAAAAACATGACTATTTAGAGAACAAACAATCTAGTTAAAAGTTGTCTTCTATTTTCCTCAATGAAATAAATGGCGCTTTAAAAGGCTTAATGCTATCGTACCCACAAGGTAGTTGCTGATGGCACCTCTGCCATTTTATTTTATTTATTTCTTGCATTTTTAAACCGCAAAATTGGGCCTGATCTCTAGAAAAAAAAAATGGAAGAAAATGCAATTTAATGTTGGAAGCTAAGAATTTCAGTATGGGAGAATGGTTTTTAGGCTGTTCGTCAAAGATCAAACTGACTCATGCAGCATCCCTCATGATTTTCAAGACCAGAAATAGCCCTGCCTCTCATATGATTCTGACAGGAATCCAAAACGGCTTTTGATCCGTGCTCCTCAACCTTGGCAGCTATAAAATAGGTGGATTTCATTTCCCAGAATTCCCCAGCCAGCTAAGGTAGGATGGCTAGGGAATTCTGGGAGTTGAAGTTTACAAGTCTTAAAAGTTACCAGAGTTGGACCCCCCTGCTCCATCCAGTGGACTTTCTTGTTTTTTCTTTGAAAACCTCTTCAATTCCCATCCTAGAAGCTTCTTCAGCTCTGACTGGAATTTATACTCCTTTCAGACAGATGGTCATTTGCATCCTTTTAGAGAGTCATTGAGGCCACCTGGAGGTTTATCTGTGTCCTCAGGGTCACCTGAGTGGTGCAAATGGGTGTGGAGCCTTCTTGGAACTGCTGAATGGACTGTTGTAGAAGGACGACAAAGATAAACCTCCAGGTGGCTTCAATGACTCTAAAAGAATGCAAATGACCAGCTCTGGGTCCCTTCACTGACTCTGTTGTCTGCATCTCAAACGAGCGCAAAGGGTTCCTGTAGTCTGCAATGTTATTCTGGAAATCCGTTTCAGAACAGTGCGGAAGCATGAACAGATTTCCAGAAAACATTGCAAACTACAGGAACCTTTTTGCGCTCCAGTTGGAGATGCAACTGGAGATCATCCTGCGCCCGTCTTCAACCGTGAAGGGACCCAGGGCAGAAAACATCCTGCAGCCAAGAAGGCTCCCCAGCCATTTGCACCACTCGGGTGACCCTGAGGACACAGGTAAATTTCCAGGTGGCCTCAACGACTCTAAAAGAAGGCAAATGACCAGCTGTCTACAAGGAGTATAAACCCTTCCCCACCATTCAGTCAGAACCTGAAGAAGCTTCTTGGATGAGAAGTGAAACGTCTTCAAAGGAAAAACAAGAGAGTCCAGTTGCCTCCTGAAAAAGCACCCTTGGGACAGAAAATGGAAGAAGAACTCAGAAACACCCCCTCACTTACTTTCAGTCCTAATAAACAGTCTTGCCGTCGCCTTGATTGCTGCTTGCGAGTTATGTTTGACCAGACAAGTGAAGAGCGATGAATTCCATTTTTCGGTGGCCGTGAACTTCATGGAACTGTTGCGGGAGTAGGTCCCATCGGAATTCAAAGTTGTCGCAGTAGTCTTTCCTTTACCGCTGGTATTCTTGCAAAACAAGTCCACTTTGGCACCATCTGGATAGAAACTTTCTGCATGGCAAGTGACCGTCACAGTGGCGTTCAGCTGGACGGGGGAAGGTGGGCTGGTCTCCAGACGAACTTTGGGAGGAACTGAGTAAAGGAAACCAAAGAGATCAGTCAGGAGAGCTTCAGACTCGCGGGTCCTACATGCAGAAGAGCCTAGAACAGGGGTCCCCAACCCCCAATCTGGACCAATACCAGGCCACGGCATGCCAACAACCGATCCACACGAACAAGCAAAGCACCATCCACAAGATGCAGGCAGCACACAAAACCACGCACCCTCCGGTCTGCGGAAAAACCTCTCCACGGAACCGGTCCCTTTTGGTGCCCAAAAGATTGGGGACCTCTGCCCTAGAAGATCAACTGATTCTGCTCTCGCGATTGCGGCGTTGGGAAACCAAGAAGGTTCTCTGAATGCACCCTTGGTGTGAAAAATCCAGAACTTTGTTTGGCAGGAAGCCCAAGATCTTGACACTGCGAGCAAAGAATGAAATAAGGGGTCCCAACCAATTTTCGGAAAGTCTCTGTTCTCATTAGTTTATTTGGGGTTTGTTTGGACCCTGCAACCTTCATCAATATAAGTCAGTTGCCAAACATCTGAATTTTGATCATGTGACCATGGGGATGCTGCAACGGTTGTAAGTGTGAAAATCAGTCGTAAGTCACTTTTTTAGTGCCGTTGTTAAATGAACTGTTATAAGTTGAGGACTACCTATACGTAGATTATAAACCTAATGATGAAAGCAGAGAGGATAGTCTGAAAATCTACCACTAGTAACTTCGAATGGTCACTAAATCGGTGGTTGTAAGTCGGGGAGTACTTGTATGGGATTGTAAGGACCCACCCCACTTTGCATCTTAAGAAGACAGAACTCTTGGAATAATTCTTCCAACAGGAATCCTTTATTAAGAGAAGTGGTTGCAGGCATGCTAGACAGGACTTGGGGTTCAAGCTCTCCCATTCAAGGTTTTAAGGGGTTCCCCAGTAGTCCCACCCAATCAAACCCCCTTCCAGTGATAGTTTCAAGTATCACAATTCCACCCCCTTTCTTCTTTCTTCCGTCTGGATGGAGACTTCAGATAACTACATGAAAGGCAATTACCCTTCTTTGATATGTTAACGCTTAGAGGTCACAATAAACACACATTCAGCATTCAGCCCTTTGAAGTGTACTGAAGGAAGTGAGGGCCATAAAGCCCCTTTGCTCTCCCCCTTCTCTCCCTCTTATGGCAGAATCCAGAGAAGGCAGAATTGGGAGTTCCTATATTTGATAATTAAAGATGAAATATAATTGGATTCTGACATCCGGCCCCTCTTAAAAATAAGAGAGATCCACCTGAAAGAAAACACAAGTAAAAATTTTAGTCAGGCTTGTTAGGATACTCTGTGTGAAACTTCTTCAATAGCTTCGGGGCTCTGACATGACGTTTATGAACCCACTCATTTTGTGAGGCAGGGAGGTGTTTCCAGGCAACTAGGTACTGAGTTGTTCCATGATATCTCCTAGAGTCAAGGATCTCTTTTATTTCGAAGTGTTGTTCACCCTCCACCATGATTGGAGGTGGTGGGGGGGGGGGGATTTTTGGCCGTAGATGTGACTGATGCTCTCTTTTCAGCAAGCTGCAATGAAAAATTGGGTGTATTTGCCTGAGGTTTTTGGGTAATTCTAATTCTACTGTTACTGGATTTATGATTCTTTTAATTGGAAAAGGTCCTATATATTTTGGTCCAAGTTTTTTACAGGGCTGTAGGGACTTTAGGTATTTTGTAGATAAGTACACCATTTCTCCTATAATGAATGGTGTAGGCTCAACCCTTTTTTTATCGGCTTGTGCTTTGTATGCCCGCCTAGCTTCATCTAGTGATTTTCTGACTATTGGCCAGGTGTTTTGTAGGTTTTCCATCCATTCTTTCAGTGAAGGGATCGTTGGTTCTTTTGGGGTTAATTCTGGCATAGGGTTGAAACTTTGACCGTTGGCTATTTGAAAAGGAGTGTAGCCTGTGCTGGAGTGGACTGCATTATTGTAGGCAACTTCTGCAAAAGGAAGTAAGTCCGTCCAATCACTCTGTTGGAAATTTAAAAAACATCTCAAATATTGCTCAAGTACCGACTGGCAGCGTTCCGCTTGTCCATCCCCTTGAGGGTGGTGGCTAGATGTCAATCCCTGAGTGGTCCCTAAGAGGGATAAAAATTCCTTCCAAAATGCAGACGTAAATTGCACTCCCCTATCAGAGATGATGCGTTGGGGTGCCCCGTGCAATCTGTAAATGTGCTGGATGAAAAGTTTTGCTAAGGCCTTTGCAGTGGGAATTTTTTGGCAAGGGATAAAGTGCACCTGTTTGGAAAATAGGTCCGTGACTGTCCAGATAACAGTATTCCCATTGCTTTCTGGCAATTCCACTATAAAATCCATGGCTATTTCCCTCCAGGGGGCTGAGGGACTTGCCACTGGTTGTAATAGCCCTGGCGATTTCCCTTGCAACCTCTTTGCTGATGCACAGGTTGGGCAGCTGGCAACATAACTTTCTATGTCCTTTTTTATTGATGGCCACCAAAATTGCCGTTTAATTAAGTGTAAAGTTTTTACAAATCCAAAATGCCCTGCTGATTTTGTGTCATGGCAAAGGTGCATGAAAGTTAGTCTTTGAGTTGTTGGTATATATAACTTTTCCCCTACCCAAGGCAACCCGTCTCTCATTGTGCACACATGTTTGTTTTTCTGGAACCAGTCATCTGTTTCCAAACTTTCTGAATTCAATCCCAGTTTGGCTGTCCAGTTGTGGTTTTATTTTGGCTTGGGTTCTTGTGGTTACTGGTGCTGCCAGTTGTGACTCTGCCATTATTGGTCTAGAGTCTGTGGTTCGTGCGCTGTTATATTGAGGCATGCGAGATAGTGCATCTGCCAGGAAGTTCTTTCTTCCTGGTAAATGTTTGAGCTTAAATTGGAATTGGTGAAAATGCTGAGACCAGCGGACTTGTTTGGGATTGAGTTTCCTGGAAGTTTTCAGGGCTTCTAAATTTTTGTGATCAGTCCACACCTGGAAGGGGATTTTGTTGCCTTCCAGGAACTGTCGCCACGTGAGTAATGCCCAACGTGTCCCATAAGCCTCCTTCTCCCATACGGGCCAGCGCTGTTCTGTTTCCGTGAGTTTCTTGGATGTATATGCACAGGGTTGCAATACTGCATCATCATTTTCTTGTAATAGCACAGCCCCCACTGCCACATCACTTGCATCTGCCTGTATTATGAAGGGCTTGTCCATGTCTGGGTGCCTTAGTACTGGTTCGGCAGAAAAAAGTCTCTTTAGTCTCTCAAACGCTGCTTGGCACTCCATTGTCCATGTTAGTGGCTGGGTAGGTTTTACTGAGGATGTTCCCTTCGTTTTTAGTAAGTTAGTGAGGGGCAAGGCTATCTGTGCAAATGAGGGGATGAATTGGCGGTAAAAATTTGCAAAGCCCAGGAAACTTTGTAGTTGCTTTCTTGTGCGGGGTGGTGCCCAATTTAGTACTGCTTTGACCTTCTCCGGGTCCATTTCAATGCCCTGTGGGGATATGCGATAGCCTAGGTAGTCTATCCTTTCCTGGTGGAATTCGCATTTTGAGAGTTTGGCATATAGGTGAGCGGCTCGCAGCTTCTTTAAAACCGCTCTGACAAGTTTGACGTGTTCTTCTTTTGTTTCAGTAAAGATAAGAATGTCGTCCAAGTAAACAAGGACCCCCTTAAATAGGTGCTCCCTTAGAACGTCATTGATTAATTGCATAAAGACTGCAGGGCCCCCTTGTAATCCAAATGGCAAGACTTTGAATTGATAGCACCCCATGGGGCAGTTAAATGCAGTCTTCCATTCGTCCCCTTCCTTGATTCTCACGCGATAGTAAGCTTCCCTTAGGTCTAGTTTAGAAAAAAATTTCCCTTTCGATAGGTGTGACAGCATGTCTTTCATGAGGGGCAGCGGGTATAGGTTGCTTTCACTGATTGTATTCAGGGCCCTATAATCCACGCATAAACGTAAAGAGCCATCCTTCTTCTCTCTAAAAAGGACCGGGGCAGCCACTTTAGGCTTGGCTGGCTCAATGAAACCTCTCTCCAGGTTTTTTTTTTATAAATCTTTCCATTTCCTCCTTCTCCTTTGGGCTCATGGAGTATAATCTGGGCTTCGGGAGTTTTGCCCCAGGCTTGAATTCAATGGTACAGTCTGTGGGTCGGTGGGGGGGAAGCTCATTCGCCCTCTCCTCACTGAAGACTTCAGCAAGGTCCCTATATTCTTCTGGTATTTCTGTTAATCTTTTTTCCTCCCCTATGGATGCTTTTTCTATTCTTGATTCTGGTAGCCTCCCTTGGGGTTTTAAGTCCATAGGGTCCCCCTTCGGGAATTTGATTTCTGTCGTCCTCCAATTTACCCAGGGGTTCCATTTTTTCAACCATTCCATCCCTAGAATCATTGGGCATTCCATACCTGGGGTCACCACAAACGTTATGTCCTCTTCATGGTTGCCCAGGGAGAGGTGTATTGGCAGAGTGGCTAGGGTAGCTGGCACCCCCCCTGCTATGGATCCATCTAGCTGGCCAAATGAGATTGGTTGTTCCAGTCTCCTGGATGGGATGCCCAGATTCCCCACTAGTGTTGGGCTAATGAGGCAGCGGGTGCAGCCAGAGTCTATTAAGGCTTTCACCTTCACAGCTTCGGGCATGGGGGGGATTAATATAGTCACTGTTTTGAAGATGGGTGTGATGCATCCACTTACCAGGGGTTCGCCCTCCGAGCTGTGATCTGAGGCATCCACCGGCCCTGTGGTGTAGGCTGGAGTTCTTTCCCCTTGGTGAGCAGAGGTGGGGGTTTCTGCAATTTCCATCATTCTCATGGCCGTTTCTTTTGGCTTAGCTGAATACTTTCCGGGTTTGTTGATTGGGGATCTGTCTGGGTTGTGCTGGGGGGCCTTTGAGCGGCATTCTACAGCTCGATGCCCTTCTCTTCCGCACTTGAAACACCCCATTTGCTTCTTGGCTGCAGCCGATGATTTCACCGGTTGGTGTGTCAGCTCAGGCGGGGGGCGGCTCCATTGTTTTCCTCGGCGGTGCCTCTTCAATATGTCGATCTCTGCTTCCTCTGCCAAGACGTACCATTCCTCAAGTTGATGTGGGTCCCCTCGGGGCAGGCAAGCATCATATAGATCATAGTTCAGTCCGTCTTTGAAATGGCCAAGGAGGATGTCTTCTGGCCAATTCAGTTTGCTGGCAATGGCCCGGAATTCTTGGGTATACTCAGCCACTGGGCGTTTGCCTTGCCTTATCGTTGTTATCCTTTCACGGGCTTTGCGATCAGCCAGGGGGTCTTCAAATCGTCTTCTCAAAGAGGACATGAAACGGTTGAAGTTACTGAGTTCTGGGGCATTGGAGTCATGCAAGTTCACCACCCAATCCGCAGCTGGTCCATCCAGGGCAGATTGCACGATCCGGATGCGGGCTTTGTCGCTGGGAATGTCCTGCCCATATTCCTCCATGTAGCTGAGGACTTGGGTTAGGAAAAACCCCAAGCGTGTTGGCTCCCCTTTGAATTTCACCTCCAACGGTGGACGTCTTGGAATGGATCGGTACCTCCGTTGTGGGTGGTAGTGTCTTCCGTCCAGATTACCATCTGTGGTCCGGTAGGGGGTGGGGGCTCCTGGATCAGTAGATGTCCCTGGGGTTGCAGGTTCCACGTCCCCCTCGGTGTCTCTCCCTTTGTGGCTCCAGGAACTGGGGCGGCCGTAGGGCTCAGTATTCTCCTCTCCTAGGGAGCTGAGAGTTCTCTTCATCAAGTCAATAGCTTTCTCTAGGATCCAGTCTGAGTACGGTGCCCAGCTTCCTCCCTCTTCACTTGCGTGCAGGGATTTCTCCATCTCCTGCTTCCATTCTGGTTGCTTGGTCCCCCGTCTCAGGGTCACCTTTCTTGATTCCTTTCCCCACTCACTTTTCTTTCCAACGCCCATCGACCAGCGAGGCTTGTGGTCCTGTGTCTCCACCACTTCTTCTCCTGAGGAATCTGGCCTCTCGGATTCCAACATCTGGCAAGGTTCCAACTGGGTCAGCGGCTCTCTTTCCAGGGAGTTTTCCCCCTCTCTTGCTTCGTTGTCTGACATGGTAAATTTTTGCAAAATCCCCCGGCAAGGGTCTCCCTTCCAGGTGGATTAATTTTGCAAGTCCTGTCTAATGTAAGGACCCACCCCACTTTGCATCTTAAGAAGACAGAACTCTTGGAATAATTCTTCCAACAGGAATCCTTTATTAAGAGAAGTGGTTGCAGGCATGCTAGACAGGACTTGGGGTTCAAGCTCTCCCATTCAAGGTTTTAAGGGGTTCCCCAGTAGTCCCACCCAATCAAACCCCCTTCCAGTGATAGTTTCAAGTATCACAATTCCACCCCCTTTCTTCTTTCTTCCGTCTGGATGGAGACTTCAGATAACTACATGAAAGGCAATTACCCTTCTTTGATATGTTAACGCTTAGAGGTCACAATAAACACACATTCAGCATTCAGCCCTTTGAAGTGTACTGAAGGAAGTGAGGGCCATAAAGCCCCTTTGCTCTCCCCCTTCTCTCCCTCTTATGGCAGAATCCAGAGAAGGCAGAATTGGGAGTTCCTATATTTGATAATTAAAGATGAAATATAATTGGATTCTGACAGGGATGCTGCAACCACTGTAAATATGTGCCAGTTGACAAACAATCAGCCACACATGAATAATCAAAGTTACCAGTTTTATTATCCATCATCTATATCAAAGTTCTTGAAACTCAAGTACTTTGGCCAACTAATGAGAAGGAAGGACTCACTGGAGAAGAGCCTGATGCTGGGAAAGATCGAGGGCAAGAGAAGAAGGCGACGACAGAGAAGGAGGTCCAGAAGGGGGTGGAGGACAGGAAGGCCTGGAGGAATGTTGTCCATGGGGCCGTGATGGGTCGGACACGACTTTTGGGGTTGGTGGACTGGAGCGGGGGAAGGGAGGGAAAAGAAAAGATGGTTTTGTTGGGGTGAACGCATACGCGAGCACATGTGTGCCCACAAGCACCCGTTGCTCCCACAAGGAGGGCCACGAGCGTCCCTGATGCTCATGGTGACACATGAATGGGGCCAGAAACACCCATGACACTCGCATGAGTGGGGCACAAACGCCTGCAATGGTCACACAAGTGGGGCCACAAATGCACACAATTTATGAACGTTGTCACAAATGCCTGCTATGCTTTGGGAATGGGACCGCGAACATCCACAACGCTTGCACAAATAGGGCTGTGTGCACACGTGTGTTCCAGCCAGCCACTTTATGTGGCCCATGGGCCACTGGTTGCTACTGCTAGTGGGCTGTGGCCTACAGTTTGGGGGCCCCTGACTATATTACAAGAATCTCCCCAAATTGCTTGTCTTTCCCTGGGAATAATGATGATGATGATGATGATGAAGAAGTTGGAAGAGATCTTGGAGGTCATCTAGTCCAACCCCCTGCTCAGGCAGGAAACCCTATACCATTTCGGACAATTGGCTGTCCAGTCTCTTAAAAATTTCCAGTGTTGGCGCATTCACCGCTTCTGGAGGCAGGTTGTTCCACTCCTTAGTTCTAGGTTGCTTCTCTCTTTGGTTAGTTTCCACCCGTTGCTCCTTATCCTGTCTTCAGGCGCTTTGGAAAATAGCTTGACTCCCTCTTCTTTGGGGCAGATATTGGAACACTGCTATCATGTCCCCCCTCGTCCTTCTCTTTGTTAAACTTGACATACCCAATTCCAGCAACTGTTCCTTATATGTTTTAGCCTCCAGTCCCCTAACTATCTTTGTTGCTCTTCTCTGTACTCTTTCTAGAGTCTCAACATCTTTTTTACATCGTGGTGACAAAACTGGATGCAGTATTCCAAGTGTGGCCTTACCAAGGCATTGTAAAGTGGTATTAATACTTCACGTGATCTTGATTCTATCTCTGTGTTAATGCAGCCTAGCGCTGTGTTGGCTTTTTTGGCAGCTGCAGCACATTGCTGGCTCATATTTAAATGCTTGTCCATTAGGACTTCAAGATCCCTTTCACAGTTACTACTATTGAACAAGGCATCCCCTATACTATACCTGTATATTTGGTTTTTCTTGCCTAAATGGAGAACCTTACTTTTTTCACCACTGAATTTCATTTTGTTAGATAGCGCCCAGTGTTCAAATGTGTCCAGATCCTCCTGTATCCTAAGCCTGTCTTCTGGAGTGTTGGGCTATTCCTGCCAGCTTGGTGTCGTCTGCAAATTTGATGAGTTCCCCATCTATCCCCTTGTCCAGATCGTTGATGAAGATGTTGAAGAGCACTGCGCCCAGAACACAGCCCTGGGGCACCCCACTACACACTTCCCTCCATGTAGATGCGGTTCCATTGACCACACGCTGAGTGACCTGCTAAGGCTTCATAGATCCTGGCAGTTTCCCAACGGAGTCACTCCAAAATGTCTCAGTTGACTAGAGTGGATCTCCCTCCCTTTCCGAGCGGCACCTACCTGTCACAAACACCACCACCTGTTTCTTTACAGTAGATTCTCTCTTTTCGAGACTTTTCTTGACCACCGAGCAGTAGTAGGTCCCATTATCATCGTAACCAACGTTGCTCAGGCTGATGCTGAAGTCAGTTTTCGATCCTGGAACGAGCCTCGCCCCACGAGAAAACTTGTCACGCTCCCTGTAAATTAATTTTTGGCCGTTGCCCAAGTCTTTGTACCATTTTGCGCTTGCTGGCAGGTCCATCTGAGTCAGAGTACAGTTGAGAACGAGGGTCTGGCCTGCTGTGATCTGCGTGAAGGTGAACTCAGGTATCCGAGGTTCCGTGCTCAGACCAGGCCCTCCAACAGCTGAAATGGAAAATAGCTTCTGTTTCTTCTGGAGATCCAAAATGGCCGTAGTTTGAGCCAGTCAAAGCGTGATGGGATTATTTTAACCCCATTTCTTGGCTTGCTTCCATGTTACTTTAAACCTAGGCTAGGGGTAGGCAACCTTGGCTCTTTTATGACTCGTGGACTTCAACTCCCAGAATTCCTGAGCCAGCCATGCTGAAGGGAAAGGGAGAGGTTTCCATGCTGAGCCACATTGGCTCAGGAATTCTGGGAGTTGAAGTCCACCAGTCATAAAAGAGCCCAGGTTGCCTACCCCTGACCTAGGCCTTTTCTTTGCACACCCAGCCCAAGTATGACATCCGTGGTGGTGCAAAAGAGCCAGGGTGATGCAGTGGCTAGAAGGCAGTACTGCAGGCTAACGCACTGCCCACTGCCAGGAGTTCGATCCTGACCGGCTCAAGGTTGACTCAGCCTTCCATCCTCCTGAGGTCGATAAAATGAGGACTCAGATTGTCAGAGGGGCAATATGCTGACTCAGTAAACCGCTTAGAGAGGGCTGTAAAGCCCTATGAAGTGGTATATAAGTCTAAGTGTTAGTGCTGTCCTGACATAGCGATTATTCCTGGAATGGAATTGTTTACGCTGTGTTAATATTATGCATCTAACAACATGTGCGGTGGTCTCACTGCACTGGTGAGACCACACTTAGAATCCTGCATCCAGTTTTGGTCGCCGCAATGTAAAAAAGATGTTGAGACTCTAGAAAGTACAGAGAAGAGCAACAAAGATGATCAGGGGACTGGAGGCTAAAACATGAAGTACAAAACAGGAACTCAGTCTGTCTAGTGTGGACTAGGACTAGGGTGACATGATGTCTGTCTATATAGAAGGACTAGAGGTGACATGATAGTGTTTCAAGTTTTGATGGGGTGCCCCAAAGAAGAGGGGGTCCATCTATTTTCCAAAGCGCCTGAAGGCAGGACAAGAAGCAACGGATGGAAACTAATCAGGGAGAGAAGCAATCTAGAACTAAGGAGAAACTTCCTGACAGTTAGAACAATTAACCAGTGGAACCACCTGCCTCCAGAAGCTGCGAATGCTCCAACACTGGAAGTTTTTAAGAAGAGACTGGACAGCCATTTGTCCGAAACGGTATAGGGTTACCTGCCTGAGCAGGGAGTTGGATGTGATGACCTCCAAGGTCCCTTCCAACTATATTATTATTATCATGTCCCCCCTCGTCCTTCTCTTCATTAAACTAGACATACCCAATTCCAGCAACCGTTTCCTTATATGTTTTAGCCTCCAATCCCCTGATCATCTTTGTTGCTCTTCTCTGCCCTCTTTCTAGAGTCTCCACATCATCTCAGAGATGAGATGAAGGCAATCACAAAGGCAGATGGTGAAGAAGAAGATCATGCAGGGACATGTCTTTGGCGGGAGGTATAAGTCTGGGCAGCCTTTCAACAACATCTAGAGAACCTTTAATCTCCCTGGCTTCCAGCTAGAAATCTGAGCAATAATACTAACCTATTTTCTGAAAGGAACACATCCTCAGGTTTTGCACAAGCAGGAAGAACAGAAGCTGAGATGGACCCAGGATTGTCAAGGAAGCCATGCCGATGCCAGCAGGAGAAACATCTGGAGCTACTTCAGTCTCTTGCTCCTCCCCAATCATTTCCTCTTCAAGGCGGAACAAAAGGGGAACCGGCGTTTCCTGCTTCTAATTTTGAGCCAATTGCCTTGCTTGGGATAGTTACTCTGTCAGAGGGTGACTAAGGAGAGATTCCGGAATTCTAAATTTATTAAGATCCCCAAAGTAAAAGATGGAGATGATGCAAGAAGACGCAAGAATAAACCAAGATGGAGACCTCAGCTGTGATATCTGATCTGTCTCACTGATGATGTTACCTAGTTGGGTCATGAAATGTCTGCATGAAAACTCAAGAGAGCTCCCTAAGGTCCCCACAGTTCTTCACCTCCTCCTCCTCCCACAATCCCTCCATTTTCTAGCACTGATGATGTTACCTAGTTGGGTCATGAAATGTCTGCAAGAAATCAACCAGGCTCAGAGAACCCCGTGGAACTCATAGTCCTCCTCTTCCTCCTCCCTCCTCTTCCTCCTCCTCACCCACTCTGCATTGATGATGTTACCTAGTTGGGTCATGAAATGTCTGCAAGAAAACCACTAAGCTCCAAGGAATCCACACTCTTCCTCCTCCTCCTGCAACCCCTCCCCCTTCTAGTACTGATGATGTTACCTAGTTGGGCAATGAAATGTCTTCTTGAAAACCACCAAGCTCAGAGAGCACCAAGGACCCCACAGTCCTTTCCTCCTCCTCCCCCTCCTCCTCCTCCTCCTCCTCTTCCACATCTCTTCTAGGACTGACAATGTTATATAGTTTGGACATGAAACATTTCCAAGAAAACTACCAAGCTCAGAAAGCACCAAGGACCCCACAGTCCTTTCCTCCTCCTCCTCCTCCTCCTCCTCTCGCAACCCCTACCCCTTCTAGTACTGATGATGTTACCTAGTTGGGCAATGAAATGTCTTCTTGAAAACCACCAGGCTCAGAGAGCACCAAGGACCCCACAGTCCTTTCCTCTTCCTCCTCCTCTCTGCAAACCTTCCTTCTTCTAGCACTGATAATGTTACCTAATCTGGTCATGAAACATCTGCAAGAAAACTACCAAGCTCGGAGCACCAAGGACCGTACCGTGATTTCTGTCATCTCTATCACTTTAAATCTTTCCTTCTGCAGCAGGAGTGAAATAGGAATTCTCATTTCATCTTCCAAACTGGGATGGAGAGTCTTCTTCGTACTGGTAGTTCTCGACTTAGGATGAGAATTGAGATCAGAGTTTTCGTTGCTTTTGTGATGCTTTTGTTAAGCCAGATGTGCCTGATTCTATGGGCGTTTTTTTTTTCAACAGGGTCGTTAAGGAAATAACTGTGGCCATTAAACAAATCACAAAGCTGTTAAGCAAATGCAGCCTCTCCCACTGACTTGGCTTGTCAGAAGCTTGCTGCAAAGGTTGCAAATGATGATCGTAAATGCACGGCGGCTGCCAAGCAAATTTTGGTCACACGACTACATAATTTCAAGGATGCTGTGATGGTCCTAACGGCAAAGACTGGTGGAAGCCCACCTTTTTCAGTGTTGTTGCCACATTGAAGGAATGGTTGTAAGTTCAGGACTGCCTACACCAGAGTCCCCAACCTTTTGGGCACCAGGGACCGGTTCCGTGGAGAGAGGTTTTTCCACGGACTGGAGGGTGCGTGGTTTTGTGTGCTGCCTGCATCCCACGGATGGGACTTTGCTTGTTTGTGTGGACCAGTTGCTGGCATGCCATGGATCGGTACTGGTCCATGGACCGGGGGTTGGGAGCCCCTGGTCCTGGCTTGTGGGCAGTTTTCTGAACGTTTCGTTACCAGGTTAGGTATAAGGGAAGTTAGCCCAGAGAAGGAAATATTAAAAGGGCAGAAAAATATATTTTTCCTCCAAAGGATTTTTTTTTTAAAACCAAACCTGGCCCCAAATCTATCTCTCTGCCCCAAGCAAGAGCTAGCCCCATACAAATGCAGATGTAAAACCATCAGAAAGTTGAAGCCAGAGCAATCAAGACAACGAGAAGATCTGCATGCCCCACCCAAACTCTAGGAGTCATGAGCCCCATCACCTGGGAAGCAGGATATGATAATGGGATTCAACCACAGATATCAAGGCCGAGAAAAACACTCAGAGATAGCCTCAAGGTTCATGCCACAGGAACAGGAAACTATTCCAAACAAGGCTAGAGGGCGTATAAAAACCTACTGCCCATGTGCTCAACCCCTCTTTCTTCTCCTCTGCTCTTTCTTGCAAGGACCATCTTTCTGCTTCTCCAATAAACTGTAACCTTCTTCCCAAAGCAGTCGCCATGTTGCTTATTTATTCCCGGCTTGGATGAACCAGGATGAAGACTTTACTTCTGATAGGTAACATCTTCAGTGGCCTTTAGATGTTACCTGAAGATGTTATCTAGTGCAGTGGTTCTTAACCTGGGCGATATTGCCCCCCAGGGGGCGATTTCGTTTTTCAGGGGGGTGATGGAACAAAACGGGGCGGCGTGGGGGCGAAGGAACAAAAAGGGGGCGATATGAGGGCCATGGAGCAAGACATTTTGGGGACACTTGAGATTTTTTTCATACAGTGAATCGCTGTATATCTGTCGTACAAAAACATCAGATCGCTCGCTATTAGTGGATTGAATGGTGTTTTCAAATGTTCCTCCAGCTAGCTTCAGTGCAGAACGCCGTACATATGTGAATACGCATCGCTTATCTTCATGCGCATTGCGTAGTAGCCTCTATCCTTTTTATATTTCTTTCTGTGTCTTAAATTTCACTTGTAATTCAATCATTAAATATTACTGTTTTTCTTTTCGGGCATTTCAATTTCTTGCAACTGAATTTTGTTTTCAGTGGTCATTACATTTAAGTGACTTGAATAAATAAGATAAGAATGAAATACATGTATCAAGAAGTTTTGGAATAAAGTGATGGGTGGCACCAAAAAATTTTTCACACAATTGAGATATGGGAAGAAGACTGGAAATAAATTATTTGCATCGCTATGTCCTGATGACAATTTTAAAGAAAACAAAACAAGGGTTTGGATAAATTGAAGAATTATTTCCTATGTTGTGATTGAGAGGTTATGTTGGGGGAGGGGGGCGATGACAACTTCCTCATTGGCTCAAGGGGGCGATTCGTTCAAAAAGGTTAAGAACCACTGGACTAATGTTATGCCTTTGAGCCTGAATCAGAGGGGGACATGGAGTTGGAGAGGACTTGAGGCCTGGGGGGGGGGGTCTTTGGCTTCGGAGGACTGTGGGGAAGAGCAGGCTGAGGCAGGCCAGGGCCCTTCAGGTTTGGAACAGGGGAGGAAGAGTTCGGGGGAGGAGCAAGCCCCCCCCCCATCCTAGAGCAAGGAGAGCAGAGGAGAGAACAATGGAGGCAGGCTCAATTCTTGGGAGGAGAGCGTCCCACCCCACTCCACAAGGCACACCTGGGGATTAAGATTTAAGGAGCTGCTGTGGGGAGGGCCAGCTGTGGGAAGGGGCATTTGCCGGGAACAAACGTGGTATCTTGGGACAGTTGTGAATTGTGCTCTTGTCTTTGTTTAACCTGGACATCTTGAATAGCAGACCGGCTGGTTTCCTGCTTTATGACCACAGACTCCATTTCTCCTTGCAGACTGCAAGCAAACAGATTTAAAAGGACTCATTACGTTTCTGTTTTGCTTTCTTGTTATCTGTCTGGCCTTGAGGACATTGTATACTTCTCCAGCTGTATTGAAATTGCCTTTAGCCCAGTGGTTCTCAACCTTTGAGTCGGGACCCCATTTGGAGTCGAACGATCATTTCACGGGGGTCGCCAAAGAACGCAGTCCGCCATTTTTTCCCCCCTTTTCCTTAGCTGTGCTACTCCCTTTTATTCTATTGGCTTTTGAAAGCCAATAGAATAGACTCTCTTGAATAGAGTCTAATTCTATTGGCTTTCAAAAGCCAATAGGAATTGTCCAGGCTGTCTCTGCCCTGCTGAGCCTGCCAAAAGTCCCATTCTGCAAATGGTGCTGCACCAGTTGAGTAGTCCTCGACTTACGACCGGTTGAGTAGCCCTCGACTTACGGCCGGTTGGGGGTCGCGGCATTAAAAAGGTTGAGAACCACTGCTTTAGCCAGAGGTAGCTGAAAGGATGTGTGTGTGTGTGTGTGTGTGCTTTGGTTGAAGGCTTGCCAGCATATGTGGGAGCTTTTGGGGAACATTGGCAGTTATTAAAGGACTGTTTCTCTTGCCAGCCGACTGCATTGCCTCCGTGCGGGGCCCTAGGTCATCACACTGGTAATGACACATTTGGAGATCTACCCACAAGCTCGGAGAATGAACCTTCACCCTCACCATTCTGATAGTCTAGGGGTGTCCAACCTTGGCCACTTTAAGACCTGTGGACTTCAACTCCCAGAATTCCCCAGCCTGTTCTTGCACCTTTAGATCAGAGGTGTCCCACCTTGGCCACTTTAACACTTCTGAACTTCAAGTCCCAGAATTCTTCAGCCCGCCCAGAATTTTGGGAATTGAAGTCCACACTTGCTAGGCAGCAATGGTTCCTTCCAGTGACTTCACCGCAGCTCTGCAAATTGAATCATAGAATCCTAGAGCTGGAAGGGACCTGGGAGGTCATTTTGTCCAACCCCTCGCCCAAGGCGGGAGACCTTATACCACCCTGGCCAAATGGAAGCCCAATCTTTTCTTGAACCTAACCCAACATTTGCTGACAACAATTCTGGGAGTTGAAATCCACCCATCTTAGACTTGCCAAGGTTAAGAAACATTGGGCTTTAGAATTCTGGGAGTTGAAGTCCACAGGTCCCCCTTCCATTGTAATATAAAGGGTCCCTGCAGGAGGCGCTGTAGAACAGGTGCAGATTTGAAGCAGATGATTCCCACAACAAAGTGAACTTGTTTATATGGACCATGTAAGACATTGGTGGTTTGGCTGGGAAAATTATTGTTTAAGTCTATGAATCGGTGTTGGACCCTCAGAGTTAGTTTTGCTTCGACAATACCATGCAGCGTATTCAATAAACAGTAAGATTTTCGGAGATGGAATGAACCTGGAGCTTTATTTGTGATTCTCTAGCTCATTGGTTCTCAACCTTTTTAATGCCGTGACCCCCAACTGGTCGTAAGTCAAGGACTACTTAACCGGTCGTAAGTTGAAGACTACTCAACTGGTGCAGCACCGTTTGCAGAATGGGACTTTTGGAGGGCTCAGCAGGGCAGAGAGCCTGCACAATTCCTATTGGCTTTTGAAAGCCAATAGAATTAGACTCTATTCAAGAGAGTCTATTCTATTGGCTTTCAAAAGCCAATAGAATAAAAGGGAGTAGCACAGCTAAGGAAAAGGGGGAAAAAAATGGCGGACTGCGTTGTTTGGTGACCCCCGTGAAATGGTCATTCAACCCCAAATGGGGTCCCGACCCACAGGTTGAGAACCACTGCTCTAGCTGGATGTGGACATTAGGTTCATTTACATCACAGAAATGGCAAAACGGAATGAGCTTGATTTTATATCCCCATTTTGTTTTTATAGGCTTATAACGTCATATGGTTGCGGCGATGAAGCATTATACAGGCATTTTAATGATACTGTCATTGGTTCCCTAAGCAGATCCTTTCTCATCCTGAAAGTCTGTCGGGAATAGGGGTCCTTAACTCGGAGTTTCAGACTGTCTCGCTTCCCGGAATGTTCTGGAATGTTGTATTGCCCTCTTGCTTCTGTAGACCTTCATTAGGCAAAGACAAGAGACTAAAAGGAGGACGGCTACTTTGTTCAGGAAAAGTACAATCCAGAGATTGGTGGGGCTGGTTTGTGGTGAGCCTGTGGAGAAAAGTACAGCAGTTTACATTGATTTAATCATAATAAAGTCTGCTCCAGGGATGGGGGAAGACTTGGGCGGGGCAGTGTAGATCAGTGGTTCTCAACCTGTGGGTCAGGACCCCATTTGGGGTGGAACGACCATTTCACGGGGGTCGCCAAACAAGGCTGTCCGCCATTTTTTCCCCTTTTCTTTGGCCACGCCCCTGGCACCCGGTGATGTATAAGTGGTTGGGGGTCACCACAACATGGAGAACTGTATTATGGGGTCGCGGCATTAGAAAGCTTGAGAACCACTGGTGTAGATGGATAGGCCACCTAGGCCTCCCCCACTCTGAGGAACCTCAACTAAGATGTTGAAGGACCTGGAGACAAAAACATATGAAGAACGGTTGCAGGAACTGAGTACGGCCAATCTACAGAAAGGAAGGATTAGGGGTGACATGTTAGCAGTATTCCAGTATTTGAGGGGCTGCCACAAAGAAGGAGGGGTCAACTTATTTTCCATCAGAAGGCAGGACATGAAACAATGGATGGAAACTAATCAAGGAGAGAAGAAACCTGGAATTAAGGAGAAACTTCCTAACAGTGAGGACAATTAACTAGTGGAATGGCTTGACTCCAGAAGCAGTGAATGCTCCAACACTGGAAGTTTTTAAGAAGAGACTGGACAATGACTTGTCTGAAATGGTATGGGTTCTCCTGCTTGAGCAGGGGAGCTGGACTAGAAGACCTCCAAGGTCCCTTCCAGATTCTATTCTGTTCTGTTCTATTCTATTCTTCTCTGTTCTCTTCTCTTCCTTATTCTCTTCTCTTCTCTTCTATTCTATTCTATTCTATTCTATTCTATTCTATTCTTCTCCTCTTCTCTTCTCTTCTCTTCTCTTCTCTTCTCTTCTCTTCCTTATTCTATTCTCTTCTCTTCTCTTCTCTTCCTTATTCTATTCTATTCTATTCTATTCTTCTCTTCTCTCTTCTCTTCTCTTCCTTATTCTATTCTATTCTATTCTTCTCTTCTCTCTTCTCTTCTCTTCTCTTCTCTTCTCTTCCTTATTCTATTCTATTCTATTCTATTCTATTCTATTCCTTATTCTATTCTCTTTCTTATTCTATTCTTCTCTTCTCTTCTCTTCTCTTCTATTCTACTCTACTCTACTCTACTCTACTCCACTCCACTCCACTCCACTCCACTCCATTCTATTCTATTCTATTCTATTCTATTCTATTCTATTCTTCTCCTCTTCTCTTCTCTTCTCTTCCTTATTCTCTTCTCTTCTCTTCTCTTCTCTTCTATTCTATTCTATTCTTCTCTTCTCTCTTCTCTTCTCTTCTCTTCTATTCTATTCTATTCTATTCTTCTCTTCTCTCTTCTCTTCTCTTCTCTTCTCTTCCTTATTCTATTCTATTCTGTTCTATTCTATTCTATTCTATTCTATTCTATTCCTTATTTTATTCTCTTCCTTATTCTATTCTATTCTTCTCTTCTCTTCTCTTCTCTTCTCTTCTATTCTATTCCATTCTTCTATTCTATTCTACTCTACTCCACTCCACTCCACTCCACTCCATTCCACTCCACTCCACTCCACTCCACTCCACTCCACTCCACTCCACTCCACTCCATTCCATTCCATTCCATTCTATTCTATTCTATTCTATTCTATTCTATTCTATTCTATTCTATTCTATTCTATAATCTATCTGTTCTATTCTACAATCTTCTATTCTACAATCTGTCTATTGTATTCTACAATCTATTCCAGTGATGGCGAACCTGTTGGAATATTCATGAGCAGGAAGAGTCATGTGGTAACTCAGTCAGCCAATGTGAAGAAAGTGCTACTGAGTCTGTGCAAAAGAGTATTGAGTTAGGAGCTGGATTTCCAGTCTCTGGTTTGTCTCTGTATCTCTCTGTAAGAAGTCTTCAATTGAACTATGTTGCTGTAAAGAAGAATGTATGGTATTGTAAATATTTTTATATGAATATAAAGAAGTTATTTTGAATCAGCTAAATGCAGTCAACTGTAAGAGCTCACCACAGACCCCCTGGATCTCCCCAATCCTGCCCAGCACACACAGGCATCCCCCCCCCCGAGCAACATTGAAGTGGCCATGCCCACCCTGGCCATGCCCACCCTATCTGCCATGACCACCGCAGCCACACCCAATCAGTGGGCCATACACCCCCCCGCTGCCTCCCCCATGGGGAACCACAATGCTGATGCGGCCCTGGCACTTTGCGATAAATAAATGGGTTTTGGGTTGTGGTTTGGACACTTGGTCTCTAAAAGGTTCACCATCACTGATCTATTTCTATTTCTATTCCTGTTCTGTTCTGTTCTATTCCATGCCATTCCATTTTATTCCATTCCATATTTTGTATTGTATTGTATTGTATTGTATTGTATTGTATTGTATTGTATTGTATTCTATTGTATTCTATTCTATTCTATTCCATTCCATTCCATTCCATTCCATTCCATTCCATTCCATTCCATTCCATATTTTCTATTCTATTCTATTCTATTCTATTCTATTCTATTCTATTCTATTCTATTCTATTCTATTCTATTCTATTCCATTCTATTCCATTCCATTCCATTCCATTCCATATTTTCTATTCTATTCTGTTCTGTTCTGTTCTGTTCTATTCTATTCCATTCCATTCCATTCCATTCCATTCCATTCCATTCCATTCCATATTTTCTATTCTATTCTATTCTATTCTATTCTATTCCATTCCATTCTATTCCATTCCATTCCATTCCATATTTTCTATTCTATTCTATTCTATTCTATTCTATTCTATTCTATTCTATTCTATTCTATTCTATTCTATTCTATTCTATTCTATTCTATTCCATTCCATTCCATTCCATTCCATTCCATTCCATATTTTCTATTCTATTCCATTCCATTCCATTCTATTCTATTCTATTCCATTCCATTCCATTCTTCCAGAAGTTAAGGGGTTCCAGGACAGGAAACGGAGACAAGTGAGGTAGGATAGAGGTTGGACATGTACTGTAGATAACACATTTTATGCCCAGTTTTTCTGTTGGCACAGAAGGAGCGGGAAGTGCTTCAAATGAATTGTGGGGAAAATCCTCAGAATGACTCTCAGTCCTCACTTGGAGGTTCTTCTTCAGAGCTAGATTACTTGTTTCCCTCTGAGGGATAAGGCGTGTTTGCTGCAATAATGTGGGCAGCGAGCGGTTAACTCTCTTGCTTCACGCTGTGATCACTATCTGAGGTCAACCAGATTGTTCAGTTGTCAACAGCAAAACACTGTAACTCAACTTTATTGAGGCAGGCTATAGTAACAGTGAAAGTCTGACTTCGTTTTCCCATCCTTTCCTCTTTTTATGAAAGAGAATCAGTTTCTTTCTCACCTGTTCTGTTTTCCAGGAGTGACTTTATTTTACCTAGTGGTCTCTTTAGGTCAGTGGTTCTCAACCTTTTTAATGCCGCGACCCCCAACCGGTCGTAAGCCGAGGACTACTCAACCGGTCGTAAGTCGAGGACTACTCAACTGGTGCAGCACCGTTTGCAGAATGGGACTTTTGGCGGGCTCAGCAGGGCAGAGACAGCCTGGACAATTCCTATTGGCTTTTGAAAGCCAATAGAATTAGACTCTATTCAAGAGAGTCTATTCTATTGGCTTTCAAAAGCCAATAGAATAAAAGGGAGCAGCATAGCTAAGGAAAAGGGGGGGAAAAATGGCGGACTGCGTTGTTTGGCGACCCCCGTGAAATGGTCGTTCGACCCCAAATGGGGTCCCGACCCACAGGTTGAGAACCATTTCTGTGTCATAAAAACAACCCCTAAACTGGTTTTCAGTTCAGACTCATGCAGCATGGAAATCCAACATCTAATACAGAAATACAGAATAACATGAGTTGGAAGGGACCTTGGAGGTCTTCTAGTCCAACCCCCTGGTGTAGCAGCAAATGTAAAGAAGGGACTGGACTTGTCTGAAATGGTATAGGGCAGGGCTTTTCAACCTTTTCACCCATTGTACCACTTTTAGGATATGGCAACGTCCGAGGACCACCAGTCGCCTAGCGAGGTGTCAAAAACTTGATGACCCAAAAAAAAAAAAGAGAGAAAGTGATGAAGTACAGTAGTCCTCGACTTACAACAGTTCGCTTAGTGACTGTTCGAAGTTGCAATGGCACTGAAAAAAGTGCCCCCCAAGCCACAGCCGAGCAAGACACCTGCCTGCCCGCCCAGCAGCGCTCTTCCTCCTGTCTAGGTTTTCATTGTGAGCATTTCTGTTGAGGATTGGCAGCGGGGGTGGGGTGGGGGGGTGTTTGGTTTTTATTCCCCCCGCCTGCTGGCTGGTTGCAGCAGGTTTTGGTCACTTCACATGACCCTGGGACACTGTGACCGTCATAAATAGGAATCAGTTGCTAAGCATCTGAATGTAAATCACAAGACCCTGGAGAGGCTGCAACATTCCAGCTGATCGGCGCTTCTTCTGGGCTCAGAAGAAGCGCCAGGATCAGCCCCGAGCTCCAGCTGGAGCCTGGCGCTGATCCTGGCGCTTCCACTGAGCCCTGAGAGCCCCGAAGAAGCGCCGATCAGCTGGAAAGCGGCACTGATCCTGGCGCTTCCGCTGAGCTCTGACCGCCCTGCAGCTCCAGCCGTCTCTTGCTCAGGCTTCTGCAGTGCTGCCACAGGTTCAGCTCATTCCCCTCCCCCGCTACCCCTTTTCTAGGATGGTCGCATACCACCTGCCAGGTGCCAATGTACCACAGGTGGTACCTGTACCACTGGTTGAAAAGCCTTGGTATAGGGCAGGGGTAGGCAATCTTGGCTCTTTTATGACTTGTGGACTTCAACTCCCAGAATTCCTGAGCCAGCCACGCTGAGGGGAAAGGGAGAGGTTTCCAAGCTGAGCCAGGCTGGCTCAGGAATTCTGGGAGTTGAAGTCCATGAGTCATGAAGGGGCCACAGTTCTCCCATGCTGGCTCAGGAATTCTGGGAGTTGAAGTCCACGAGTCATAAAAGGGCCAAGTTTGAAGACCGCTGGTTTAAATATTTAAATATTTTTTCCTCAGAGTCACATGATCAAAATTCAGGCATTTGGGCAGGGGTAGGCAACCTTGGCTCTTTTATGACTGGTGGACTTCAACTCCCAGAATTCCCGAGCCAGCCATGCTGAGGGGAAAGGGAGAGGTTTCCAAGCTGAGCCATGCTGGCCCAGGAATTGTGGGAGTTGAAGTCCATGAGTCATAAAAGAGCCAAAGTGGCCTACCCCTGGACTTGATAGTCACTTGTCTGAGACGGTATAGAGTCTCCTGCTTGAGCAGTGGGCTGGACTAGAAGATCTCGAAGGTCCCTAACAACTCTGTTTATTCTATTCTATTCTATTCTATTCTATTCTATTCTATTCTATTCTATTCTATTCTATTCTATTCTATTCTATATTCCATTCCATAACATAACACAACAGAACACAACACTCTAGGACAGTGGTTCTCAACCTGTGGGTCGGGACCCCATTTGGGGTCGAATGACCATTTCATGGGGGTCACCAAACCATGCTCTCCGCCATTTTTTTCCTTTTTCCCTAGCTGTCCTACTCCCTCTTATTGGTGGCCACACTCACTTGGGGGTCACCACAAGATGGGGAACTGTATTATGGGGTCACGGCATTAGAAAGGTTGAGAATCACTGCTCTAGGATAATCAGGATTAAATTATATCTCACCAATTGGGAACTCTACTCATCTTGACTTCCCCAAGTCACTGGGGAAATAGCCAGAGGTGGAACGTTTTTCTAAAGACTTGGTCTACATAACCCAGCCCTGGAGGCAGCTTGGGCTGAGAAGGAGGGGCTGGTTTCAGTGGGCTTCTGTGGGACGAGAACCCCAAAACCTCTCACTCCATCGCCCCCATATCGCCCCCTTTTCATTCCTTTATCCCCACATCGCCCCTTTTCGTTCCATCGCCCCCCTGAAAAATGAAATCGCCCCTGGGGGATAATATCACCCAGGTTAAGAACCACTGGTCTACATAACCCAGCCCTGGAGGCAGCTTGGGCTGAGAAAGAGGGGCTGGTTTCAGTGGCTTCCATGGGACGAGAACCTGGCTCTGCCTGGTGCCTTCCCTCTGCTATGGAGGGCCTTCTTCCAGGTCCAGCCTCTGTGGCCTTCTCCCTCTCTTCAACCCAGAGCTCACCCACCTCTTAGGACATCAACCAGTAGAAGGTCCTGCTGTAGGAAATTCCTCAAGGACTGGTGTTGCACCCGGCACGAGAGCACTGACTTCAAATCTTCTTGGGTAAGCAACATTTCCACTGTGCTTTCCACTCGGCACTGGGTCCCCACCTTTGTGGTATAATTCAGGAAGTCCGTCCGGGCAGCTTGTATTTCATTCTTGTCTTTCAACCAGAGGACTGTGATGTTGCAGGAAGGGAATTCTTTTGCAGAACAACTGAAAGAAACCAGGGACCCCACCGCGATTCTATCTGGGGGGCCACGAAGCAAAGGCTGGGATGGGTCAGCTGAGAAAGGAAGTATGAGTATATCAGCCGAGGTTCCCTCCTACCACAAATCAGGAATCCCAAATGCCCCCCGTAATTCTTCTTATGCAATGAATCACCCAGAGGCCAAAGGGGCTGGGTATCGTTTCCTAAATTCCTCAATCGCATGTATTTTAAGAGCTTAATTTAAAATACATAAGGTATAAGCACTCCTGCTATGAGCAGGGGGTTGGACTAGAACACGAGTTGGCAACCCACGGCTCCAGAGCTGCATGTGGCTCTTTCGGCCTTCTCCTGCAGAGAGAGAGAGAGAGAGAGAGAGAGAGAGGCACTTGTACTTCCCTTTTCTCTCTCTCTCTCTCTCTCTCTCTGTAAAAAAGAGAGTGGCCTCACACTGTTCTCCGGCAAGCTGACAAGCTTATTGGGTGGGGCTTCTGCCTTTGCTGTGTCGAAGCAGGAAGCAGCAGAAAGCAGCATCTCTGTCTCCCCTCCCCCCCTCTCACACACACACACCCATACTCACGCACACTGAGTGGGGAAAGAGGACTGGCAGACCAAGGGCAGGAGAGACCCAGTCCAATAAGAATGTATGTCAGCTTGTTGGAGAACAGCGTGAGCCCAGCTGGCCAGGTGAGCAGAAGATTGAAGAGAGGGAGAGAGAGATGGGGGGAGGAAGAGAAAGAGAGGGAGAGAGAGGGAGGGAGGGAAGGAAAGGGAGAGGGAGAGAGAGAGAACTCATGTACAGTTTCTATTTCTTTTTAATTAAGCTCTTCAATCAAGCCCCCTCCCAGTGTTTTCTTTGGGAAATGGGTCCAAGTGGCTCTTTGAGTGTTTAAGTCCGACCCCTGGACTAGAAGATCTCAAAGGTTCCTTCTAGCCCTCGGATGCTGTATTCTATGTCCTCCATCCCATCCCATGGAGAAGGGCCAGGGAGGAGACTTGCAGATCAGAATACTGAAGGGGACTGTCAATATTCAGCCCGAGAATCCAAATATTCTGTTTCCCAAATTCTTACTGTTTATTGAATACGCAGCATGGTGACAGTTAGCAAAACTAACTCTGAAGTTCCCAGACACCAGTTCATAGAATTAAACAATAATTTCTCCAGCCAAAAGCCAACACAGTGCTGGGCTGCATTAACAGAGGGATAGAATCAAGATCACGTGAAGAATTAATATCACTTTACAAGGCCTTGGTAAGGCCACACTTGGAATACGGCCTCCAGTTTTGGTCACCACGATGTAAAAAAGATGCTGAGACTCTAGAAAGAGTGCAGAGAAGAGCAACAAAGATGATTAGGGGACTGGAGGCTAAAGCATATAAGTTGCTGGAATTGGGTATGTCTAGTTTAACGAAGAGAAGGACGAGTGGGGACATGAAAGCAATGTTCAAATATCTCAGGGGCTGCCCCAAAGAAGAGGCAGTCAAGCTATTCTCCAAAGCGCCTGAAGGCGAGACAAGAAGCAACGGATGGAAACTCATCAAGGAGAGAAGCAACCTGGAATTAAGGAGAAATTTCCTGACATTGAGAACAATTAACCAGTGGAACAACCTGCCTCCAGAAGCGGTGAATGCTCCAACGCTGGAAGTTTTTAAGAAGAGACTGGACAGCCGTTTGTCCAAAATGGTGTAGGGTTTCCTGCCTGAGCAAAGGGTTGGACTAGATGACCTCCAAGGTCCCTTCTAACTTTTATTATCATCATCATCATCATCATCATCATCATCATGTAGCCCATGTAAACAATTTCACTTTGTTATGGGAACTGGCTTTTTTCACAGCTGCAGCACACTGCAGATAAGGATCTCGGGGAGGTGAAGCTTGTGCCTCTTGTGGCTGCACAAGGACTCCAAGCTAAGTCCCTGCTTGACCCCTTCCTCCAGACTGGCAGCCATTTGCTCCCCCCCCCAGGTTCCTTTCCAAATCTCTGAGTCGATTCCTTCCTTCCCTCCCTCCCGATAGGAACTTACCAACGACAGAGACCACGGTGAGTTTCTTGGGAGTGCGTTCTCCACCGTGAGGACCTTCCTTAATCATTGAGCAGCGGTAAGTCCCACTATCTTCAGGGCGCATGTTGCTGAGGCTGACACTGAAGTCGATGGGTGATCCTAGTATGGCCCTCACTCCACGGGAAAATTTGTCGCTTTGCCTGTAAATTAACGTCTGATCGTTTCCCAAGTCTTTGTACCATTCAGCGGTTGCTGGCAGATCTGTCTGAGTTAGGGTGCACTTGAGCAAAAGGTCACTGCCTGCTATGATTGACACAGCCTCTGGGCTTTGACTGGGAGGTCCACCAACTGAAAAGGAAAATGGCTGCGGTTTAGTCTGGAGAACCAAAATGATTGTAGTTGAGCCAGGCAATGCATGGCAGGATTATTTTACACTCCCCCCCCACCCCCCCGCTTCCAGCCCTGACTCCATTTATTAGCTTAACTTTAGTTGTTTTCTTCTGTACCCCCAATCAACATTCAACAACCCCCAGCCAGAGCAATCCACCAATGGAACAGCTCAGAACTTGTGAGTGGTCCATCACTGGAGGCTTTCAAGAAATGACCATTGGTCAGAAATGATATAGCCTCTCCTGCTTGAGCAGGGGGTTGGGCTAGATGACCCACAAGGTCCCTTCCCTTATTCTATAAGCCCAGTTACAACATCCTCACCTAGGCATTATACTCCTGACACGGAATGGTTTAGGCCAGGCGTAGGCAACCTCGGCTCTTTTATGACTCGTGGACTTCAACTCCCAGAATTCCTGAGCCAGCATGGGGGAACTATGGCCCCCTCATGACTCCTGGACTTCAACTCCCAGAATTCCTGAGCCAGAATGGGGGAACTATGGCCCCCTCATGACTCGTGGACTTCAACTCCCAGAATTCCTGAGCCAGCATGAAGGAACTATGGCCCCCTCATGACTGGTGGACTTCAACTCCCAGAATTCCTGAGCCAGCTTGGGGGAACTATGGCCCCCTCATGACTCCTGGACTTCAACTCCCAGAATTCCTGAGCCAGCTTGGGGGAACTATGGCCCCCTCATGACTCCTGGACTTCAACTCCCAGAATTCCTGAGCCAGAATGGGGGAACTATGGCCCCCTCATGACTCGTGGACTTCAACTCCCAGAATTCCTGAGCCAGAATGGGGGAACTATGGCCCCCTCATGACTCGTGGACTTCAACTCCCAGAATTCCTGAGCCAGCATGAAGGAACTATGGCCCCCTCATGACTCGTGGACTTCAACTCCCAGAATTCCTGAGCCAGCCTGGCTCAGCTTGGAAACCTCTCCCTTCCCCTCAGCCTGGCTGGCTCAGGAATTCTGGGAGTTGAAGTCCACGAGTCATAAAAGGGCCAAGGTTACCTAGCCCTGGTTTAGGCTGTGTTTACATTCTGGATTTAATGACACGCCAACCAGTGGAACAGCCAGAAGAGATTGGACAGCCATTTGTCTGAAATGGTATAGGGTTTCCTGCCTGAGCAGGGGGTTGGACTAGATGACCTCTGATGTCCCCTTCAGCCGTATGATTCTGCATTCTCATGCATTCTTTATTAATTTTAATTGTTGGGAGTGGGGGGGTTGTTGACTTTTAAGATTCTACTTTTTCTTGGAAACCATACAGAAGACTGCAGTCTCTTCACAGCTTCCCAAGGACCCAGGGTGTGTTTTCAGGAAAAGCCACAAAATTCTCCAGGCGCTTTTGCAGCAGTGCATGTTTGTTTGTGTGTGTATATATATATCCCTGTGTCTGCTTCCTTGTGTCGGTGTGTCCCAGGGTCCATGTCCCAGTCTGGAATGGAAAAATTAAAAAAGGGACAGGGCAGAAGTGCAGGAAACGATGGACGGCGTAACAAATTCAGAACAGAGAGGCTTTGCTTTTATCTTCCACAAGATTGAGCAATTTGAACCACTCTGGTGATTTGTCACTTGTGGTGCAATGTAGTACGAAGCTGGATGAAAACCACTGACTCTGTTTGCAAGGTTGCAGATTGTTAGATCCGGCAGATAACTCAGAACAAAGACAAGATTACTTAGGCAGAAATGGGGCTGGGGTGGGGAGAAATAGATCATAGAATGCTAGGCCTGGAAAGGACTTTGAAGGTCTTTTAGTCCAGGGGTCCCCAGACTGGGCTGTAGCATGCCACAAACTGAGCCATGCAAACAACTGAAGCCCCATCGGTGGGATGCAGGCAGCACACAAAACCACATCCCCTCTGGTCCACGGAAAAACCTCTCTCCAAGGAACTGGTCCCTCGGGCCCAAAAGGTTGGGGGCTGCTGTAATCTAGAATTAGAATTAGAATTAGAATAGAATAGAATAGAATAGAATAGAATAGAATAGAATAGAATAGAATAGAATAGAATAGAATAGAATAGAATAGAATAGACAGATTGTACAGTAGAATAGAATAGAATAGAATAGAATAGAATAGAATAGAATGGAATGGAATGGAACAGAATAGAATAGAATATAGAATAGAATAGAATAGAATAGAATAGAATAGAATAGAATAGAATAGAATAGAATGGAATGGAATGGAATAGAATAGAATATAGAGTAGAGTAGAGTAGAGTAGAGTAGAATAGAATAGAATAGAATAGAATAGAATGGAATGGAATGGAATGGAATGGAATGGAATGGAACGGAACAGAATAGAATATAGAATAGAATAGAATAGAATGGAATGGAATAGAATATAGAGTAGAGTAGAGTAGAGTAGAGTAGAGTAGAATAGAATAGAATAGAATAGAATAGAATAGAATAGAATAGAATAGAATAGAATAGAATAGAGCTGGAAGGAACCTTGAAGGTCTTCTAGTCCAGCCCCCTGCTCAAGCAGGAGAACCTATACCATTTCAGACAAGTGACTGTCTAGTGCCTCTTCTTAAAAACCTCCAGTGATGGAGCGCCCACAATTTCTGGAGGCAACTTCTGTTCCACTGATTAATTGTTCTCACTGTCAGGAAGTTTCTCCTTAGTTCTAGGTTGCTTCTCTCCTTGATTATTTTCCATCCATTGTTTCTTGTTCTGCCTTCGGGTGCTTTGGAGAATAGCTTGACTCCCTCTTCTTTGGGGCAGCCCCTCAAATCCCGGAACACTGCTATCATGTCCCCCCCCCCTTGATTCCTTATCTTAATATGTACATATCTAGAAAAAACATACTGGTTTTTCTAGATAACACATTTGTACATATAGATAGATCACATAGCATAGATGTTGTAGTGTTCAGATAAGGTGACTAACTCGTGGGGGTGTAACGCGGCACTTGAAAGAGGGTTAAGCATATGGACCAGTGGCTGGAATTCATCAAGGCCTGGATGGGGGAGACACGGGCTTGAAGTGAACCCCAACACAACAGAATGGATGCAAACCCCATCCGACTTATCCCAGTTGTCTAGCCATGATTGAATCACCACAGGACAACTCAAGGACAATTCAGCCCAGGATACTTCAATACCTGCAAATTTTTAGCCTGTCCTCTATAAACTCTAATTGATAACAGAATGGTTAACAGTAAAAACAATAATAATGAATTTAACAGCCTTGGGTGCAACCCCAAAACAAGTGGAGCACCACTTGGACACCATCATCGGCATTGACAAATTCGCCATCAGTCAATTGCAAAAGGCAGTCTTACTAGGAACAGCTTCCATCCTGCGACAAGATCTATAAGGCCATCAATTCAAACATCCACATCTGCCCATCCCAGGTCCTTGCGAAGGACTCGATAGGCAGATAAAAATGCCAAATCCAGTCTGAACATCTGGCTGACTGTGCGATGATCAATAATAATAATAAAATAATAATAATAAAATAGAAAGACTGTGGCAAAAGCAAGCAAGGGTAGTACCAATAGTAATAGGCTCCTTGGGTGCAATCCCAAAACAACTGGAGCACCATTTGAACACCATTGGCATTGACAAATTCGCTATTAGTCAATTGCAAAAGGCGGCCTTACTAGGGACTGCTTCCATCCTGCAACGATATCTGTAATACCATCAAACATCCACATCTGCCTATCCCAGGTCCTGGATAAGGACTCGATAGGTAGACAAAATGCCAAATCCAGTCTGAACATCTGGCTGACTGTGCAATGATCAATAATAATGATGATGATGATGATGATGATGATGATATTGATAGAGTTGGAAGGGACCTTGGAGGTCTTCTAGTCCAACCTCCTGCTCAGGCAGGAAACCCTATACCATTTCAGATAAATAGTTGTCCAGTCTCTTTTTAAAAAACCTCCAATGTTGGAGCATTCACAACTTCTGGAGGCAAGTAGTTCTACTGGTTAATTGTTCTAACTGTCAGGAAGTTTCTTCTTAGTTCCAGGTTGCTTCTCTCCATGATTAGTTTCCATCCGTTGCTTCTTGTCCTGCCTTCAGGTGCTTTGGAAAATAGCTTGACTCCCTCCAGCCACTGAGATACTGGAACACTGCTATCATGTCCCACCTTGTCCTTCTCTTCATTAAACTAGGCAGACCCAATTCCAGCAACTGTTCTTTATATGTGTTAGCCTCCAGTCCCCTGATCATCTTTGTTGCCCTTCTCTGCACTTTTTTTAGAGTCTCAACGTCTTTTTTACATCATGGTGACATTGTCGGAAGCATTTAAGCTTCTAGCCCAAATTCAAGAAGCGTCCATCCACATGTTGAAGCATCCTGAGACCCCCCACCACCATCACAAAACCAGGGACCACTCTTGACCTCCTCAAAACCTCAGTTCTCTGATGCTCTTCACGGCTGTACCTACTTGTTTACCTTCATCTCAAAGAATTTATAATCTGGGACCGGCTCTTGCTGGTCAATCTATTAATCTCCCTGTCTTCCAGCTAGAAATCTGAGCAAAACCACTCACCTATTCTTTCAAATGAACCCTCCGCCAGGACTCGCACCGGCAAGAGGAACCCCAGCTGAAGTGGAGCAAGGATGCCCACCAAGGACCTCAAGGCAGCCATCCCGACAGCAGCAGGAGAAACATCTGGAGCTACTTTTCACCCTGCCCAAAATGTTTCCTTTTGAAGATGGAGCAAAAAGAGGAACTCGTGTTTCCTGTTTCTATGCCTGCAAAAATTGCCTTCTTTGGCACTGTTGCTCCGTAGGAGAGTGAGTAAAGAGCTATTCCGGAATTCTAGATTAATAATGTCCTGAAGTAGAAGATATAGATGGAGATGATGCAAGGAGAGGCTGGAAAACACCAAGACGGAGACCTCAGCGGTGATTCTGGTTCTGTTTTATTGATGATGTTACCTAGTTGAAACGCCGGCAAGAGAACCATCAAGCTTAGAGACCATCAAGGACTCCATAGTCGTCGTCGTCGTCGTCCTCCTCCTCCTCCTCCTCCTCCTCCTCCTCCTTTCCAATCCCCACTCCTTTCTAGCACTGATGATGCTACCTATTTGGGTAATAAAATGCCTGCAAGAAAACCACCAAGCTCAGAGAACATCAAGAACTCCACAGTCCTTCTCCTCCTCCTTCTAGCACTGATGACGTTACCTAGTTGGGTCATGAAATGTCTGCAAGAAAAGAAGCCAGCTCAGAGACCATCAAGGACTCCATAGTCCTCCTCCTCCTCATCATCCACCTCCTCTTCCTCTTCTTCCTCCTCCTCCTCCTCCTCCTCTTCCTCCTCCTCCCCCCCCCCAATCCCCACTCCTTTCTAGCAGTGATGATGTTACCTTGTTAGGTAATGAAACATCTGCAGCAAAACCCGCCAAGTTCACAGAGCTCCAACGCATGTAAAACGAGAGTAGATAAATAGGTGAAAAAAGGACCGGGATGACATGACAGCAGTCTTCCAATCTCTCAGGGGCTGCCCCAAAGAAGAGGGAGTCAAGCTACTCTCCAAAGTGCCTGAAGGCAGGACAAGAAGCAACGAATGGAAACTCATCAAGGAGAGAAGCAACCTAGAACTAGGGGGACCTCTGGCTTAGAACGTAGTAAAAGCAAAACATTAAACATGAACAAAACATGAGATAAGTTAGGAACCAATCCCAAACGGTTGCTCAAATTTCTTAAATCCTAGGGCACTTTTCCCTGCCATTCGTGGCTCATGTTAACCAGGGATTCTGAGAGTCGAAATCCAGCAGATACAGGTGTCCCAGGATGGGAAGACTGGTATAAAGCAATTTAAAAGGCCTTTCCGCACACACTTCCTGCAGTTTTAGGGAGACCCATAGATCTGGGACACACTTTAAGGGGTGTACAGGTCCCACATGAAAATGGTTTAAAACAGGGGTCCCCAACTCCTGGTCCGTGGACAGCACTGGGCCACAGCATGCCAGCAACTGGTCTGCACAAACAAGCAAAGCCCCATCTGCAGGATGCAGGCAGCACACAAAACCACATACTCTCCAGTCTGCGGAAAAACCTCTCTCCACAGAACTGGTCCCTGGTGCCCAAAAGGTTGAGAACCTCTGGGTTAGGATATTGGGTGTTTTCTTTGGTGTCCTTTCATGACCCTGCATCCATGATTTTGCGAGTGTCCAGAGACAACGGGCCCGTCTGCACATATTCACGATACTTCCTATGCTGTCCCCTAATTCTGGGTCAACCTAATCTCCCCTTTCATACTTTGAGCAGTGCGAAGAAGTACGACTGTCAAACTGAGGAGACACAGGATAAGCTTCTGCAGCATGCTGTTTAGGACAAGCAGAGGTGATTAGGGACAAGTGATGCAACAGGAAAAGAGATCAAGGAACACCACAAAGCAAAGACTAGTGAATAGTTCCTTAAACCATCTCCATCCCAGGAGCCAACAGCATCCAGCAGCCCCAAAATATCCTGTCCATATTTTACAGGGGTGCCTTGAGCGGTGAGCAAACCACGCTCCTTCCACAAGGCCCCCTGCTCATGTAGAACACTAAAAGCAAATTTACTGATCATCGCAGATGGGGACTGCAGCCAAGTAATTAAAAGACGCATGCTCCTGGGGAGGAAAGCTATGGCAAATTTAGACAGCGTACTAAAAAGCAGAGACATCACCCTGCCAACGAAAGTGCGTATAGTCCAGGCCATGGTTTTCCCAGTTGCAATGTACGGCTGTTAAAGTTGGACCATAAGAAAGGCTAAGCGCCGAAGAATGGAGGCCTTTGAACTCTGGTGCTGGAGAAGACTCCTGCAAGTCCCCTGGACTGCAAGGCGATCCAACTGGTCAGTCCTAGAAGAGACCAACCCCGACTGCTCTTTAGAAGGCCAGATCCTGAAGTTGAAACTCAAGGACTTTGGCCACCTAATGAGAAGGAAGGACTCCCTGGAGAAGGGCCTAATGCTGGGAAAGACGGAGGGCGAGAGAAGAAGGGGACGACAGAGAATGAGATGGCTGGATGGAGTCCCTGAAGCAGGAGGCGTGAGCTTAAATGGATTCCAGAAGATGTTAGAGGACAGGAAGGCCTGGAGGAACATTGTCCATGGGGTCGTGATGGGTCAGACATGACTTTGCAACTAACAACAACAAAGATATTAACAACCGCACTGTCTGACAATTCCAAGGCCCTCGTCAAAGCAATGAGTTCAGCTTTCTGAGCTGAGGTACCTGCAGGGCGAGCTGCTGCTTCCACTACCTGATCCAATGTGACCACGGCAGAGCCAGCTTGCCTTCCTCCCTGACTCATAAAACTACTGCCATCTGTATACAGGTCCCTGTCCGTATCCTCTAACTCAGTGGTTCTCAACATTTTTAATGCCGCGACCCCAACCAGTCATAAGTCGAGGACTACCCAACCGGTCGTAAGTCGAGGACTACCCAACTAGTCGTAAGTCGAGGACTTTCCCTGCCCGGGAGCGCCGTGCATGCGTGGTGCCGCCCCCTGCGCCGGCCAAGCCGTAGCTGGCAAGCGGCAGAGACGGCGCAGGGTGACCACTGGCTGGGCCACCAGCTGGCCCAGCCCAAGGGAGGTAAGGCACCTGCCGGACCCCACGCGTGCCAGCAACCCTCCCTGTGTCCACCGTCCTCCCACCTCCCACCCCTGGCCCTCTTTTACTTACATTTTTAGTAGTTGCTCAGCAGGGAGGGGTGGAAACTTCCAGACAGCTCGCCTTCGCTGCAGACCGTTTGCAGACTGGGACTTTTGGCGGGCTCAGCAGGGCAGAGACAGCCTCGACAATTCCTATTGGCTTTTGAAAGCCAATAGAATTAGATTCTATTCAAGAGAGTCTATTCTATTGGCTTTCAAAAGCCAGTAGAATAAAAGGGAGTAGCACAGCTAAGGAAAAGGGGGAAAAAATGGCGGACTGCGTTGTTTGGCGACCCCCGTGAAATGGTCGCTCGACCCCAAATGGGGTCGCGACCCACAGGTTGAGAACCGCTGCTCTAACTGATCCTCCTGGTCAGTTAAATCTGGCCAGCCAGAAAACACTACAGTAATAGTTTGTACACAATCATGATCACCATCCTGTTCCAGTTGGGGAAGAAAGGTCGCCCCTGTGCTTGATATGAACTTGTAGGTTGTCAAGGAGTGCGATCTGATACCGCTCCAGTCGGGAGGCTGTAAGCAAACAGCCCCCCTTGGACGGTAACAAATCCTGGATGGAATGGGTTGATTGCACTGTGATAGGAGCCCCAAAGTTTAATTGTTCAGCCCGAAGGCATGCTGGCCATCCTTGAGCAACAGGATCAAGTTTATTTATCTATTTATTTATGAGACTTATATACCGCTTTAAGTACAAGCACTCTCTAAGCGGTGTACACCAGTAAGCAATGTATATATATATTTACATTGCCCCCAACAATCTGGGTCCTCATTTTACCTACCCCGGAAGGATGGAAGGCTGAGTCAACCTTGAGCCGGTGAGATTTGAACCGCTGACCTGCTGAACACAGTCAGCTAAAGTGGCCTGCAGTACTGCATTCTAACTGCTGCGCCACCTCGGCGCATGTTGTTTGGAGAAATAGGCTACAGCACAAGACCAAGTACCAAGGGTCTGAGCAAGGACCCCACCAGCCACCCCTTTGCTTTCAGCCACATACCAGACAGTTGCCCTCAGTGGCATATTGCAACACCACAGCAGTGGTGCTCTCCACAGGTCGCCATGTGGCTGAATCAGTTTACAGGGTCAACACAACAGGGAACTGAGACAAATGAGGCAGGACAGAGGCTGGATAGGTAGATAACAAATTTTATGCTTGGGGGCACGGTGGTGCAGATGCAGTGGGCCGCCTGGCATTGCCAGAGCAGCTGATGGGCAGGTGGCACCTTTCATTCTGGAGCCCTGCAAATTCTCTAGCCCAGGGGTCCCCAATCCCTCCGCCATGGCCTGGTACTGGGCCACAACCTGTTCAAAACTGGGCCGCAGCAAGCAGCAGACGAGCACACTCATGCAGCTCCATTTGCACGAGCGGCAGGCACTCGCACGCATGTGTGAAGCTCCTCTCCCCCTCCTCCCATCGAATCACGAAGCTGGGAAGATTGGAGACCACTGCTCTAGCCTCTTGGCTCACATAACAATGGTGGAGACCATTTAACCCAGGGGCCCCCAACCTTTTGGGCACCAGGGACAGGTTCTGTGGAGAGAGGTTTTTCTGCGGACCGGAAGGGGTGTTATTTCACATGCTGCCTGCATCCCACAGATGGGGCTTTGTTGGTTTCTGTGGACTGGTTTCTGGCATGTCGTGGATCGGTGCCGGTAAATGGATTTAACCAACCAAAGCAAACAGCAAACAGCAAACTTGATCATTGTTCATATAATAACAAAAAAACCCCACAATTAACCAGTGGAACAACTTGCCTCCAGAAGTTGTTAATGCTCCAACACTGGAAGTTTTTAAGAAGAGACTGGATGGCCATTTGTCTGAAATGGTATAGGGCAGTGGTGGCAAACCTGTGGCTCGGGACCCCATTTGGGGTTGAATGACCATTTCACGGGGGTCGCCAAACCACGCTGTCCGCCATTTTTTTCCCTTTTCCCTAGCTGTCCTACTCCCTCTTATTGGTGGCTACACCCACTTGGGGGTCACCACAACATGGGGAACTGTATTATGGGGTCAAGGCATTAGAAAGGTTGAGAACCTCAGGTATAGGGTTTCCTGCCTGAGCTGGGAGTTGGACTAGATGACCTCCAAGGTCCCTTCCAACTATTCTATTCTATTCTATTCTATTCTATTCTATTCTATTCTATTCTATTCTATTCTATTCTATTCTATTCTATTCTATTCTATTCTATTCTATTCTATTCCATTCCATTCCCCTCCACTCCACTCCACTCCACTCCACTCCATATTTTCTATTCTATTCTATTTAATTCTATTCTGTTCTGTTCTATTCCGCTCCACTCTATTCCCTTGCTTGATCTGCATAACAAACATGGTAAAAAATGTAACAATGAGTTCAATTCATTTTGCATATTTTTGGCTCATGACCCTCAACGGATAAGCACCTCAAGGACTACCTGTATGGACACAAGCATTGATCACAGACACTGTCTCCTTCTCATCTTTCCAAAGCAGACCTGCACTCCCAAATTATATGGTCTTTATCTTTGCTCCTTTGTAGCTTCTGTAAACAAACACTTTTCATTTTTATTTCTTTCTTAATCATTTCAATGCACATCAAAAATATATATATTTATTTCTGTTTTCTTGGTTTGTTTTTCTTTCGCAACCTGAAAAACTGTCAGGTATAGGTGTTCCTAACTGGACTTTCGGACCCTTTTATTTCCTGGGGTTTTCTGGAATGAGATTTTGCCTTCTTGCATCTGCACATCTTCGTTAGGAAAAGGCAGGAGAGGAGAAGAAGGACGGCTGCTTTGTTCAGGAAAAGCAGGAGCCAAAGAACAAGGAGAGATTGTTGCTGTGCGCCTGCGGAGCAAAGACAACGGATTATTTTGATTTAATATAGCCTGCTCCATCAGGGTCTAGGACAGTGATGGCGAACCTTTTCAAGACCGAGTGCCCAGACTGCAACCCCAAACCCACTTATTTATCGCAAAGCGCCAACACGGCAATTTAATCAATACCGAGGTTTTGGTTTAGAAAAAACAACCCATACCTTAACATCTTTTGTCTTAAAAGAAAAAAACACGATAACAAAGCTTCCAATGATATAAACCATTTTTTTCTGAAAGGTAAAAGTTTGCATTTGGCATGCTTTTGAACAATTCATGTGATTTTTGCTGTTGTATGCATGCTGACAATTTGTCTGACCTTGGCTTATACTTTGTAAGTTTGAAAGCAACACATGCAGCACTCAGGTCATCTGTTAGTCTGTTTCTGGTGTCAGATTTGATATAATTCAAAGCTGAAAACAGTGCATTCGCTCCAGAGGCTTGTTTTGGCTACGGCTTGAGAAATGACTTTTTCCTGTGAAAACTTAGCTAAAGAGCGAGGCGCATGTGCCCACAGAGAGGGCTCTGAGTGCCCCCTCTGGCACGCGTGCCATAGGTTCACCACCACTGGTCTAGGACAACCTGCCATGGTCAACTTGCCACAGGATAACTCACCACGGAGCAAGAGTTAGAAAAGGTAAGATAACCTTTATTTCATTTTTTTTACTGTGAGCACAACGGCACATATCAAAAATGAAATTTAGTTGCCCGCTCTTAAAGTGAAACACATACATGACACACACCTAAACATACTATATACAACATACGTATAGACCCACACCCCTACATAACAAATAAATATTAAATACCATCCATCTTGAATACGTAATGGAAGGAGGAAGCTTGAGAGTTCGCAAGGTTAATGCTGTATGGGACAAAACTAATGTTTGAATCTGGATGTTCTGCTTTGGGTACCACAGAGCGCCCCCTCCCAGAAGGTAACAAGGAAAACAGGTCGTAGAGAGGATGGGTGGTGTACCAGACTATCTTGCGGACCCTGCTCAAGCATCGCTTCTGTGCTATGTCCTGGATGGGAGGGAGGGAACTGCCAATGATCTTTTCTGCTGTCCTCACCACTCTCTGGACCGCCTTCCTCTCTGAAGCAGGGATGCTTCCAAACCAGACTGTGATGCTCTGTGACGGGACGCTCTCTATCGTCCTTCTGCAGAAAGTAGTAAGACAGGGGAAGGAAGATGTGCTTGCCACCACAATGGAGCCCATTTTTGTTGCTAAGCGAGATGTTTGTTAAGTGATTTTTATGACATTTCCTGCCACAATCCCTCCTCTAGGGGCCACTTCTACCTTTCCATTATTATTATTATGATGATGATGATCATTATTTGCCTTCTGTCTCATAGATGTAAAATTGTCTCAGAACAACTAGGGTTTTTTCTGCCGTCCTCACCACTCTCTGCACTGCCTAGCTGTCTGAAGCAGGGATGCTTCCAAACCAGACGGTGATGCTCTGTGACGGGACACTCTCTATCGTCCTTCTGCAGAAAGTAGTAAGACAGGGGAAGGAAGATGTGCTTGCCACCACAATGGAGCCCATTTTTGTTGCTAAGCGAGATGTTTGTTAAGTGATTTTTATGACATTTCCTGCCACAGTCCTTCCTCTAGGGGCCACTTCTACCTTTCCATTATTATTATTATTATGATGATGATCATTATTTGCCTTCTGTCTCATAGATGTACAATTGTCTCAGAACAACTAGTGTTTTTTCTGCTGTCCTCACCACTCTCTGCACTGCCTAGCTGTCTGAAGCAGGGATGCTTCCAAACCAGATGGTGATGCTCTATGACAGGATGCAAGAGTTGCACTAATATTAAAGAAATGGTGGAATAGACTCCTTAAAGAAAGGATGCCAAAGGAGGGACAAAATAAAATGAGAATTGCAAAAATTAAAATATGTTTTTTAATCAATTTAAATAATTAAATTGAAGTGTTGATTGGTCCTGCAGCGGGTTGTCCCATGGCACGTTGGCTGTGGAGAGTTGGCCAGGCGATCACCATTTGCAACCTTCCCAGCTGGTTTCTGACAAGCAAAGTTAATGGGAGAAGCCGGATTTGCCTAACCACCATGCATTTCATTTCAGACTGCACTGATTTGCTAAATGACTGTGTCAAAAAAGAGGCACCTGGATGCTGCAATGTGATGCAGGCTCAGCTTTCCTCCAGAACCAATCAGATGCTATTCAGCAAGCAGGTGCTATTCTCATGATCGTTCTTGTCCTGCCCTCAGGTGCTTTGGAGAATAGCTTGAAGAGGGAATCAAGCTATTCTCCAAGGCACCTGAAGGCAGGACAAGAAGCAACAGATGGAAATCAATCAAGGAGAGAAGCAATCTAGAACTAAGGAGAAACTTCCTGACAGTGAGAACGATTAACCAGTGGAACCACCTGCCTCCAGAAGCGATGAATGCTCCAACACTGGAAGTTTTTAAGAAGAGACTGGACAGCCATTTGACTGAAATGGTGTAGGGTTTCCTGCCTGAAAAGGGGGCTGGACTGGATGACCTCCAAGGTCCCTTCCAATTCTGTTATTCTGTTGTTCTGTTTCAGAAGCAGAAAGGTCGATGGCTAATTTCATACAGTGCAAGAAAAAACACAGCTAAGTAAGAAAGGGAAAAAAAACTGCAGGTTGTGTGTCAGCAAATCCTCAGAAGAAAAGTTCTGAAGGATTTAAGAAGGACTCACTTGATGGAGCACTGCCCAAGCATTTGTGATCTTCAGGTTGCATTACAACGGCAAGTTTTGTTGTTAGAGTGAGCAGACTTTGGGATTTCTGTTGAACCACGCAACTGAACTGTGAGTTGTTCCTGTCTTCCGTGGCCATCACCTCCAGGTAGGTCTTCAGGGAAAAGGTCCCATCGGGATTCGAGGTCCTCGGGCCAACCATTCCTTTTCTGCTTGGGGCATTGTTGATAAACAATTCCATGTTTGTATCATCCGGATAAAATTCTTCCACACTGCAAATGACCGTCACAGTGGTGTTCAGCTGGACGGGGGAAGGTGGGCTGGTCTCCAGACAGAATTTGGGAGGAACTGAGCAAAGAAAGCCAAAGAGATCAGTCAGAAGAGCTTCAGACTCACGGGTCCTACCTTCAGAAGAGCCTAGAAGACCCATTGATTCTGCTCGCCGATTGTGGCATTGGGGAAAGGAGAAAGTTCTCTGAACGCAACCCTGCTGTGAAAAATCCTGAGCCTGGTTTTCAGGAAGCTCAAGATAAAAACTTAACACTACCAGCAAAGAAAGAAATAAAGAACTCCACCCAATTCCCAGCAACTCTGTGTTGTCGTTTCTTCATTTCATGTGTTTGTTAGGTTTCTGTTCTGCCCTATGTTTAAATGCCAGCTTCTCACCCACCTTCTTAAGGAGAAACTTCCTGACAGTGAGGACAATAAACCAGTAGAACAGCTGGCCTCCAGAAATTGTGGGAGCTCCATCACTGGAGATTTTTAAGAAGAGACTAGAGAATCTTGTCTGAGATAGTATAGGTTCTCCTGCTTGAGCAGGGGGCTGGACTAGAAGATCTCCAAGGTCCCTTCCAGCTCTATTCTATTCTATTCTATTCTATTCTATTCTATTCTATTCTATTCTATTCTATTCTATTCTATTCTATATTCTACATTCTATGCTATGCTATGCTATGCTATGCTATGCTATTCTATTCTATTCTATTCTACATTCTACATTCTATGCTATGCTATGCTATGCTATGCTATGCTATGCTATGCTATGCTATTCTATTCTACATTCTATTCTATTCTATTCTATTCTATTCTATTCTATTCTATTCTATATTCTACATTCTACATTCTACTCTACATTCTATTCTATTCTATTCTATTCTATTCTATTCTATTCTATTCTATTCTATTCTATTCTATTCTATTCTATTCTATGAGATATATTTGACCCCCTAATTCAAATAATCAGACTCCTGTCGCCCCCTGAGCAAAGATACAAAGGCAAAACAGCGCAAACCGCTAAAACAAAGTGAAACAATTCCAGAACAATCAGAATTAAAATATAGCTCATCAGCTGGGAACTCTACTCAACTGGATCCAAGTCTCTGGGGAAACAGCCAGAGGCAGAAGGTCTTTCTACACCAGGTCCAGACTCCGTGGCCTGGTCCCTCTCTGCAACCCAGAGCTCACCTACCTCTTAGGACATCACCGAGTGGGAAAGACTTCTGGAGGGGAGCCTCCAATGATCTGTGTTGTATCTGGCAGGTCAGCTGAGAACTCATGTCTCCTTGTTCCAGTGGGATTTCCACCGTGCTCTCTGCTCGGTACAAGATGCTCTCTGTTTCATCAGAATTGAGGATGTTGGTCTGGGCAGCCTGCATTTCTTTCCCGTCCTTCAACCAGCTGACTGTGATCTCTGGGGGGGAGAATCCCTCTGTGGAGCAGTTGAAGGTGGCCCGAGACCCTGCCGCGACTCTTCTTGTGGGGCCACGTACCACAGGCTGGGATGGCTTGGCTGAGAGAGAAAGTAGAGAGAGATATCAGTTGACGTTCCTCAGAGATAATACAGGAAGCTACAAGGCTGTGTTTGGTTGGAGAGACTCAACTTCAGAACATGAGATTTACTCCCACATGTCTCTCGGTTGACTGGGAACATCTCCCCCCACCCCAAAAAGCAAATGAGTGGGCCACCTACCAATTAGGAAGACCTGAGTGCCCTTCCCTGAAGCCAGTTCTTTATCTGAGACCCCTGCCCTGAACTTCACACAATAGTAGGTCCCGGCATCTTCAGGACGGATGTTTGGGATGTTGATGCTGAAGTCCGTGTTGGATCCTGGGACCAGCCTCACCCCCTGGTTGGAAACTCCATGCGTATCGCTGTAAATGGGAGGCTGGTTTCTGTCCAGCCCTTTGTACCACCGCACGCCTCCGGGTAAATTTGCCCCAATCAATGTACACTTTAGAGTGAGGCTGTCTCCAGCTTTCACCGATACGGTTTCCGGAAGTTGTGCTACCTCCATCTTTTGTCCTGTAACAACTGAAACAAAAAGAGAGATGTTTGTGACTAGGTTTCCTCTAGAAAGTGCTCACCACTCTTCTGGAGACAGAGGACCACTGGTGGTGCTCCTTCTACATCTACAGTTCCTCACACCAATATCTCAATCCAGGAAGAAGAAATTAACAGTAAAAAACAGTGTAATCTAGGCACCACCAAGAACACTCCTACTAACATTAATAGTCACTTGTATATAAACAAAAAGCAAACCACTCCCTTCTAGCACTGATGATGTTACCTAGTTGGGTAATGAAATGTCTGCAAGAACACCAAGCTCAGTGACCACCAAGGACCCTACAGTCGTCCTCCTCCTCCTCCTCCTCCTCCCCTCCTCCTCCTCCTCTCCACAAACTCCACTCCCTTCTTGCACTGATGATGTTATCTAGTTGGGTAATGAAATGTCTGCAAGAACACCAAGTTCAGTGACCACCAAGGACCCTACAGTCCTCCTCCTCCTCCTCCTCCTCTTCCTCCTCCCCTCCTCCTCCTCGTCCACTCCACAAACTCCACTCCCTTCTTGCACTGATGATGTTACCTAGTTGGGTCATGAAACCTCTGCAAGGAAACCACCAAGCTCAGAGAGCACCAAGGACCCCACAGCCCTCCTCCTCCTCCTCCTCCCCCTCCTCCTCCTCCTCTTCCTCCTCATCTCTATAAACCTCATTTCCTTCTAGTACTGATGATGTAACCTACTTGGGTAATAAAACATCTGCAAGAAAAAAACCAAGTTCAGAGATCACCCTGGGCCCCACTGTTCAAACCTGAAGTACAAATATTCTCTTTTATAGGGATGAGTGCTTCATTTGGGCTGTTCAAAAGGTTCTGGTGCTCTTTTGGAAAAATAAATAAATAAATAAAGGTCTGTATTTAATATTCAGGCTATCTAACAACCTGAGAGTTCTCTCTCAAAAGAAAGGAGCAAGTCTGTCAATGTTACTAACATCGGACATTGTTGCTTTGGCAACAGATGGAAATGCAGCCATTTTTCTCTATTGCTTTTAGAGTTCGTTGATGCTGGGAGGGGGAATAGGGATGAGAGTCCAGCTAGTCAAAACAACAATAACTCAGCTGTGGGAACCCAAGGACATTGGGCCCAGAGCTGATAGAGATTTGGCGGACTGGAGTGCTGGGGAGAAAGCCCGTGCTTCAAGCTAATTGGGGAATGTGATTTATGACTGTTAATTGGAGGAGGGAACTGGAATTGGCTGCTGGAATTGGGTATGTCTAGTTTAATGAAGAGAAAGATGAGATGGGACATGATAGCACTGTTCCAGTATCTCAGGGGCTGCCACAAAGAAGAGGGAGTCAAACTATTCTCCAAAGCACCTAAAGGCAGGACAAGAACCAACGGATGGAAACTAATCAAGGAGAGAAGCAACCTAGAACTAAGGAGAAATTTCCTGACAGTTAGAACAATTAACCAGTGGTACAACCTGCCTCCAGAAGCGGTCAATGCTCCAACACTGGAAGTTTTTAAGAAGACCCTGAACAGCCATTTGTCCGAAATGGTGTAGGGTTTCCTGCCTGAGCAATGGGTTGGACTAGATGACCTCCATGGTCCCTTCCAACTTTATTATTATTATTATTATTATTATTATTATTATTATTATTATTATTATTATTATTATTATTATTATTATTATTATTATTATTATTATTATTATTATTATTATTATTTTGTTACTTTGTGCCATGGGGAGGGGAATTCAATTTTTGGCTTTAACTATGTAGTGCCGATACTTTGTTTCTCAAGTAAAAGATTGTTTAAGGTAAACAATGCCTCAAAGTTCTTTGGAAGAGATTCATCTGTCGGAACCATGACATAAACCCCAAAAGCAAGCTAGTTTCTGCCTGGTGTGAATTGCTGGATCGGCTTCTAGTTGGTCACACTTTCTGCCCTTTGAGCCACCAAAAATTTCATGAAGTTTCATTTCTGATGTTCTCTTTTTCGTTCCCTTTTTTCCCTAGATGGGGAAGCCAGTTTCCTGACTCCAAAATACTGCAAAAAATACTCCAAAAAATAATGCAACCAATTTTGGTCACCCTGCTATAAAAAAGATGTTGAGATTTTGGAAAAAATTCAGAGAAGAGCAACTAAAATGATCCAAGGCCTGGAGGCTAAAACATATAAAGAACAGCTTCGGGACTTGGGTTTGGCTAGTCTAAAGAAAAGAAGAAATAGGGGAGACATGATAGCAAAGTTCCAGTATCTGAGGGGCTGCCACAAGGCAGAAGGGGCCAGTTTATTCACCAAAACACCAGAGGGAAGGACGAGAAACAATGGTTGGAAACATATCAGAGAGAGAAACAACCTGGAACTAAGGAGAAACTTCCTGACAATGAGGACAATCAACCAGTGGAACAGTTTGCCACCAGAAATGATGGCACTCCATCACTGTAGATTTTTAAAAAGAGACTGGACATTCACCTGTCTGAGATGGTATATGTTCTCCATCATGAACAGAGGGCTGGACTAGAAGACCTCCAAGGTCACTTCCAATGCTAGGGTTCTGTATGTTCTTCATGTCTGTATATCAACTAAAGTAAAAAGGTTATCTGAGGTCAGATTTTTCTGACGGAACTATTAGTCAATAGAACAGCTTGCCTCCTGGAGTTGTGAGTGCTCCATCGCTGGAGGTTTTCAAGAAAAAAAATTGATCAACCATTTTTTTGAGATGGTAGGTGGACTCCTGCCTTGAAGAGAGGTTTGAATTGAAAGAGGGAGCAAAGAGTCCATCTAGGTCAAAACTGAGCAGCCCTCTCTCAAAGAGGAGTAGGGATACGATATCATCTATCTCCAGTCTACAACACAGTCCTTTCAGTAGTTCCAGGAAGGCTCCACATCCATTTTTACCACACAGGTGACCCTGAGGACACAGATAAACCTCCAAGTGGCCTCAACGACTCTCTGAAACAGGGGTCTTCAAACTTGGCCTTTCATGACTTGTGGACTTCAACTCCCAGAATTCCTCAGCCAGGCACGCTGACTGAGGAATTCTGGCAGTTGAAGTCCACAAGTCATAAAAGGGCCAAGTTTGAAGTCCCCTACTCTAAAAGAAGGCAAATGACCAGCTGTCTACAAGGAGTATAAATCCTTCCATCCTCCACCATCCAGTCAGAGCTGAAGAAGCTTCTGGGATGAGAAGCGAAGATGTTTTCAAAGAAAAACAAAGAACGTCAAGATGCCTCCTGGAAAAAGCACCTTTTGGGACAACTATGATCTGGATGACTGAGAATCTCTATAGACAATGAAAGAAAGCTCCTATTCCCCAAATCTAACATCTGGAACTGGCCTTTGCTGGGAAATCTGCTCATCTCTCTGTTCAGAATAGCACAGTAGCTTTGAAGCAGCCTTAATATTCATCTTAAAGAATATTCAGTTTAACGAAGAGAAGGACAAGGGGGGACATGATAGCAGTGTTCCAATATCTCAGGGGCTGCCATAAAGAAGAGGGAGTCAAGCTATTCTCCAAAGCGCCTGAAGGCAGGACAAGAAGCAACGGGTGGAAACTAATCAAGGAGAGAAGCAACCTAGAACTAAGCAGAAACTTCCTGACAGTGAGAACAATTAATCAGTGGAACAACCTGCCTCCAGAAGCAGTAAATGCTCCAACACTGGAAGTTTTTAAGAAGAGACTGGACAGCCATTTGTCCGAAATGGTGTAGGGTTTCCTGCCTGAGCAGGGGGTTGGACTAGATGACCTCCAAGGTCCCTTCCAACTTTACTACTATTACTATTACTATCTTGCGCTGGATTTTACTCCTGTTGTAAATCTGAGAATGGAGCCTGCCTGATCTCAGCTGTCAACACTCACCCAGATCTCGTGGGAGAAGGATCAGCAACAGCAGCAGCTGAAGAGGACCAGGGATTCTCTTGAAGGACCTCAAGGCTGCCATGTCGATAGCAGCAGGAGAAATATCTGGGGTGACTTTGCGTCTTGCCCACTAGGTCTTTCCCCCCGCGGGGGGGAGCAAAAGAGGAACTCTCATTTCCTCCTTGTAAATTGGGACCCGTTTCCAAAGTTTGAGTTACCGCATACGCGACAGTATCCAGTAAATGAAGTCACAGAAGTTCTGCTGCTTACTCAGGGGGAATCAAAATCATCTCTAAATTGGCAATATTCAGCAGCTGGTCTTTCTCTGTCATTTCCCCAATTTAAAAGCTCTAGGTCAGCTCATTTCTCTCAGCATTTCACATGCTGAGAAGTCTCTATAGATATGAAAGAAAAAAAAGGGGTGTGTGGGTGATGCTACTTAAACGTGACGTTGGGAAACAAGCTATTGAAGGAAAAGCTAGTTAGAAGCCATATTCTCACAATTCAGAATGGAGAGAGATGATTTTGTATCCCTCCCTATTATATACTGGGATCGATGAGGCATTGAAGAGACACGAGTGAAAGGGACAGCTCGTTTATTCAATCAACACAGCAGCAGGTCTAACAGCCGCCTGACTCCTATTTATATGGACTGCCACTAGGCAGCAGCCAATGCGTTTAAAGCAGACATGTCAAACACAAGGCCCGGGGGCCGGATGCGGCCCACAAAGTGGTTTCACGTGGCCCGCCATCCTGGAAACAGTGAGGGAACGGCCCCCGCTGCCTTGGCCCTGGCCCAGGCTGGCCGGGAGCCAATGTACAATTTTGTGGTGGCCATCTATGCTGAAACACATTCAGTCTTAGCTCCACAAGGCCGTCTGGAAACAGCGAGGAACCGGCCCCTGCCGCGTCGGCCCTGCCCCTGGGTGCATGCTGGGGAGGTGTCCCCCTTTGTGAGAAATGAAGAAATGCACCATCGCCTGCAAGTGGCCAGCAAATGGCCCTCACCTACTTCACATATCCGGCTTGATGGGCTCTGCTCTGGTCCCACCCCCCTTCTGCCAGAGACCCTCAGATCTGTCCCACTCCTGCCCAGGCCCCCACAGGCATCTTTGACGCGAATGATGTAGAGCTGGCCATGGCCACCCAGTAGGCCACACCCACTCCATCCACACCCACTCCATCCACACCCACCCAGTAGGCCGCACCCACCCTGGCCACACCCACCCAGCCCCCTGAGGGCAACCACAATGCTGATGCGGCCCTCAATGAAATTGAGTTTGATACCCCTGGTTTAAAGCATACATTCCCGCCCAAAATACAGGCTTGCAATCTATATACAGACATTTAAGGATTTGAATTGAACCACTTCAGTTAAGCGTTTATAACAGCCCTATCAAATTGGGTTAATACACAACACTTCCCCTCTGTTGAAAAAGGGCTGTTCAGTTTTGACCTAGATGGCCTCTTCAAACCAGCGGTCCTTTCTGTCCAAAATGTGGACTTTGCTGTCTTCAAAAGAGTGGCTTTTGTCTTTTCAATGCAGAGGGACTGCTGAATCTTGTCCCGATGGGTTTGTTCTCCTATGTTGTGCCATGCATTTGTGAAGTTGTTGTTTTGTTTCCCCAATGTTTAGATCTGCACAAGGCTCACTGCATTGTGCTGCAAACTGAACAGCAACACAATCCTTTTAGCAGTGCCAATAAGGCTCCACACCCATTTGCACCACTCAGGTGACCCTGAGGACACACATAAATCTCCAGGTGGCCTCAATGACTCTCTAAAAGAAGGCAAAGGACTGGCTGTCTGCAAGGAGTATAAATCCTTCCCTTCCCCACCATACAGTCCCAGAACCTGAAGAAGCTTCTTTGGACGAGAAGTGAAATGTCTTCAAAGAAAAACAGTCCAGTTGCCTCGTGAAAAAGCACTTTGGACAACTGAGGACACAACCTCAAAGCAACCATGTTGATAGCAGCAGGAGAAACATCTGAGGTGACTTTGCGTATTGTCCGCTAGGTCTTTCCTCCCACAGGAGGAGCAAAAGAGGAACTCTCATTTCCTCGTAAATTTGGACCAATTTCTCAACTTTGAGTTTCTGCCTAAGTGATGGTGAAAGGAATAAAGACCAGAGAGGGTGGATTGAAAGGAATAAAGTATTATTCAGAAATTTCTAACGAAGGTGGATAGAAGAAGCCGTCTGAAAGTCATAAAATCAGACAAGTCAATTGCAGACAAATAAGAAAAGCTGGAGTTGCTAGCTAACGGAAACCGCAAGCCGAGGAAACACAAAAACTAAGGATAAAGTTTAGAGCTTAAGGTAGCAAAGGCATAACCCTAAACAAATATAGAGGTGATTATAACCATTGCTGATAGAAAATTCGATGGTGATAGATAGTGTTCTGTTTCTGCTGGGTTCAGCGTTGAAGAGGCAGGAGTAATATTTATTTATTTATTTATTTATTTATTTATTCAAATTTATAAACCGCCCCACTCCCGCAGGACTCCGGGCGGCTAACAATAAAAACACAATATAACTTAACAAGACAAACAATACAGTAACATTCATCCAGGGGTCAGGTTTTACAAACCCCAGGCCTGCCGGAAAAGCCAGGTCTTAAGCAGCTTGCGGAAAACCAACAGGGTGGGAGCGGTCCTAATCTCCGGGGGGGGAGCTGGTTCCAAGACGTGGGCGCCATCACAGAGAAGGCCCTCCCCCGCGGCCCCGCCAAATGGCACTGCTTGGCCGACGGGACCTGAAGGAGGCCCAGCCTGTGGGATCTAACCGGACGAAGGGAACTATGAGGTAGTAGGCGGTCTCGCAAATAGCCTGGCCCTGAGCCATATAGTAATATAATAAACAGGTACTTCTTTAATGAAGACAAAAGAGAACTCCAACAAAGATGGCTCCGCCCCTATTTATACATTCAGCTCGCGGCGGTGTCAGCCAATGAATGCACCGTATTTTCCCGCTCAAATGCATACTAGTCAGCCCTTGTAGACAGCAAGTCTGGCTAGCAGGCCACGTGGTCTGCTAACGGTTTCAGTGCAACTCCGTGCACCTGTTCCATAAATTTAGCTCAGTACATTACAGATAGGATGTGCTCAAAGGGGCTTCCTGGAACGTGGGGAGGGGGGTGGTGGTTTTTAGGCGGTCTGGATTAGGTGTCGGGTGAGATAAGGGGCATTGAGGAGGGGGGGGACCTGCGTCGGGGACAGGATATAAAAATTTGTCCAACCGCTCTTTAAGGTATGGCTGAACTCCTGCGTGTGTTTCAGCTCACCAGGCCTTTGCCAAAGCTTCTTTTTGAATAAAGCTTTGTTGCTGGAATTCCAAGTGAGTTGGTTTGTTTTGGGATCTTGAGCCACATTCCAAACAACTTGAGGGCTCATCCTGGGATATCCAAACGGTCCCCGGATCCCCGGGAGTGGCCACCCCTAAGGGGACAGGCGCCACGTCGATTTTGACGGTTGCCTGAAAGGTGACTGCCCCTGGCCTGGTTCCCATGAGGAACCGGACACTAAATAGTGGGTTCCAGGAACAAAGGAAGTCAGGTCAATTTGTTTTGGATGCCATGAGGGTCCTGGAAGACTGGCAAGACATACACACCCGACAAGGTGTGAATGTCCCTAGGGCAGTGATGGCGAACCTTTTAGAGACCGAGGACCCAAACTTCCACCCCAAACCCACATATATTGTTGGGTGCTGGGTGGGCGTGGCCCGCTGGGTGATCGTGGCTACAGTGGTCATGGCAGATGGGTAGGCATGGCCGGGGTGGGCATGGCCAGCCTGATGTTGCTCATGGGGAGGGATGCCTGTGGGGGCCGGGCAGGATTGGGGGAGATCCAGGGGTCTCTGGCGGGTGGGGCAGTGGGCAGGAGGCTGGCTCTGTGGGGTGAGGCGAGGCAAGGCGAGGCAGAGTGACGGTGCCATGTCGCAGGGCAAGGCAAGGCAGGGGCCGGGGTGGCTGCTGCCTGACACCATCGGCCCCCACACACAGAGGCCAGCCAGCGCATGGGTGCTGGGATGCATCCGGCCACGTGGGACCTCGGCAAGTTAGTGGGCAGCTGGTTGAAGAGGACAGTTGCCATCTGTGGGGCATGGCGTGCGTTCCCACAGAGAGAGCTCTGAGTGCCTCCTCTGGCACGCGTACCATAGGTTCGCCACCACTGCCCTAGGGTCTGAAGAGCTGGCAAGGTGAAGGAGGTGGGTCAAGTACCAACTGCTGGGAAACTCTGTACAGAGATCCAGGTAAAAAAATCAGGGCATTTTCACAGTTACCTGGGCAGCTGAGTGGGAGAGATGGTGTGAATCTGAGACTTGTGAGAGGGTGAAAGAGACGCCCCAAGGGTCGAGGCTAGGCTGGCAAGGCGAAGTGAGAGCGGACTCCTTTGGCCAGAAAAGGCGGGAAGTGGCTTGGTGAAGCGTGAGATGGTCTCACAAGATCAAAAATAATAAGAGAACCAGGCACCAACCACTGAAGGGTAATAGACCGTCCAAGAAGCCACACAAGGATCAAAGAGGGGACCCCCAAGGTCAAGGAAAATGAAATAAAGATGAGGGAAAGGGAGAGAATGTATTCATCCCTCCTCACAGTCGCCTGGGAAAGATCCTGGCTGGATGGAATCCTCCTCCTTATAGAAAAATGGTAAAAGATTTAGATACAGACCTGATGATTCAATACTGTTATTTTATTTGGGGACGGAAACAAATAGATGAGGGAACTCAGTTAGGTAGTTTTAATTACTTCATTTGAGGGCAAGGTTGGCAGGATAAACTATATACTTGAGGTAAAAGTAAAAGTATTATGACAAAGTATTGCTGTTTTAAATGCTAGCAGGATGGGATGGATTCATCCGGAAAATACACCTGGGATAAGAGTAAAGGTAGCATGACTCAACATTGTTATTTTGAATGGCCAAGAAATCCTATTAAAAGCACTAGTGCATTTTGCTCAAAATATGGAAGTTTTAAAAACTGGCTATGTCAAGCAATAATAATAGTAATAGTAATAATAGTAGTAGTAGTAATAAGTTGGAAGGGATCTTGGAAGTCATCTAGTCCATGGGTAGGCAACCCAAAACACTCAAAGAGCCACTTGGACCCGTTTCCCACAAAAAACAAAACATTGGGAGCCGCAAAACCCTTTTGATATCTAAAATGAAGATAACACTGCATATATCCTTTTTTACCTTTATGATAAAGGTATATATATCATAAAGGTAAAAAAGGATATATGCAGTGTTATCTTCATTTTAGATGTCAAAAGGGTCTCTCTCTCTCTGTCTCTCTCTCTCCTTCGCTCTCTCTCTTTCTGCCCTTGTCTGCCAGTTCCCTTCCCCCTCTCTCCCCCTCTCCCTCCCTTTCTCTCTCTCTCTCTTTCCCTCTCTCTCCCTCTCCCTCTCCCTCCCTCTCCCTCTCTCTCTCCCCCTCTCTCCCTCTCCCTCCCCTTCCCCCCTCCCCCCCAATCTTCTGCTCACCTGGCAAGCTGGCTTCAAGCTGTTCTCCAACAAGCTCAGGGGTAGGCAACCTCGGCTCTTTTATGACTCATAGACTTCAAGTCCCAGAATTCCTGAGCCAGCATAGCTAGGCTAGCTAGCTCTCTCCTGCCCTTCCTGCTTTCTGCTTCCTGCAAAGATGCAGCAAAGGGAGGAGCCCCGCCCCAAAAGCTTTTCAGCTTGTCAGAGAACACCATGAGTCCCCTCTCTTTTACACACACACACACACACACACACACACACACACACACACAAACACACACAGAGACAGACAGAGAGAGAAACAGGGAAGCGCAAGTGCCTCTCTGTCTCTCTCTGCAAATGGCAGAGGAAGCTGGGAGCCACAGGGGAAGGCTCAAAGAGCCGCATGCGGCTCTGGAGCCACAGGTTGCCGACCTGTGCCCTTTACCATTTCAGACAAATGGCTGTCCAGTCTTTTCTTAAAAACTTCCAGTGTTGGAACATTCAGCACTTCTGGAGGCAGGTTGTTCCACTGGTTACTTGTTCTAACTGTCAGGAAGCTTCTCCTTAGTTCTAGGTTACTTCTCTCTTTGATTACTTTCCATCCATTTCTTCTTGTCCTGCCTTCAGGCGCCTTGGAAAATAGCTTGACTCCCTCTTCTTTGTGGCATATATGTTAATAAAACATATAGGTTAATAAAAGAAGTTTATATGCCTGTTGGATCCCAGGCAATATATAGTCCATTTTTGTTAGAGGAGTGTGGAGGTAGTGTATGTGTGTCTGTCTGTGTTGTGTCTAGTAATAATAATTAATAAAAAGGCCTTATTTAAAAACAAACAAAGTGATTTGCTGGAAAAAGAAACAAAAAAGGGAGCCCATTGGCTTGTGAACAGCTCCTTGAAATTATAATAATAGTTATTGGTTTGTCAGGGGAAAGTATGAAATGAAATATCTGTCAGTGACAGTGTTTATACAAGCAGTCTGAATGGAAGTGAATGTTGGATATGCTGATCCTGTGTCTCTCTCTGTGTGTGTTTGTGAGAGAGAGTTTCTCCCCCACCCCAGATTGTGAAAGAAACAGAAAATTGCAGATTTGTGTGTGTGTGTGTGTTGCTTAAAGGTGAAATGGAAAGGCAATCGCAAGTGTTTGCATGAGAAGAGTCCCATGGAGGATGTGTGAGAGAATTCATGGAAATGCATGTGAAAAAGAGAAAACTGTTTTGTTAGTGGTGGAATTTTTGTGTTTCTTCTTCTTTTCCTGTCTCCCCCCCCCCCCCCAGGCTGGCTGGGTTGCTTTAAGAGCGAGAGAGACAGAAAGGAAAAGTGGGGGTCTGATCTTTCTAACTATTTTTTTTCTGCGTAAAATTCTCATTTGAGGAAGATGGGGTGAATGTGAAATTTAATACCCATTCTTGCAGTAAGAAATAAGGTTATTTTTTTTTAAAAAATAAATTAAATATGAGAAGAATACACCTCTATATCCATCAACCCAAAGAAATGACTCTGAATTGTTTTGTTTAGATTTGTAAATGTTTTAACCTACTTAATGGAAATTTGTTTCCATCTGAATGGAACCTGATTAAATTGGAATTTAACTAAATTTATATTAAAAACAAAGGATACTAGAGTTTGATACAAAACTATTTCAGTAAGTCAGAATATCTTATTAAGCTTGTTTATTTGTTTATTTTGTGGAGTTGCTTTTTTATTGTTTTATTTATTTTTATGTCTTTATGTCTGTGTGCAGGACACACTGATAGAAAATAATACCTAAGAGAATTGAAGGAATTGTAATTCAACCCTTGTTTAAAATGAAGGAGTTGAGAAAATTTTTGAGATTATAAATGAGCTATGTTGTTTTGAATAAAGATTTGTATGCAAACTCAAGCAGAATTTGGTGAGCGCTCCTTTGTTGGCTCTTTACTAAGTAACTTGTTTGTAAATACAGACAAAGGAATGGCTAGGGGAAGGGGGGGGTCTACCCAGAAGTGGGGGAAAAGAGGAAGCCAGTGGCATTTTTGTCTAAAATTGACATTTGGGGAAGTCTTAGTGGTTAGCATTTCTTATCAAGTGTGGGTAATTTTAAATCAGGAAGCCGAAAGGAAGTAAACACAAAGGAAATAGTTGGGGGAAAAAGAGAGACATAATGAAAATCTCAGAGTCCTAGTGGAAAATCACTTAAATAGGAGCCAGCCTTGTGCTGCAGCTGCCAAAAAAGCCAACACAGTGCTAGGCTGCAGTAACAGAGAGATAGAATCAAGATCACATGAAGTATTAATACCACTTTACAATGCCTTGGTAAGGCCACACTTGGAATACTGCAACCAGTTTTAGTTACCACGATGTAAAAAAGACGTTGAGACTTTAAAAAGAGTACAGAGAAGAGCAACAAAGATGATCAGGGGACTGGAGACTAAAGCATATAAGGAACGGTTGCTGGAATTTGGAATGTCTAGTTTAATAAAGAGAAGGACGAGGGGGGACATGATAGCAGTCTTCCAATATCTCAGGGGCTGCCATAAAGCAGAGGAAGTCAAACTATTCATCTGAAGGCAGGACAAGAAGCAACAGATGGAAACTTATCAAGGAGAGAAGCAACCTGGAACTAAGGAGGAATTTCCTGAAAGTGAGAACAATGAACCAGTGGAACAACCTGCCTCTAGAAGGTGTGAATACTCCAACACTGGGAGTTTTTAAGAAGAGACTGGACAGCCATTTGTCTGAAATGGAATAGGGTTTCCTGCCTGAGCAGGGGGTTGGACTAGAAGACCTCCAAGGTCTCTTCCAATTTTATGATGACGATGGTTGTTGTTGTTGTTGTTGTTATTATTATTATTTTGCCACCTGACAATCTTTGATCCATTCAAAGGGTGCTTTATCTGAACCTGTGGGGGCCTGATACAAGGGCTTAGCCATTAGAGCGAAATTTGGAATTCAAATACAACAGAAATCTGCCATTCCCAAATCTGGCACCTAGTACTAGGTGGCTTAAGGAGGCACACAGCCTGGATCCTTTCTGGGGATAATTTTCTAATCCCTTGTGATAGAATATAACCTAAATATCGAACCTCCTTCTGACAAGCTGGGCTTTTGTACGGGAAACCTTATAGGCCCAATAACAAAGGGAATTTAACAAAGAAACAGTGGGGGCAGCTACCAGTAAGTCATCGACATATTGCAATACCACAGCAATGGTGTTCTCCACAGATAGCCATGTGGCTGAATCAGTTGACAGGGTCAACACAACAGGGAACAGACACAAATGAGGCAGGGCAGAGGCTGGATATGTAGATAACAAATTTTATGCTTGGGGGCACTGTGGTGCAGATGCAGTGGGCTGCCTGGCATTGCCAGAACGGCTGATTGCCAGGTGGCACCTTTCATTCTGGAGCCCTGCAAATTGTCTAGTCCAGGGGTCCCCAATCCCTCAGCCATGGCCTGGTACTGGGCCACAACTTGTTCAAAACTGGGTAGCCGCAAGTGGCAGGCAAGCACGCTCCTGCGGTTCCATTTGCATGAGTGGCGGGCACTCACACGTGTGTGTGAAGCTCCATTGGAGCTGTCCGTGTAAGCCTGTGACTCCCAAGGAACCATTTTCTCTCCCCCTCCTCCCACCGAATCGCAAAGCCGGGAAGGTTGGGGACCGCAGCTCCAGCCTCTTGGTTCATGTAACAATGATGGAGACCATTTAACCAAGTGGTCCCCAACCTTTTCGCCTCAGGGACAGGTTCCGTGGAGAGAGGTTTTTCCGTGTTATTTCGCATGCTGCCTGCATCCCACAGATGGGGCTTTGTTTGTTTCTGTGGACTGGTTTCTGCCATGCCGCAGATCGGTGCCGTTCAATGGACCGGGGGTTGGGGAACCCTGATTTAACCAACCAAAACAAAACAACAAAGTTGATCATTGTTCATATAATAACCAAAAAACCCCACAATTAACCAGTGGAACAACTTGCCTCCAGAAGTTGTTAATGCTCCAACACTGGAAGTTTTTAAGAAGAGATTGGACAGCCATTTGTCTGAAATGGTGTAGGGTTTCCTGCCTGAGCAGGGGGTTGGACTAGATGACCTGCAAGGTCCCTTCCAACTATTCTATTCTATTCTATTCTATTCTATTCTATTCTATTCTATTCTATTCTATTCTATTCTATTCTATTCTATTCTATTCTATTCTATTCTATTCTATTCCATTCCATTCCATTCCATTCCATTCCATTCCATTCCATTCTATATCCTATCCTATTTCATCCCATCCCACCATTATTCTATTCTATTCTATTCTATTCTATTCTATTCTATTCTATTCTATTCTACTCTACTCTACTCTACTCTACTCTACTCTACTCTACTCTACTCTACTCTACTCTACTCTACTCTACTCTACTCTACTCTATTCTATTCTATTCCATTCCATTCCATTCCACTCCACTCCACTCCACTCCATTCCATTTTCTTGCTTGATCTGCATAACAAACATGGTAAAAAATGTAACAATGAGTCCAATTCATTTTACATATTTTTGACTCACGACCCTCAACGGATAAGCCCCATTAGAATCGTACCTCAAGGATTACCTGTATAGACACAAGCATTGATCACAAACATTGTCTCCTCATCTTTCCAAAGCAGATCTGCACCCCCAAATTATATGATCTTTATCTTTGCTCCTTTGTAACTTCTGTAAACAAAGACTTTTCATTTTTATTTCTTTCTTAATCATTTCAATGCACGTCAATATATATATTTATTTATTTCCGTTTTCTCGGTTTGTTTTTCTTTCTCAGCCTGAAAAGCTGTCAGGAACAGGCGTTCCTAATTGGACTTTCAAACCCTTTTACTTCCTGGGGTTTTCTGGAATGAAATTTTGCCTTCTTGCATCTGCACATCTTCGTTAGGAAAAGGCAGGAGAGGAGAAGGACGGCTGCTTTGTTCAGGAAAAGCAAGAGCCAGAGAACAAGGAGGGATTGTTGCTGTGCGCCTGCGGAGAAAAGACAGCGGATTATTTTGATTTAATAAAGCCTGCTTCATCAGGGTCTAGGACAACTTGTCACAGCCAAGTTGTCACAGCCAACATGCCACAGGATAACTCACCACGGAGCAAGAGTTAGATAAGATAAGATAACCTTTATTTCATTTTTTTTTACTGTGAGCACAACGACACACATCAAAAATGAAATTTAGTTGCCCGCTCTCAAAGTGAAACACATACATGATACACACCTAAACATACGATATACAACATACGTATAGACCCACACCCCTACATAACAAATAAATACTAAACACTGTCCATCTTGAATACAGAACGGAAGGAGGAAGCTTGAGAGTTCGCAAGGTTAATGCTGTATGGAACAAAACTGTGACTGAATCTGGATGTTCTACTTTGGGTCCACGGAGCCCCCCCTCCCAGAAGATAACAAGGAAAACAGGTCGTGGAGAGGGTGTGTGGTGTCCCAGATAGTCTTGCTGACCCTGCTCAAGCAACGCTTCTGTGTCATGTCCTGGATGGGAGGGAAGGAACTGCCAATGATCTTTTCTGCTGTCCTCACCACTCTCGGCACTGCTTTCCTGTTTGAAGCAGGTATGCTTCCTGCTTGAGCAGGGGGCTGGACTAGAAGACCTTCAAGGTTCCTTCCAGCTCCTATTCTATTCTATTCTATTCTATTCTGTTCTGTTCTGTTCTGTTCTGTTCTGTTCTGTTCTGTTCTGTTCTGTTCCGTTCCGTTCTGTTCCGTTCCTTTCTGTTCCGTTCTGTTCCGTTCCGTTCCATTCCGTTCCATTCCGTTCCATTCCGTTCCATTCCATTCCATTCCATTCTATTCTATTCTATTCTATTCTATTGGATCTTGCAGGTCAGCTGAGACCCCACATCTCCTTGCTCAAGCGGGATTTCCACCGTGCTCTCTGCTCGGTATGAATTCCATCCGAATTGAGAATGTTGGTCTGGGCAGCCTGTATTTTTTTCCCATCCTTCAACCAGCTGACTGTGATCTCTCAGGGGGAGAATCCCTCTATGGAGCAGTTGAAGGCGCTTGAGACTCTGCCGCAACTCTTGTTATGGGGCCACTAACCAAAGGCTGGGATCAGTTGACATTCCTCAGAGATAATACAGGAAGCTACAAGGCTGTGTTTGGTTGGAGAGACTCAACTTCAGAACATGAGATTTACTCCCACATGTCTCTCGGTTGACTGGGAACATCTCCCCCCACCCCCAAAAAGAAAATGGGTGGGCCACCTACCAATTATGGTGACCTGAGTGCCTTTCCCTGAAGCCAGTTCTCTCTCTGGGATCCCTGCCCTGAACTTCACACAATAGTAGGTCCCGGCATCTTCAGGACCGATGTTTGGGATGTTGATGCTGAAGTCCGTGTTGGATCCTGGGACCAGCCTCACCCCCCGGTTGGAAACTCCTTGCTTATCGCTGTAAATGGGAGGCTGGTTTCTGTCCAGCCCTTTGTACCACCGCACACCTCCGGGTAAATTTGTCTCAGTCAATGTACATTGTAGAGTGAGGTTGTGTCCAGCGTTCACCGATACAGTTTCCAGAAGTTGTGTTACCTCCAAGTTCTGTCCTGTAACAACTGAAACAAAAAGAGACACTTTTGTGACTAGGTTCCCTCTAGAAAATGGCCACCACTCTTCTGGAGGCAGAGGACCATTGATGATGCTGTTTCTACATCTACAGTTTCTTACACCAATATCCCAATCCAGGAAGAAGAAATTAACAGTAAACAACAGTGTAACCTTGGCACCACCAAGAACACTCCTACTAAGTTTAATACTAACATTAATAGTCACTTGTATATAAAACAAAAAACAAACCCACTCCCTTCTAGCTCTGATCATGTTACCTAGTTGGGTAATGAAATGTCTGCAAGAACACCAAGCTCAGTGACCACCAAGGACCCTACAGTCCTCCTCCTCCTCCTCCTCCTCCTCCTCCTCCTCCTCGTCCACTCCACAAACCCCACTCCCTTCTTGCACTGATAATGTTACCTAGTTGGGTCATGAAATGTCTGCAAGAACACCAAGCTCAGTGACCACCAAGGACCCTACAATCCTCCTCCTCCTCTTCCTCCTCCTCGTCCCCTCCTCCTCGTCCACTCCACAAACTCCACTCCCTTCTTGCACTAGTGATGTTACCTATTGGGTCATGAAACATCTGCAAAAAAACCACCAAGCTCAGAGAGCAGCAAGGACCTCACAGTTCTCTTCCCCCTCCTCCTCCTCCTCCTCCTCCTCCTCCTCCTCCTCCTCTCCATAAACCTCACTTCCTTCTAGCACTGATGTTGTAACCTACTTGGGTAATAAAACATCTGCAAGAAAAAAACCAAGTTCAGAGACCACCATGTACTCCACTGTTCAACCCTGAAGTACAAATATTCTCTTTTGTAGGGACCAGTGCTTCATCTGGGCTGTTCCAAAGGTTGTGGTGATCTTTTGAAAAAAAAAAGTTCTCTCTCAAAAGAGAGGAGCAAGTCTGTCAATGCTGTTAACATCTGATGTTCTTGCTTTCACAACAGATGGAAATGCAGCCATTTTTCCTGGACTGTGCTGAGATGGACAAATTAACAAAAGAGATAAAAGAAAAGGAAGACACAGAGTATTATGTAACATGGAACAAGTGGTATGACTGGGTGGGAGACTAGAAATAATAGAGGAGAATAAATATGGAAAGGTCAAAAGTGAAAATATGTGTTTAAATAATGTATTATAATAATAATATGAATTATTCTTAGTAAGAAGTAGAATATGAAGGAAGAAAAATGTAAATAAGAAACAACGGGGCAATAAGGACAAATATTCTAAAGAAAAATAAGGAGGGAAATGTAAATAATAGAAGATTACCGTTACGTAATCGCTGTTAAAAAAAAGGGAGAGGAGTATATATGTGTGTATGTGTGTTATGTTTTGTTTTGTTTTGTTTTGTTGGTTAAAAATAAATAAATAAATAAATAAAAGAAACGCAGCCATTTTTCTCTACTGCTTTGAGTGTTCGTTGATGCTGGGAGGGGGAATGTGGATGAGAGTCCAGCTAGTCATAACAATAATAACTCAGCCGTGGGAACCCAAGGACATTGGGCCCAGAGCTGATAGAGTTTTGGAGGGCTGGAGAGCTGGGGAGAAAGCCCCCTTCAAGCTAATTGGGAAATGTGATTTATGACTGTTAATTGGAGGAGGGAATTGCACTTTGTTACTTCGTATCCCTAGGAAAGATTGAGGGCAAGAGAACAAGGGGACGACAGAGAATGAGGTGGCTGGATGGAGTCACTGAAGCAGTAGGAGTGAACTTAAATGGACTCCAGAAGATGTTAGAAGACAGGAAGACCTGGAGGAACGATGTCCACAGGGTCACGATGGGTCGGACATGACTTCGCAATTAACAGCAACAACAACAACAACTTTGTGCCCAGGGGAGGGGAATTCAGTTTTTGGCTTTAACTATGTAGTGCCGATACTTTGTTTCTCGAAAATAAAAGATTCTTTAAGGTAAACAATGCCTCAAAGTTCTTTGGAAGAGATTCATCTGTCGAAATCATGACATAAACCCCAAAAGCAAGCTAGTTTCTGCCTGCTGTGAATTGCTGAATCGGTTTCTAGTTAGTCAGTGTCTCACACTTTCTGCCTTGAGCCACCAAAGATTTCATGAAGTTTCATTTCTGATGTTCTCTTTTTTGTTCCCTTTTTTCCTTGGGTGGGGAAGCCAGTTTGCTGACCCCAAAATACTGCAAAAATACTCCAAAAAATACTGCAACCAATTTTGGTCACCCTACTACAAAAAAGATGTGGAGACTTTGGAAAAAATTCAGAGCAGAGCAACTAAGATGATCCAAGGCCTGGAGACTAAAACATACGGAGATCGGCTGCGGGACTTGGGTTTGGTTGGTCTAAAGAAAAGAAGAAACAGGGGGGACATGATAGCAGCGTTCCAGTATCTGAGGGGCTGCCACAAGGCAGAGGGGGTCACATTGTTCACCAGAGCACCAGAGGGAAGGACGAGAAACAATCTACCACACTGTCCTTTCAGCAGTTCCAAGAAGGCTCCATGCCCATTTTCACAACTCAGGTGACCCTGAGGACACAGATAAACCTCCAGCTGGCCTCAAGGACTCTCTCAAAGAAGGCAAATGACCAGCTGTCTACAAACAGTATAAATCCTTCCATCCTCCACCATCCAGTCAGAGCTGAAGAAGCTTCTGGAATAAGAAGCGAAATGTCTTCAAAGAAAAACAAGGGTTCAGATGCCTCCTGAAAAAGCACCTGTGGGATAACTATGACCTGGATGACTGAGAATCTCTATAGACAATGAAAGAAATCTCCCCAAATCTAACATCTGGAACTGGCTTTTGCTGGGAAATCAGCTCGTCTCCCTGTTCAGAACAGCACAGTAGCTTTGAAGCAGCCTTAATATTTATCTTGCACTAGATTTTATTCCGGTTGTAAATCTGAGAATGGAGCCTGCCTGATCTCAGTTGTCAACACTCACCCAGATCTCGTGGGAGAAGGATCATCAGCAGCAGCAGCTGAAGAGGACCAGGGATTCTCTTGAAGGACCTCAAGGCTGCCATATCGATAGCAGTAGGAGAAACATCTGGGGTGAATTTGCGTCTTGCCCACTAGGTCATTCCTCCCGTAGGGGGAGCAAAAGAGGAAGTCTCATTTCCTCCTTGTAAATTGGGACCCGTTTCTAAAGTTTGAGTTACTGCATAAGTGACAGTATCCAATAAGGGAAGTGTGCTGCTTACTCTGGGGAATAAATATCATCTCTAAATTGGCAATATTCAGCAGCTGGTCTTTCTCTGTCATCCCCAAATTTAAAAGCTCTAGGCCAGTTTTATGTTCACAGGGTTGAGGCATTAAGCAGAGACACATTGTGTAAGCAAGCTTCCTTTTATTGTTCTCTTCTTACAACCAGCATAAACTACAAAACATTGCGCAGGCCTTTTATAGTGTCCTATCCCCGGACAACATCAACCAATGATTGCAGAGGCTGTTTCCTGCCTTGCGCATGCGCACAAGGCTGGAGACAGCCAATCTGGTCCCGGGCAGCTTTTGGTCTGCCCAGGACCCTTTCCAATATTTCTGAGCCTGCTGAATGCTTCAGCAGGCTCAGGACATAACACCCCTCCCCTCTGGATGAAACAACAATACCTTACTCTGTAGCAGCACAAGTACATGCTTTCAATGGACTGGATGTTATTGTGAAGCACAATATGCCTGCACACAGGCAGGGCACTCTTACCTTTATAATTATTTACAGGAAAAAAAATACAACAAATAATATGCTGGATAGGACACCCCTTTACTGAGTGTTTGTTCTGCATTTTGTTAAAGGACTAGTAAAGTTCCCTTGACTTGACAGAAACCTCACATAGTCCCCTTGGCCCGCTGGGACCTTCTGATGCACACAAGGCTGAAGACAGCCAGTCTGGTCCCAGGCAGCTTTTGGTCTGCCCGGGACTCTTTGCAACATTTCTGAGCCTGCTGAATGCTTCAGCAGGCTCAGGACATAACACCCCTCCCCCCTGGATGAAACAACAATACCTTACTCTGTAGCAGCACAAGTACATAACAAGGACATAACAGCCAGCTCATTTCTCTCAGCATTTCACATGTTGAGAAGTCTCTATAGATGTGAAAGGAGGAAAAAAAAGGGGGTTTGGGTGAGGTTACTTAAACGTGACTTTGGGAAACAAGCTATTGAAGGAAAAGCTAGTTAGAAGCCATATTCTCACAATTCAGACTGGAGGTAGATGATGTCGTGTCCCACCCCCTCGGTTCAATTTTGACCTAGATGGACTCTTTGAACCCTCTTTCAAACCAGAATTCCTCTCTGTCCAGATTGTGGACTTTGCTGTCTTCAAAAGAGTGGCTTTTGTCTTTTAAATGCAGAGGGGCTGCTGAATCTTGTCCTGATGGGTTTGTTCTCCTATGTTGTGCCATGTGTTTATGAAGTTGTTGTTTTGTTTCCCCAATGTTTAGATCTGCACATGGTTCACTGCATTGTGATGCAAATTGAACAGCAACACAATTCTTTCAGCAGTTCCATGAAGGCTCCAAGCCCATTTGCACCACTCGGGTGACCCTGAGGACACAGATAAATCTCCAGGTGGCCTCAACAGTCCCAGAACCTGAAGAAGCTTCTTTGAACGAGAAGTGAAATGTCTTCAAAGAACAACAGTCCAGTTGCCTCGTGAAAAAGCACTTTGGGACAACTGAGGACACAAACAAACTTCCAAGTGGCCTCAATGACTTTCTAAAAATGCAAATGACCAGCTGTCTGCAAGGAGTATAAATGCTTCCATTCCCCACCATCCAGTCTGAGAACCCGAAGAAGCTTCTTTTCTTCAAAGAAAAACAAAGAAATCCAGTTGCCTCCTGAAAAAGCACCTTTGGGACAATTCATTTTTGCTTTGTTTTGTTAAATTAAACAAAGACATGTGGTCACCCAACTCACGCACAAGCGACTCTGAGCAGCACAATAGCAACTTTAAAAATTCACACCATCAAAGTCCTAAAGCCCCATTGCCCCCGTCCCTATGATGCACAAAACCACATGAAAAGCAATCACATTTAAAATTAAACCAGCTTTACCTGTGTGAACCCAGCCTATCATACAAAGTCATGTCATCCAGCTATCTGCAATTGCCTATCTCTTGTATGTTATAAGAAAGGTGTCTCTGAGTGTGCTCACCCTACCTATAATTCTTCCTGCAACAATTGATATGTACATACCAGGATCCCCCTTACATTAACTTGGAGTCCTAGTAGACAATCACCTAAATATGAGCCAGCAGTGTGCTGCAGCTGCCAAAAAGGCCAACACAGTGCTGGGCTGCATTAACAGAGGGATAGAATCAAGATCACGTGAAGTATTAATACCACTCTACAATGCCTTGGTAAGGCCACACTTGGAATACTGCATCCAGTTTTGGTCACCACAATGTAAAAAAGATATTGAGACTCTAGAAAGAGTACAGAGAAGAGCAACAAAGATGATTAGGGGCTGGAGGCTAAAACATTTATATAATAATAATAGTAGTAAAGTTGGAAGGGACCGTGGAGGTCATCTAGTCCAACCCCCTGCTCAGGCAGGAAACCCTACACCATTTCGGACAAATGGCTGTCCAGTCTCTTCTTAAAAACTTCCAGTGTTGGAGCATTTACTGCTTCTGGAGGCAAGCTGTTCCACTGATTAATTGTTCTCACTGTCAGGAAGTTTCTCCTTAGTTCTAGGTTGCTTCTCTCCTTGATTAGTTTCCACCCGTTGCTTCTTGTCCTGCCTTCAGGTGCTTTGGAAAATAGCTTAATTCCCTCTTCTTTATGGCAGCCCCTGAGGTATTGGAATACTGCTATCATGTCCCCCCTTGTCCTTCTCTTCGTTAAACTAGACATACCCAATTCTAGCAACCGTTCCTTATATGTTTTAGCCTCCAGTCCTCTAATCATCTTTGTTGCTCTTCTCTGTACTCTTTCTAGAGTCTCAACATCTTTTTTACATCGTGGTGACCAAAACTGGATGGAGTATTCCAAGTGTGGCCTTACCAAGGCATTGAAGAGTGATATTAATACTTCACGTGATCTTGATTCTATCCCTCTGTTAATGCAGCCTAGCACTGTGTTGGCCTTTTTGGCAGCTGCAGCACACTGCTGGCTCATATTTAAGTGATTGTCTACTAGGACTCCGAGGTCCCTCTCACAGTTACTGCTATTGAGCATGGTGCCACCTATGCTGTACTTGTGCATTTGGTTTTTCTTGCCTAAATGTAGAACCTTGCTTTTGTCACCATTGAATTTCATTTTGTTAGTTAGTGCCCAGTGTTCAAGTCTGTCCAGATCCTTCTGTATCTTAAGCCTGTCTTCTGGAGTGTTGGCTATTCCTGCCAGCTTGGTGTCGTCTGCAAATTTGGTGAGTTCCCCATCTATCCCTTCATCCAAATCGTTGATGAAGATGTTGAAGAGTACTGGGCCCAGAACAGAGCCCTGGGGCACCCCACTACATACTTCCCTCCATATAGATGCAGTTCCATTGAGGACCACTCGCTGAGTACAGCCGGTCAGCCAGCTACGGATCCATCTGGTGGTGGTTCCGTCTACCCCACATTTTTCTATCTTGTCAAGTAGTAGGTTGTGATCTACTTTATCAAATGCCTTACTGAAGTCCAAGTAAATTATGTCCACAGCATTCCTCTGATCCACTAATTTTGTCACTTGGTCAAAGAATGCAATAAGATTTGTCTGGCATGATCTATTTTTGACAAACCCATGTTGGCTTTTAGTAATGACTTTGTTTGCCTCTAGGTGTTCGTTGATTCGTTGTTTGATTATCTTTTCCAGGATCTTCCCAGGTATTGAGGTCAGGCTGATAGGTCTGTAATTTCCTGGATCCATTTTTTTTCCTTTTTTGAGGATGGGAACTACATCAGCTCTTTTCCAGTCCTCTGGTAGTTCCCCTGTGTTCCAGGATCTTTGAAAAATATAGTTCAGTGGCTCCGATATCACATCTGCCAGTTCCTTGAGAACTCTGGGGTGTAATCCATCTGGTCCTGGCGATTTGAACTCATCTAGGCTGGACAGGTGCTCCCTAACCATTTTCTTGCCTATCTTAACTTGTGTTTCTGTTTTGTTTTTTTATGGCACTATTTTTGATAGGTTGGTCTGTTTTTTCCCTTTGTGTAAAGACAGATGCAAAAAATGAGTTAAATAGTTCTGCTTTCTCCCTGTTGGTTGTCACCTTCTTGCCACTTCCACCCACTAATGGACCAATCATTTCCTTCACTTTTTTCTTGTTTTTTACATGTTGAAAGAAGCTTTTTTTGTTATTTTTGACTTTGGTCGCAAGCCTTAGTTCATTTTGAGCCTTGGCTTTCTTCACTTCATCTTTGCAGGCTCGGGCTATTTGCTGATATTCTGACTTAGTTATGTTCCCCTCTTTCCACTTTCTATACTTGTGCTTTTTATCTTTCAATTTGTCAGAGAGATCTTTATGCAGCCATGCTGATTTCTTTTGAGAGCTGTTGTTTTTCCTCTTTGTTGGTATTGTGCTAGACTGTGCTTTTATTATCTCATTTTTCAAAATTTCCCAAGCTTCTTGAGTTGTTTTCCCCTTGAGGATTCTCATCCATGGAATCCTTCCCAAGCCCTCTCTAAGTTTATTGAAATTAGCTCTCTTGAAGTCCAAGACTCTAGTTTGACTGTGTTCTATTGGTTGTGCTTCTATAATGTTGAATTCTAATATTGCATGATCACTTCCTCCCAGGGTTCCTATGGCTTCAACACCGTCTATCATTTCATCTCTGTTAGTGAGAATTAGATCCAAAATGGCTAATCCCCTAGTTCCCTTCTCTACTTTTTGGGAGACAAAGTTGTCTGCTAGGTTTGCCAGGAACCTGTTTGATCTTCCACTTGGTGCAGAGTTTGTCTCCCAGTTGATGTCAGGGTAGTTAAAGTCCCCCATTACTATTGTGATGTGCTTCCTACATACCTTAGTTAGCTGACTAGCAAAAAGTTCATCTATTTCCTCTGTTTGGTTGGGTGGTCTGTAGTATACACCTATAGTAATGTCATTCCCCCCCCCTTTTATATTGACCCAAATGCATTCAAGACAGTTTTTATCATTGTTGTACTCTATTTCTGTGGAGATGTAGTTATTTCTTATATAGAGAGCAACTCCACCTCCTCTTTTATTTGGTCTGTTTCTTTTAAATAATTTAAATCCCTCTAGCTGTGTGTTCCATGTGTGAGTTTCATCCCACCATGTTTCCGTAATGGCAACAATATCGTATCTGCCCTCATTAACCTGAATTTCTAGTTCACCCTGTTTGCTGTTCATACTCTGTGCATTGGTGTATAAACATTTGAGTCCTTTGTGGGTGGCCCTGTGTTTCCTTTCTACATAACCTGTGTGGTGTCTGAGTTCCCCTATTGTCTTACCACCTATTTGGTTAGTGCACTTTATGTGGCACTCGCTATTAGAGGCTTCATTTTGCTTGATACCAAGATTGGTATTCTTGTCCACACACACATCTATGCTACATGCACTGATAGCCCTATAGTTTTTAAATTGCCGGGGACAGGGTTGTTCCGTGTCAATTAACTCCCTGTCCCCGCTGTTTAGTTTAAATTTCCCTCCAGAAAATCTGTGAATTTATAGCCGAGTAACTCAGTCCCTTTTTTTGATGGATGCAAACCATCTCTTTTGTACATCTTTTGATTGGACCAGCTACTGACATCGTGACTAATATATCCAAAGCCTTCCCCTTTACACCACTCCTTTAGCCACATATTGAATTGTGCTATGCGCTGGCCTTTTCCGTTTTGCTCCTTATACACTGGTAAAACCTCTGAGAAAGTAAGCCTACAGCCTATTCTGCTAAGTTCCTTCCCCAAGCTCTGGAAATCATTCTGCACAGAGAGTACATCTTTTTGGGACAGATCATTAGTGCCAAGATGTACAATAGCCTCCACATCACAGTCCTTGCTGCCATTCTTGATTATTTTAGAAATGCACTTCTTGTCCCTACTGGCAGTAGCACCTGGAAGACACCTGACCTCTTTCAAAGCCACTGTGTCCTTTCCTAAATTTACATCCCTTATAATTGAATCACCTACCAGAAGGTAGCTTCTCTTTTTGGGAGCCTTTCTATTCTTGCATGACTGATGTGCAATACCTGATTCACACTTCTCCCTGTCAAAATCTAGTTCTTCATCTCGGACCACAATCCCCTGCTTATTTGAGTTATCTTGACAAATACCTTTACCTGTCTCCTTAATGTCCCTATTAAGGTCAGCAAGGGCACTGTAGCTGTTGTGCAGGGACACAGCGAAAGCTTTGTGTTTATGGTTCACAGCTCTCACCCTGCCAGATCCCACGGTTGTCCACACTGCCCTTTTCCTGCAGGATCTTTGTGGTAAAGGGGGCTGATAGCAGGGAGGCTTACTAGAGTAGAGGGGCTGAACTGGACACCTAGTTTCTGCCCGAAGAACACGGATTACAGACCCTAGGTAAATGATCTGTCGGTTGCTAGAATTGGGTATGTCTAGTTTAACGAAGAGAAGGACAAGGGGGGACATGATAGCCATGTTCCAATATCTCAGGGGCTGCCATAAAGAAGAGGGAATCAAGCTATTTTCCAAAGCACCTGAAGGCAGGACAAGAAGCAACGGGTGGAAACTAATCAAGGAGAGAAGCAACCTAGAACTAAGGAGAAACTTCCTGACAGTGAGAACAATTAATCAGTGGAACAGCCTGCCTCCAGAAGCAGTAAATGCTCCAACACTGGAAGTTTTTAAGAAGAGACTGGATGGCCATTTGTCCGAAATGGTGTAGGATTTCCTGCCAGAGCAGGGGGTTGGACTAGATGACCTCCCAGGTCCCTTCCAACTTTACTACTATTATTATTATTAAGTAGCCTGTCACCTGATCCTGGAGTAGCCCATTTCTAACTCCAGGTACTCTAAGATAGATTCAAAGGATACTCGTGGCCTAAGGAAAGCCAGACACTGTGTAGCAGAAGAAGGAGAAGTTCTGGATCACACAAGTCCCATTCAGTGGCTAAGTGGTTGACTCCAACGACTTGAAAGTCCCAGCATACTGTGGGAAGAAAAATCAAGTTCCATTCCAAGCCCGGAGAAAGATGCTGAAAACAAAATGGGGCTTGCAGAAAAGAAGGTCTCTGTTTATTCGGTAGCCAGAAATTAAAATGGCAGCAGCAAGTTTCTGGAGTGGCTGACAAATAGCTTGGTGAATGCAAGGATTTATATAAAGTTTACAGTATTTTTTAAAATTTTGAGCCTTGCTTCATGTGCTTTTTATTGTATTTGATTGGTTTTATTTGTTTCGCAAAGGCTTGCGATGGGTCTTAAGTATCGTCTTCCCTTGGTCTTAATCCTGTCAAGCAAATGTAATTGATTTTATCCTGTTTGTCTGTTGTCTCTAGCATGCCTCCATTAGTTGGTTGAGGGTTGGTGCCATCTCTGGTAGGCTGTATGGTTGATTTGGATTCTGAGGGGTTCGTAGGCTGAATGTAGGTCAATGTCTCTATTGTGTAGTGGGCTTCAGTAGGCAAGGAGCAGACCAGCATAGTTACTAGAACTGGAGAACTGCAGGCAATTGCCTGCAATTTATACTCTGAGCCACAGGGCCTTAACCAATCACAATACTTGAAAAACCCGCCCAAATATGAATGTTCAAAGTTTCCCTCCAAAACAGTTGGAGTGAACAGGGTCATCTAAAGGTTAGTTTCATTTTAGCTTCACAAGCAGTTGTAGTTAAGTTAGTTTCGCTTTAGCAGGGATTAACATAACTTTATATTTATTCAATACGTAACAGTCTCGGTGGAAGGAATTGTTTGTGGAGGGCCAGGCTTTGATGAACTGGTGAGGGTGGTGGGTGGTGGCATGGCTGATGGTTTTTGTATTGCTCCAATTGAACTGGTGTCATTTAGTGTCGGCATGAGTAGAGATTAAAGAATTTGGGATCGTGGCACTTGACTGCCATCCGGCGTTCATGAATCCTGTTTTTTAACTGATGTGAGATTTGTCCCACGTAGAATTGGTTGCAATGGTTACAGTTGATTTTGTAGACGACAGTGTTTCTTTCAAGATACAGAAGGATCTTGACGTAATCATCGGACACCACTCACCACCCACCATCCTCGCGAGCTCATCAAAGCTTGGCTCTCCACAAGCAATTCCATCCCACAGACACAGCGACCTACAACCAGCCTATGATCCAAATCAACCACATAGCCAACCAGAGACAACACTGACCCTCAACCATCCCGCGCAATCCCCCACTCCCCATCTCACCGGCAGTTCACCTTCTAATAACCCTGACCTGATCTAACCTCCCTATCACAAGACCCATCACAAGCCTCTCACTGATGACTCACACTGGAGCCATCAGAAGACCCTCACTTGACACACCCACACCTGAAGCCCTTATAAACAGAAGAACACTGACATCCCCTAATCTCTGCTGAAGATGTTACCTAGCCTGGTAATGAAACTTTCAGAAACCAATCCACAAGTTCAGAGAACGAACCTCCACCATCTTATAAAATGATTTCTAGCCTAGTGAAAGGAATGGCCAGGGGTGACATGATAGCAGTCTTCTGATACCTCAGGAGCTGCACCAAGGAAGAGGGAGTCTAGCTATTCTCCAAAGCACCAGGAGGCAGGACAAGAAGCAACAGATGGAAACTTTTCAAGGAGAGAACCAACCTGGAACTAAGGAGAAATTTCCTGACAGTGAGAACAATTAATCAGTTAATCAATTAACTTCAGAGGTTGCGGGTGCTCCATCACTGGAGGTCTTTAAGAAGAGATTGGACAGTCATTTGTTTGGAATGCTTTAAGGTCTCCTGCTTGAACAGGGGGCTGGGCTAAAGCTCCCTCCCAACTCTATTGCTCAGTTATTCTGATGTAACTTCCTGTGCTCATTATGACCGTTGGAATGTGTCTCCTGGAACCTGGGTTCTGCATGGTTAGTAAGCTTTGTCAGTTCCTAACCCTGAAGAAACTTCTCTGGGGAAGGAGAAGCCATTGAAATCATCCCCTCCCCCAAGCAATGGGGGCTTACAGGGATGTTTTGGAACTGAGCTAAGAAGCAGACAGGATGAATTTCCATCTGGAGCAGAGCAAGCAAGAAGCAAGTTCAACCATGGAAGAATCAGCTGCTTTTAACCATTTTTAATACTGTTGAAAGAAAAGTCTTCATCGTGGTTCAGTCCAAGCTGGGAATAAACAACATGGCGACTGCTTTAGAAAGAAGGTTGCAGTTTATTGAAGAGAAGAGCCAGACAGGAAGATGGTGCTGGAAAAAAAGAGAGTGAGCACATGTAGGGAGTGGGTTTTTATACCCTCTGGAGCCTTTTGTTTGGAGTTGTTTCCTGTTTGAGGCTATTTCCTGTGTTATGTATTTTGACCTGAATCTGGGTGTGCCCTTTGGCATCTGTGAGTTAATCCTATTATGTCCTGTCTTAGAGTTTGGGTGGGGTATGTAGATTTTAGGTGTCTTTGTCTTCTTAATCTTCTAGCTGGACGGGCCTCCCTCTGCATTTCTACAGAGCTGGTTTCTGCATGGGGGAGGGAGACCTGGGGCTATTAAGAAAAAACTGGGCATGCTTTTCTACTCTTTAAGATCCTTTGAGGAAATATATTTTTTTGCCCTTTTAATATTTTCTTCTCTGGGGGGCTGACTTCCCACAATACGGACAATGAAATACGCCTTCTACTACTTAGGCACTGAATTTGGTACACTTAGCTTTGCTGCTTTAAAGGACATTCTTTTTGCCTGCGTTTGCTTTTTTTTTTTTTTTTGAAATTGCATCATTTTGGAGGCTCCGTGATTGCATAATGGTGAGGAGGTGAAAATCATGAAGCTGAGCCAGAATAAGAAAGCCGCAAAACCCTTTTTTAGATTTTTGAAGTTTAAAGGTTTACATTTTTTTTGGAAGGCCTTTCTTCATTCTCTGCAGTTTTCATATAAAACTCTAATAAGTGTTGATTTCATGAGGTTTGTGGTGTGTGTGTGTGGGGGGGGAGGGGTAATTATTCCATTTTAGCTGAAGCTGATTGGTCAGGAATCAACATCAGACTTAAAGATTCCTGACTGTGTTGAGATATTTTGCTGTTTGACCACAAAAGGGAACCAAAGAGCAGAATATATTGCTCCTAAAAAACTATCAATTTAATAGAATAAATCTGTACACAATAAACCTGTAGTGGTGCTGTTTGACCACAGGAGAGAGCCAAAGACTTAAACGTTGCCTGTAAGCTACTAATTTAATAGAATAAACCTTTAATTTAATTTAATAGAATAAACAGTTGGTAAATTATCACACATGGTTGCTAGAAGAAAACAAGAAAGGAGAGGTTTAGAGAAACTTGAAGCCCTAAGAAATATTTCGGAAGAACACTCAAGGAAATATTCAAGTAATTCAGGCAATAGAAGCAAAGATTGAAGTAAAAGTTGATAGGTGATTCATCAGCTTAATAATAATAATAATAAAGTTGGACGGAACCTTGGAGGTCATCTAGTCCAACCCCCTGCTCAGGCAGGAAACCTTATACCAATGGTTCTCAACCTTTTTAATGCTGCGACCCCCAACCGGTCGTAAGTTGAGGACTACCCAACCGGTCGAAAGTCAAGGACTACCCAACCGGTCGTACGTTGAGGACTTTCCCTGCCCGGGAGCACCACGCATGCATGGTGCTGCCCCCTGCGCCGGCCGAGGCGTAGCTGGCAAGCGGCAGAGATGGCGCAGGCCGACCACCGGCTGGGCCACCAGCTGGCCCAGCCCAAGGGAGGTAAGGCACCCGCCGGGCCTCATGTGCGCCAGCAACCCTCCCTGCACCTGCCGGCCTCCCACCTCCCACCCCTGGCCCTCTTTTACTTGCATTTTTAGTAGTTGCTCAGCAGGGAGGGGTGGAAACTTCCAGACAGCTCGCCTTCGCTGCAGACAACTTGCAGCACTGTTTGCAGACTGGGACTTTTGGCGGGCTCAGCAGGGCAGAGACAGCCTGGACAATTCCTATTGGCTTTTGAAAGCCAATAGAATTAGACTCTATTCAAGAGAGTCTATTCTATTGGTTTTCAAAAGCCAATAGAATAAAAGGGAGTAGCACAGCTAAGGAAAAGGGGAAAAAATGGCGGACTGCATTGATTGGCGACCCCGTGAAATGGTCGTTCGACCCCAAATGGGGTCCCGACCCACAGGTTGAGAACCACTGCCTTATACCATTTCAGACAAGTGGCTGTCCAGTCTCTTCTTAAATACCTCCAGTGTTGAAGCATTCACAACTTCTGGAGGCAGGTTGTTCCACTGGTTAATTGTTCTCATTGTCAGGAAGTTTCTCCTTAGTTCCAGGTTGCTTCTCTCCTTGGTTAGTTTCCATCCGTTGCTTCTTGTCCTGCCTTCAGGCGCTTTGGGGAATAGCTTGACTCCCTCTTCTTTGTGGTAGCCCCTGAGATATTGGAAGACTGCTATCATGTCCCCCCTCGTCCTTCTCTTCATTAAAGACCCAATTCTAGCAAGGACTTTGTGGAGTGGAGAAGGAGTACTGTGGAGTCCTTGATGCTCTTTGAGCATCGGTGGTTTCCTGCAGACATTTCATTGCCCAACTAGGGAACATCTTCAGTGCTAGAAGGGAGTGGGGTTTGTGGCAAGCGGTGGAAGGAGGAGGAGGAGGAGGAGGAGGAGGAAGAAGAGGAGGATTGTGGGATCCTTGGTGGTCTCTGAATTTGATTGTTTTCTTGCAGTTGTTTCATGACCCAACCAGGTTGCTTCTCTCCTTGGTTAGTTTCCATCCGTTACTTCTTGTCCTGCCTTCTGGAGCTTTGGAAAATAGCTTGACTCCCTCTTCTTTGGGGCAGCCCCTGAGATACTGGAACGCTGCTATCATGTCCCCCCTCGTCCTTCTCGTCATTAAACTAGACATACCCAATTCCAGCAGCCTTTCCTTATATGTTTTAGCCTCCAGTCCCCTGATCCTCTTTGTTCGCTCTTCTCTGCACTCTTTCTAGAATCTCAGCATCTTTTTTACATCATGGTGACCAAAACTGGATGCCCTATTCCAAGTGTGGCCTTACCAAGGCCTTGTAAAGTGGAATTAACACTTCATGTGATCTTGATGTGAACTTACTGGAGAAGTCAAACAGATAAATGATAAGAGCGAATTTTTGGAGCATAAAATAGAGAAGGGAGACATTCAACATGAAGCTGAGTTGGACAATAGACCTCTATGGAAATTACAGGACTAGGAACTTCAGCTACGGATTCTGAACTGTCTCTGAGTTGAGAGAAGATATATGTGTTATGTCCCGAGCCTTGCAAACGGCTCGGGGCGTTTGCAGGCGGTCCCGGGCAGGTGCAAAGCTGCCCGGGACCAGACAAGCTGTCGCCAGCGCCGTGCGCATGCGCAGGTGCTGGCGCGGAAAAAGTATCGCATTGACCCGGGAAATGTCTATATAAGAAGCTGGGAGGTTTTGGGAGATGCAGAAGCCATCTACTTGTAAGCTGAACGCAGAATAAAGAAAACTGAGAACTACAACTGCTTCTCGTGTCTTACATTTCCGCGAAAGACTCAACACTGGCGACGAAGGTGGGATGCCTTACATCGCCTGGAAAGGAAGAAGTGTAAGCGTACCCAAGTGAGTCCTGAGCGGCGGAACGGTGTCGACTCGGCAGCTACTCGCCAATCCAGTGCGCATTCGGGGGTAGGCTGGCTGATAGACCCGTCTCCTGAAGATGGCAAAGGTTGGAAGGCTTTCGGAGTTCGACGTCTCACATCCAGAGCGGTGGGAGTCCTACGTAGCCAGGGTGGAGAACTACTTCAAGGCAAACCAAGTGAGGGAAGAGAGCTTGAAGGCTGCCACCCTGCTTTGTGTTTGCGGTCAAGACGCCTTCGAAATCGCAGAAAACCTTGCAGCACCTGTTCCAATAGAGTCTGTCAGCTACGCAGATCTGAAGAAGCTACTGAAGGAGCACTTTCAGCCCAAGATGTCCGTCATCGCATGGCGCCACACCTTCGAGCAGAGGGATCAACGATCCGGTGAGTCGGCCAAAGAATACATCGCCGCATTAAGGAAGGCCGCCAAGCACTGCGAGTTCAAGGACCTCGAAGAACGACTGAGGGACCGATTCGTGTGCGGGTTAAGGCATCGAGATCTACAACAGAGACTTTTCGCTAAAGAAGAATTGTCCTTCCAAGATGCCTTAAGAGAAGTCACCGCAGAAGAAGCAGCAGGCGGCGCCGTCAAGAACATGCGGCCGATCAGAAACAGTCCAGAGGTTGCATCCGTGCACCAGGAAGACGTCCAGGGGAACTCCGAGGAGGATCCGGACGAGGAAGTCGACCGTCTCCACCCCACGAAGGAAGGAAATCAGAAGGGAAGCTCTTCAGCTCCACTCAAGTGTATCGGCTGTGGAGGTCGCCACAGGAGAACCGACTGCAAGTTCCGCTCCGCTACCTGCCGGGCATGCGGCAAACAAGGACACATTGCAGCTGTGTGTCTGGGCCGACGAAAGGTACAACCTCAGGAAGAACTGCACCTGAAAGGTACCAGGGTCCCCAGCCAGAATAGGGTAGGGTTTTGCGCTTCGCGAAGAAGCATCCTTAGGACAGGCACACACAAGCCCATTAAGAAAAAGCTGTCACTCAAGGTGAAGCTACAAGGGGTTCCATTAACTATGGAACTAGACACAGGGTCTGCCCTTTCAATCATCTCCTTGCATACATTTAGGAAGATTTGTTCCGGTAGTGGAACTCAGGTCAAATTAAGGCCTTCTGACATTGTGTTAACAGATTTTCAAAATTCAAGAGTGTGTGTTAAGGGGGAGGCCACCCTTAACGTGCAATACAAGAGTTTTGAAGGTCCACTAGACTTATTAGTAGTAGGGGGTGAACGAACGAGTCTCATAGGACTCGATTGGTTTGAGGCCCTGGGGATACACGTCACAGGACTCAACAGTTTACAAACACTCGACCTACAGGAAGTCTGCAAAGAATTTGCAGATGTTTTCAGCCCCCAGCTGGGCACATTCAAAGGACCCCCTGTGTCCTTAAAGCTAGACCCCACTGTCACTCCCATTAGAATTAAAGCAAGAAGGGTCCCTTTTGCTTTAAAGAGTAAAATTGACACTGAGTTAGACAAACTGATCCAACAGGGAATTCTAGAACCTGTTGATTCCAGTCCTTGGGAGACCCCCATTGTCACGCCTCTAAAGGCAAATGGGGACATTCGCATTTGTGCTGATTACAAATGCACTCTTAATAAGGCATTGCAGCAACATGCCTATCCTGTTCCTGTGGTCAGTCACATCCTGGCCTCCCTCAAGGGGGGGCGTGTTTTTGCAAAGCTTGACCTAGCTCAAGCATATCAACAGCTGCCTGTTGATGATGATGCTGCTACAGCTCAGACTATTGTGACCCACAGAGGGGCCTTCAAGGTAAAAAGGCTACAGTTTGGAGTGAATGTCGCTCCTGGGATTTTCCAAAGCGTAATGGAAAACACACTACGAGGTATACCAGGGGTTTGCCCCTACTTTGATGATGTCTTGATTGCAGGAGACTCCACACACATTCTAGCTGAAAGGCTCAGGGCTGTTCTGTTAAGATTCAGGAAATCAGGCCTCAAGCTCAAAAAAGACAAATGCAAGATTGGGGTGCCTTCTACTGAATTTCTGGGGTTCAAAATTGATGCTGCTGGGATTCACCCTGCTGAATCCAAACTAACTGCTATTTTAGAAGCACCTAGGCCAAAGTCCAAGGCCGAACTTCAGGCCTTCCTAGGCCTCCTGAATTTCTACAATTCCTTCCTTCCACATAAAGCTAGTGTAGCTGAGCCTCTTCACAGGCTACTAGACAAACAAGCAGTGTGGCAGTGGTCACAAATGCATGAGGGTTGTTTTAACAAAGTCAAGGCTTTGCTCACTTCTAACAGTGTACTTGCACATTTCAACGAGTCCCTTCCTGTGTGCATCGCTTGTGATGCGTCCCCTTACGGGGTTGGAGCTGTCCTGAGCCACCTCAGGTCTGATGGAACTCAGGTTCCTGTTGCATATTACTCCAGAACATTGTCTTCTGCTGAGCGCAACTACGCTCAGATAGACAGGGAGGCTCTGGCTGTTGTTGCTGGAATTAAAAAATTCCATGATTTTCTATATGGCAGACATTTCACGGTCTTCACTGACCATAAGCCTCTGCTGGGACTGTTTACCACACGTAAGCAGACTCCCCAAATCATTTCCCCTAGAATGCTTAGGTGGTCTATTTTTTTGTCTGCATATGATTTTTCTTTACTCCACAAGCCTGGGAAAGAAATGGGCCATGCTGATGGCCTCAGTAGATTGCCTCTGCCAGTAGTAGAAGCTGACCCTGCGCCAGCTGTCAACATTCTATCAATCCAAGCCTTGCCCGAGCTCCCTCTTAGTGCCAGGGATGTTACCGCTGAAACAGGTACAGATTACACACTTTCACGTGTCCGTTCCTGGGTTTTGTCTGGTTGGCCTGAGCACTGCCCTAGTCCTGAGTTTCAGAGTTTCTGGTCCAAAAGGAACGAGCTGTCCCTTTCTCAGGGTTGTCTGCTTTGGGGAAACAGAGTTGTCATTCCCACCTCAATGAGGACTAGGGTCTTAGAATCCCTCCACGAGGGTCATCCTGGCATTGTTCGTATGAAGGCTCTTGCGCGCAGCCACTTGTGGTGGCCTGGTTTAGATAAAGATATTGAGGCTAAGGTGCATGCATGCCACCTGTGCCAACGATCTCGCCCAGAGATGCCCCAAGCTCCCGTGCATAGATGGGAGGAAACACAGTCCCCATGGTCTAGGGTGCACATTGACTATGCTGGGCCCTTTCAGGGCCAGTTCTTCTTGGTCCTTGTTGACAGCCATTCAAAATGGCTTGAGGTTGTACCTGTCTCATCCACCACCACTGCAAAGACTATTCAGGTACTGAGGGGGATTTTTGCTGCACACGGGCTTCCAGATGTCATTGTGTCTGACAACGGCCCTCAATTCACTTCCTCCGAATTCCAAGCTTTCTTACAGGCTAACATGATTCGTCATGCCACGTCTGCACCCTTCCACCCGTCCACCAACGGTATGGCTGAACGTATGGTGCGCATCACAAAGGACGCCCTGAAAAGACTCACCTACGGGGACTGGCATCACAGGTTGGCTGACTTTCTCCTTTCTTATCGCACCACACCGTCCACTTCTACAGGGAGAAGCCCAGCTGAACTTCGTTGGGGGCGTCAACTTACTACTAAACTTGACCGGTTGCATCCGGACAGATTGCCTTCATCTACCTCACATCCTAGGGCACCTAGACAACTACTTGAGGGTGCCCCGGTCTGGACTCGCAATTACGGGCCTGGTCATACATGGGTCCCCGCTTCTATTTCCAGGGTCACAGGTCCTCTCTCCTACGAGGTAGCCCTGGACAACGGTCGTGTCCTGCGTCGGCACATCGACCAACTCCGCCCTAGGCGGGACCTTTCAGATGAGACTCCTGGGTCTTTTCCAGGGGGGGAGGGGGACCCTTTGGAGCAAAGGAAAGGGCATGAGTTGCTGCCCACCTCCACTGATGGAGCCACTGACGGCCCATTTCAAGCTTCCGCAAGTGCTCCGGAGAGGAATTCATGGAGCTTACCCACACAACAGGCACTTACGCCTACTCCAGCCAGGGAGTCACCCCGGGGGCATACTCACTGTCCACACACATCACACAGCACTCCAGTCACGGAGGATACCCGGGAGCATCCCAACAAATCATTCCCCGCAAGTGAGCTGGTACACAATCCCCAGAGTTGGCCTGACCTTACCCCTAATCCTACAGGGGGTCAAACTTACAGGGAGGTGGTCGAGGAACCAAGTCCCGACCGCAACACCTCTAGCCCAAATCAGGGAGTAACTGAGTTTTGGGAAGGTACAGAGACCCACACGAGCCCGGACACAGAACGGGGCTTAGGGATTGGACAGCCTCCTGACAGGTCTTGGACGGACCTAGGAGGTTCTATAGAGACGCCCAGCAGTGGCTATCACTTCAAGGGGCCCGAGGGCCTACAGCTAGGCAGGTCAACCAGGTCACAAAGTGACAGAAGCCCTGGCCTGACGAGCCCGGTGGGCGAGCAAGCAGGCCAGGCATCGGGGCAAAGTCCTTGGAAGGCACCAAGGCATGATAACAGGAACAGGCTCTTGTCACCCCTCAGTCAGGGAACACCTGTCAGAAACCCAGAGCTGAGAAGGTCACAGAGAGCAAGGAAGTCTCCTAAATACTTAGAGGATTACATAACATTGCTGGCTAAACAAAAGCCAGGTAACGATAGGAGCACTGAGAAGCAGAACACTGCATAAAATAATGATTATATGTTGGTAGTAGTTTTAGCCCGGGGGAAAGGGGTGTTATGTCCCGAGCCTTGCAAACGGCTCGGGGCGTTTGCAGGCGGTCCCGGGCAGGTGCAAAGCTGCCCGGGACCAGACAGGCTGTCGCCAGCGCCGTGCGCATGCGCGGGTGCTGGCGCGGGAAAAGTATCGCATTGACCCGGGAAATGTCTATATAAGAAGCTGGGAGGTTTTGGGAGATGCAGAAGCCATCTACTTGTAAGCTGAACGCAGAATAAAGAAAACTGAGAACTACAACTGCTTCTCGTGTCTTACATTTCCGCGAAGGACTCAACAATATGTATATAATCAAGAATGATTAAATTTTGGGCTCAACTAGTAGACTGGGAAGCAGGATAAAAGAAATTGAATTAGAAATATATAAGATTTACAGAATAAATTCCCAATATGCCACACTCAGGAAAGTTCTGAGAGCTGATTGTAAGAAGAAGAAGAAAACAAATTTTAGACTGTCGCTTTATTTTGAAATTGAAAATGTATAATCGTCCTGAATGAAATCCCTTGTCAGAATTTCAAGAAAGAAAAGCCCACGCCTTCTGAACAGATATTTTGAAGAAGAGAAAAATTCTATTTCATTGGAATAAACTTGAAAGAGTGATTTTTGTCTATCCACCCTTTTTATATCTTTCTTTTTGCCCATAAATTGATTGAGTGATGTCATTCGAGGCAATTTTTTCCCCCATCGATACAAATAGCACAGAAAAAGTGTTGAATGCGAATATGTAACATTTTGTATTACTTCTTCATATTTCAAAAGCATCTCCACGGCCCCAAATGACATGATTTTTATATTTGCTCCTTTATAACTTCTGTAAGCAAATGCTTTTAAATTGTTTAAATGCATGTTGAAAAAACAATTACTGTAATTTCTGGTGTATAAGATGACTCGGCGTATAAGACGACCCCCGACTTCGAAGCCTATTTGCATGCTTAGAAAGTCGTCTTATACGCCGGAAACTACTGTAATTTCCGGTGTATAAGAACTCGGCGTATAAGACGACCCCCGACTTCAGAGCCAATTTGCATGCTTAGAAAGTCGTCTTATATGCCGGAAACTACCGTAATTTCCGGCGTATAAGACAACCCGGCGTATAAGATGACCCCCAACTTCAGAGCTGATTTGCATGCTTAGAAAGTCGTCTTATACGCCGGAAACTACTGTAATTTCCGGCGTATAAGACAACTCGGCGTATAAGACGACCCTCGACTTCAGAGCTGATTTGCATGCTTTAGAAAGTCGTCTTATACGCTGGAAAATACGGTACTTTAATTTTCTTGTTTTTTTTTTTTTTAAAAGAAAATAAGCAATCAGCATTTATGTCTAGGGAGATTGTCAATCATCCAGGTCGTAGTTGTCCCAAAGCCGCTTTTTCAAAAGGCAACTTGGATTTTCTTGTTTTTTCTTTGAAGACGTTTTGCTTCTCATCCAAGAAGCTTCTTCAGCTCTGGTTGTTGCATCCAAACCTGTTTATTAGGAAAACGGAAAAGATGAAAAGAAAGACGGCTACTTTGGTCAGGAAAAGCAGGAGCCAGAGAAAAAGGAGGGGTTGTTGCAGTGAGCCTGTGGAGGAAAAAAAAAACAGCGGATTGTTTTGATTTAATCATAATCTTGCCCTGGGTAAGGTGGGTGGCCAATAAATTTTACAGATAAAATAAAGCTTGCTCCATCGTAAGTATTCCAGATTAGTATCAAGGGTCTCATCAGAGTGCAATCAAAAACATGAAGATGGTAGACCCTTCCCCCCCTATAGGTTTTATAAACTCCGCTGCATAAGATCAGCCATGTTCATTCCATCTACAGAGAGTAAGGTCACACCTGGAATGCTGCATCCAGTTTTGGACATCACCTTATAAAAAAGATGTTGAGACTTTGGAAAGAGAGCAGAGAAGAGCAACAAAGATGATTAGGGGCCTGGAGACTAAAATATATGAAGAACAGTTGCAGGAATTGGGTATGTCTAGCCCAGGGGTCGGCAACTTTAAACACTCAAAGAGCCACTTGGACCCGTTTCCCAGAGAAAAGAAAACAGTGGGGGCTGTAAAGGTTGCAGGCGCACATGCTCGCATGCATGCATGAGGTGGGGGAGCTTGATTGAAGAGTTTAATTAAAAAGAAATAGAGGTTGCTGTGCATGAGTTCTCTCTCTCTTTCTCTCTCTCTCTCCCCCTCCCCCTCCCTCTCCCTCTCTTTGTCTCCCTCCCTCTCTCTCCCCCTTCTCTCCCTCACTCCAATCTTCTGCTCACCTGGGAAGCTGGCTTCATGCTTTTCTGTCTCCTGCGGCGAGGCAGCAAAGGCAGGAGCCCCACCCAATAAGCTTGTCAGCTTGTTGGAGAACAGCATGAGGCCACTCTTTTTTTTACACACACACAGGGAGGGAGAGAGAGAGAGAGAGAGAGAGAGAGAGAGGAAGCGCAAGTGCCTCTGTCTCTCTCTGTCTCTCTGTAAATGGCGGAGGAGGTATAGGAGGTATGTGATGCTATCACATCAATTAAAAAGTGGAATCCATGAATACCGCTGGCAGTCAAATGCCACAATCCCAAATCCTTAATCTCTAGCCACATTGACACCAAACAACACCAGTTCAATTGGAGCAGCACAAAAATCATCGGCCATGCTACCACCCACCACACTCGTGAGTTCATCAAATCCTGGGCCTCCACAAGCAATTCCATCCACAGACATGTCAACCTACAACCAGCCTATGAACCCCTCAGGATCCAAATCAATCACACAGCCAACCAGAGACAACACTAACCCTCAACCATCCCGCACAATCCTCCCTCAATCAGCAGTTCACCTATCAAGGACCCTGACCTGATGTAACCTCCTCATCGCAAGACCTATCCCAAGCCTCTAACTGATGACCCACACCTGACCCATCGCAAGACCCTCACTTGACACACCCACACCTGAAGCACTTATAAACAGAACACTAACATAGACATCCCCTAAACTACAGGTCGGCAACCTGCAGTTCCGGCCACATGTGGCTCTTTGAGCCTTCTTCTGTGGCTCCCAGCCTCCTCCACCATTTAGAGAGAGAGACAGAGACAGAGACAGGCACTTGCGCTTCCCTTCCCTTCTTTTCTCTCTCTCTCTCTCTCTCTCTCTCTCTGTGTGTAAAAAAGAGAGTGGCCTCACGCTGTTCTCCGACAAGCTGACAAGCTTATTAGGTGGGGCTCCTGCCTTTGCTGCATCTCCACAGGAAGCAGGAAGCAGCAGAAAGCAGAAAGCAGCAGCTCTCTCTCTGTCTCTCTCTGTCTCTCTGTTTCTACCTCTCTCTTTCTCTCTTACTTACTTAGTGGGGGAAGAGGACTGGCAGACCAAGGGCAGGAGAGAGCCAGCCCAATAAGAATGTGTGTCAGCTTGTTGGAGAACAGCATGAAGCCAGCTTGCCAGGTGATCAAAAGATCGGAGAGAGGGAGAGAGAGAGAGGGTAGAGACAGAGAGAGAGGGAGAGAGGGAGGGAGGGAGAGAGAGAGAGAGAACTCATGCACAGCAGCCTCTATTTCTTTTTAATTAAACTCTTCAATCAAGCCCCCCCTCCTGCATGTGTGGACGTGCATGCATGCGGGTTTTGCAGCTCCCAGTGTTTTCTTTTCTGTGGGAAACAGGTACAAGTGGCTCTTTGAGTGTTTAAGGTTGCCGACCCCTGCCCTAAACTCTGCTGAAGATGTTACCTAGCCTGGTAATGAATCGTTCGGAAACCAACCCACAAACTCGGAGAACAAACCTTCACCCTCAAATACAAATATTCCTGGGAAGGGGCTCCATATGTAACTAACCATTCCTTCTTGAGGTCCAGTATCTTAAAACCTTAAAGAAAGATACTTAAAATATAATATATTAAGAAGTAGTTCAATCTAATCTTAATCTGAAAAACAAAGGGAAAATCTGCAAGGTGTAAACCAGCAAATGCTCAAAAGAAAACAAAGGACACTTACGTCCTTCAAATTGGCTCATAAGGAGGAGTGTGGTGGTTTCGTTGACCAGAGGCTGGGAATTATGCTGGACCTGGCAAAGGAACCCGGAGGAATTCCTGTCTTCGGTGGCCACCATCTCCAGGTGACTCTTGAGGGAAAAGGTCCCATCTGGATTCCGGGTCCTCGGGCCAACAGTTCCTTTTCTGCTTGGGAGAGCCTTGGTAAACAACTCCACTTCTGCATCGTCTGGATAAAAACTTTCCATGTGGCAAGTGACCATCACAGTGGCGTTCGGCTGGACGGGAGAAGGTGGACTGGTCTCAAGATGGACTTTGGGAGGAACTGAGGAAAGAAAGCCAAAGAGATCAGTCAGAAGAGCTTCAGACTTGTGGTTCCTGCATGCAGAAGGGGCTGGAAGACCAACTGGTTCAGCTCTCCGATTGTGGCTTTGAGGAAATGATTCCAGAACAATTAGGATCAAAATATGTCTCACCAGTTGGGAACTCAATTTGACCCAAGTCCCCAGAGGTGGAAGGTCCTTCTAAAGACCTCTTCCCCATAATCACAGCTCTGTGAAGGAGCTTGGGCTGAGAAAGCGTGACTGGTCTTAGTGGGCTTCCATGGGATGAAAACATGGTTCTGCCTGGTGTTATTCCCTCTACCATGGGGGCCCTTACCAGATCCAGACTCCATGGCCTGGTCCCTCTCTGCAACCGAGAGCTCACCTACCTCTTAGGACATCACCGAGTGGGAAGGCCTGCTGGAGAGGACCATCCAACGATCTGTGTTGGATCTGGCAGGTCAGCTGAGACCTCACATCTCCTTGCTCCAACGGGATTTCCACCGTGTTCTCTGCTTGGTATGAGATGCTCTCTGTTCCATCTGAATTCAGGATGTTGGTCTGGCCAGCCTGTATTTTTTTCCCGTCCTTCAACCAGCTGACTGTGATCTCCTGGGGGGAGAATCCCTCTGTGGAGCAGTTGAAGGAGGCCCGAGATCCTGCTGTGACTCTTCTTGTGGGGCCACGGACCACAGGCTGGGATGGCTTGGCTGAGGGAGAAAGTAGAGAGAGAGATATCAGTTGACGTTCCTCAGAGATAATACAGGAAGCTACAAGGCTGTGTTTGGTTGGAGAGACTCAATGTCAACGCTGCTAACATCGGATGTTCTTGCTTTGACAATATATGAAGATGCAGCCATTTTCTCTTTAACCTGTGTATTACTTTTAGAGTTAGAATTAGATGGAACTGGGGGGGAGGGGGAAGAATGTGTATGGGGATTAGTTAGACATAACAACATCACAGTAGAGCAGTGGTTCTCAACTTTTTAATGTCGCGACCCCCAACCAGTCATAAGTCGAGGACTACTCAACCGGTCGTAAGTCGAGGACTACTCAACTGGTGCAGCACTGTTTGCAGAATGGGACTTTTGGCGGGCTCAGCAGGGCAGAGACAGCCTGGACAATTCCTATTGGCTTTTGAAAGCCAATAGAATTAGACTCTATTCAAGAGACTCTATTCTATTGGCTTTCAAAAGCCAATAGAATAAAAGGGAGTAGCACAACTAAGGAAAAGGGGGAAAAAATGGCAGACTGCGTTGTTTGGCGACCCCCGTGAAATGGTCGTTCGACCCCAAATGGGGTCCCGACCCACAGGTTGAGAACCACTGCCGTAGAGTATTGTTCAAAGTTGTTTGAAATAAGAGAAGAGAAGAAATGGCGGGTTGCGAAACTGGAGGGAAGGTTTGCATTTCAAACTAATTGGAGAATTTGATTTATAACTGTTAACTGGAGGAGGGAATTGTGCTTCGATACTATGTGTTTAGGGGAGGAGAATTCAGATTTTGGCTTCGACCATGTACATACCGATGCCACGTTATTTTGTATAAAGATTCTTTAAAGTAAACAATGTCTCGAAGTTCTTTGAGGAGTAACATCTGTTGGAACCATGACATCCAACTTCAGAACATGAGATTTAATCTCATATGTCTCTTTTTTTTATTGAAAAGTTTTATAAAAGTTACAATATACACCCTAAAGCCCACCCACCCTAAACCCCCCCTCTCCCTCCCCCACTTCCCAGAGCTGAGTACAGGGTTACAAATATAATAATCATGCTCTAACTAACATTAACCAACTATATAAATAACCAAGTCCATAATGCACTTTAACTCCCCTTTAACATAAATATAAACAAATTAAAAATAAACATAATAATATAAACAAGTTAATATCCTAATTATTAAACAATACAAAATCCAAATTGTTAAACAGTACTCCTAAAAATAATAATAAAACTAATAAAAATTCTATTATAATAAACTGTTAATAATAATAATACTCTAAAATTTACTCATAAACTAGATGGAACTTTTTAGTCCCATATTTATTCTGAATGTAATCTATCCATCTTCTCCAGACCGAAATGTATCTTTCTTGTGAGTGATCCTTCAGATAAGCAGAAATCTTAGCCATTTCTGCTAAATTTGACACTTTAAGCGTCCATTCTTCCATAGTAGGCAAGCAATCCTTCTTCCAATATTGCCCTACCAATAACCTTGCAGCTGTTATCAAATTCAACATCAAGTTAGTTTCTTTAGTATCACAATCTACAATAACACCCAATAAAAATAATTGTGGAGTAAACTTTATCTTTCTCCTGAAAATCTTTTGAATGTTCCACCAAATCTTAATCCAGAAAGCTTTTATATTCCTACAAGTCCACCAGACGTGTCTCTTGATTGACTGGGAACATCTCCCTCCATCTCCAGAAATCAAATCGGAGAGCCCCACCTACCAATTACGGAGACCTGCGTGCCTTTCCCCGAAGCCAGTTCTCTCTCTGGGATCCCTGCCCTGAACTTCACACAATAGTATGTTCCGGCATCTTCAGGACCGACGTTTGGGATGTTGATGCTGAAGTCCGTGTTGGATCTTGGGATGAGCCTCACCCCCCGGTTGGAAGTGCCTACTTTATCGCTGTAAATGGGGGGCTGGTTTCTGTCCAGACCTTTGAACCACTGCACGCCTCCAAGTAAATTTGCCCCAGTCAATGTACACTTTAGAGTGAGGCTGTCTCCAGCTTTCACCGATAGGGTTTCCGGAAGTTGTGTTACCTCCGTTTTCTGTCCTGTAACAACTGAAATAAAAAGAGACACTTTTGTAACTAGGTTTCCTCTAGAAAGTGGTTACCACTCTTCTGGACACAAAGGATCATTGGTGGTGCCCCTTCGGAAACAGAATTATTTGCATTTCCTGAATGCAATCCTTCTGGACTATGACCAACTGTTTTGGATTCCTGACCAGTTTTGAATTATTGCCTTGCAGAGGGCTAATTTATATGGTGGGCGAGTTTTGCATGAAAGTTCTTTTTTCCATTAAACTCAAAAGCAAAGTTTCTGGTTTTATCTTTATATTCACTTTGAGAATCTTCTGTATTAAGATGTGAATCTTACTTCAATATTTCTTTACTTTATCACATGTCCCCCATGAATAATAAAAGATCCCTTCTTTATATTTGAATGTCCAACCTTCATTTGAAATACCTTTATACATTCTGGACAACTTATCTGGTGTTAAATACCAACGATACATCGTGTCATAGACGTTTTCTTTTAGATTATAATTTGGTGTAAATCTTAAACCTTTCATCCACAAATTCTCCCGTTGTTCAAGCATGACATTATATCCCAAGTTCCTTGCCCACTGGCTTTGGCATACATTTATATTTGTCTCAGATTATTTTGTTTCCCAGTTTTTCTTTGTTTATGCTTAAGGGCGTTAAGCTATTAGTAATAGCTGATTATGAAAGATGGCAAATATACGTGTCCCAGGATCATGTTGCAGGATATAGTCTGGGTCAGTCTAGAAGAGAAGGATTAGGGGGAATTTGATAACTGTCTTCCCATATTTGAGGGGTTGCCACAGAGAAAGGGGGGGGGGTGTCAACCTCTTCTCCAAAGCACCTGAAGGCAGGACAAGAAGCAACGGATGGAAACTAAAGATGCTGAGACTCTAGAAAGAGTACAGAGAAGAGCAACAAAGATGATTAGGGGACTGGAGGCTAAAACATATAAGGAACGATTGCTGGAATTGGGTAGGTCTAGTTTAACAAAGAGAAGGACGAGGGGGGACGTGATAGCAGTCTTCCAATATCTCAGGGGCTGCCCCAAAGAAGAGGGAGTCAAGTTATTTTCCAAAGCACCTAAAGGCAGGACAAGAAGCAACGGATGGAAACTGATCAAGGAGAGAAGCAACTTAGAACTAAGGAGAAACTTCCTGACAGTGAGAACAATTAACCAGTGGAACAGCCTGCCTCCAGAAGCGGTGAATGCTCCAACCCTGGAAGTTTTTAAGAAGAGACTGGACAGCCATTTGTCCGAAATGGTATTGGAACTAAGGAGGAATTTCCAGACAGTCAGAAAAATTAATCTGTGGGTATGATCCGTAAGCTTTGCCTACACACAAGTTCTGTAGTGTCATTTTTAGAAATTTTTAGAATTCTCTTCCTGGCAACTCTTTGTAATAAATGCTGCAGTGGAACATCCTTAGAAAGACCCTGTATCCAGTTTTGGTCACATTACAAAAATGACCCCAGTGACCTCGATCTTATGTAACCTCTTCATCACAAGACCCATCACAAGATTTACTGATGACCTGGCCCATCACAAGACCCATTACAAGACTTTCACTCAACACACCCACCCCTGAAGCCCTTATAAACAGAAGAACACTGACATTGACACCCCCTAAACTCCGTTGAAGATGTTATCTAGCTGGTAATGGGACGTTCGGAAACCAACCCATAAGCTCGGAGAACAAACCTTCATCCTCAATTTAAAGGGTCTCCTGCTTGAGCAGAGGGTTGGACTAGAAGACCTCCAAGGTCCCTTACAGCTGTGTTATTCTGTTATTGTGCCTCAGGAAAGGAGATTGATATAACTAAAATGCCTAGTGAATTTGGTTCCTTATGTTGTAAGGGGGGATGTTCCTCCACACTAGATCTTGTAAGTTCCAGCTCAATGAATCATATCTATTTGTAGTGTAGAAAGTCAGCACCCACCCACATGCCTAGAGAAGGAAATATTTTGGGGGAAGAATAGTGTATTTCCCCAAAGAAATAATGGAGAAAAATCTTACTGGAGGCAGAAAACCAGCCCCAGTCTCCCCCTCCTGCCTCCAGTCTCTCTGCCCCAAACAGAAACCGAGGCGGACATTCTTTAGAAATGCAGATTTTCTAATCCAGGCAGGGAAACTGGGGCCAGGAAACCTGGAGCTGATGGGATTAGAAAAACAAAGACTCCTAAAAGCTACATTCCCCCACCCAGCTCCAAAGGACAGGAACATGACCTTTAGGAGTTAATAGGATTAACCCACCACAATTAGAATACCAAAAGCTCAGGTCAAAGTATTCAGACAGGAACAGGTATCTCAAATACAAAGTCCAAGAAGGTATTAAAAACCCATCGACTCTCTTTTGTCAGCTGTCCCAGAACCACATGCTGCTGGTGGTTCTGCTCAAACAGAACTGGTTTCTTTGCAAACAGCCAGCCTCCATTTTGCTTCCAGTGTCTTATCCTCCAATTTGGTTTACCCCCAGCTTGGAACTGGACCTGATGATTTTTCTTTCTACAAAATCGTGGGCGCTCCATCCTTTGAAATTTTCAAGAAGAGACTGGGCAATCACCCATCTGAGATGGTATAGGTTCTACTGCTTGAGCAGGGGGCTGGACTAGAACAGGGCTTTTCAACCAGTGGTACGGGTACCACCTGTGGTACATTGGCACCTGATAGATGGTACGTGACCATCCTAGAAAAGTGGTAGTGTGGGAGGGGAATGAGCTGAACCAGTGGTAGCACCGCACAAGCCTGAGCGAGAGATGGCTGGAGCTGCAGAGCTGTCAGGGCTCAGTGGAAGCGCCAGGATCAGCGCCAGGCTCCAGCTGGAGCTCAGTGCTGATCCTGGTGCTTCTGCTGAGCCCTTAAGAAGCACCAATCAGTTGGAAAGCAGCACTGATCCTGGCGCTTCTGCTGAGCCCAAAAGAAGCGTCGATCAACTGGAATGTTGCAGCCTCTCCAGGGTCTTGTGATTTACATTCAGAGGCTTGGCAACTGATTCATATTTATGACGGTCACAGTGTTCCAGGGTCATGTGGAGTGACCAAAACCTGCTGCAACCACCCAGCAGACGGGGGGAATAAAAACCAAACACCCACCACCCCACCCTTGCTGCCAATCCTCAACAGAAATGCTCACAACAATGAAAACCTCGGACAGGGGAAAGAGTGTTGTTGGGCAGGCAGGCAGGTGTCTTGCTTGGCTCAGGCTTGGGGGGCACTTTTTTCAATGCCATTGTAACTTTGAACAGTCACTAAGCGAAATGTTGTAAGTTGAGGACTACCTGTACTTTATCACTTTTTTCCTTTTTTGGAGGGGTCATCAAGTTTTTGACACCTTGCTAGGCAACTGGTGGTCCTCGGATGTTGCCATATCCTAAAAGTGGTGCAGTGGGTGAAAAGGTTGAAAAGCCCTGGACTAGAAGACCTCCAAGGTCCCTTCCAGCCCTATTCTATTCTGTTCTGTTCTGTTCTGTTCTATTCTATATTCAATTCAATTCTATTCCAATCTCTATTCTATTCTATTCTATTCTATTCTATTCTATTCTATTCTATTCTATTCTATTCTATTCTATTCTATTCTATTCTATTCATAATGCTAATGTTTGTCATTGCATATACTCCCATTAGGTCATCTAGCATCACCACTAGCATCACCACCAGATGGATTTGTAACTGGCTGACAAACTGTGCTCAAAGAGTAGTCCTTGATAATACTACATCTACTGTACATGGAGGGAAGTAAGCAATGGGATACCACAAGGCTCCGTCTTAGGCCCAGGACTCTTCAACATCTTCATCAATGACTTAGACGAGGGAATAGAAGGGGAACTCATCAAATCTGCAGATGACACTAAGCTGGCAGGAATAGCCCACACCCCAGAAGACAAGCTCAGGATCCAAAAAGATCTTGACCAACTTGAACAATGGGCCCTATGCAACAAAATGAAGTTTAATGTGGAGAAAAGCAAGGTTTTATACTTAGGCAGGGAAAAAAAACCCAAAGTACAAGTAGAGATTAAGTGAAACCTGGCTCAAAAACAGTAATTGTGAGAGGGACCTTGGAGTCCTAGTAGATGATCACTTAAACATGAGCCAGCCGTATGTGGCAGCAGCCAAAAAAGCTAATACAGTCCTTGGTTTATAAACAGAAGCATAGAATCAAGATCACCCTATGGTGCGCTGTTGCACCCAGTTAATGGATACACACAGACGAACAGGGCAGATTTAGTAGTATATAGATATATAGATGTATAGATGTTGATATCAGAGTTGGGAAAGGCGCAAAACCACCCACTTCGAAACCAGAATCTCAAATTTTAAAAGGGGAGGATGCCATGTGTTAAAGTCGCAGCTTGGGCCGAGGCTAAATCAAAGTATGTAGGCTTTAGAGAGCATCATGCATGCATTCATAGAGCTAGAAATGGGGGTCACAGGTTAAACTTTTTAAAAGACTTTTGTGACACATTGCAGAATTCAAGGGGGAGCATTGCCCCCTTCAGCATTAAGTAATAGCCCCTAAACCACTCCCCAATAGTCAGTCAGAGCTGAAGAAGCTTCTTGGATGAGAAGCGAAACGTCTTCAAAAAAGACGTTTTGGTCACCACGATATAAAAAAGTTGTTGAGATTCTAGAAAAAGTACTGAGAAGAGCAACAAGGATGATTAGGGGACTGGAGGCTAAAACATACAAGGAACGGTTGCTGGAATTGGGTATGTCTAGTTTAACGAGCTTAACATCCCAGATAACCACAATGAGATGGTCACTGACCTCGAACCAGACATCCTAGAATGTGAAGTGAAATGGGCCTTAGAAAATCTGAGCAACAACAAAGCTAGTGGAGGTGACAGTATTCCAGCTGAGCTATTCAAAATCTTAAAAGACGATGCAGTAAAAGTGCTACACTCAATTTGCCAGCAAATTTGGAAAACTCAACAGTGGCCACAGGATTGGAAAAGGTCAGTTTACATTCCAATTCCAAAGAAAGGCAATGCCAAAGAATGTTCAAACTATCGCACCATTGCACTCATTTCACATGCTAGTAAAGTTATGCTTAAAATCCTACAAGCTAGACTCCAGCAGTATGTGGATCGAGAACTACCAGAAGTACAGGCAGGATTTCGAAGAGGCAGAGGAACTAGAGATCAAATTGCCAACATACGCTGGATCATGGAGAAAGCTAGGGAGTTCCAGAAAAACATCTACTTCTGCTTCATTGACTATGCAAAAGCCTTTGATTGTGTGGATCACAACAAATTGTGGCAAGTTCTTAAAGAGATGGGAGTACCAGACCATCTCATTTGTCTCCTGAGAAACCTATATGCGGGTCAAGAAGCAACAGTGAGAACCGAACACGGAACCACTGATTGGTTCAAAATTGGAAAAGGAGTCCGGCAAGGCTGTATACTGTCGCCCTGCCTATTTAACTTATATGCAGAGCACATCATGAGAAAGGCAGGGCTAGATGAATCAAAAGTTGGAATTAAGATTGCCGGGAGAAATATCAACAACCTAAGATACGCAGATGATACCCTTCTCAAGGCCGCTTCCAAGTTGGACTCCACACCTTGGATCTTAGCATGGGCAACCTGCAGTTTCTCCAAGAGATCCATATTCTGTCTCTTCAGCTGACTGTTGGCTCTTTCCAGTTTCTCTGAAGCTTCAATCTCCTCACAAGGGCTCAGGTTGTCTTGCAATTCATCCTGCAGAACATGGTACTCCACCTCATAGGCGTGAAGTTTATTTAAAAGGGTTCCTCTTTTTGTTTCAGTGGCTGGAGAACAGAATTAACACAATTTCCACTATCCGTGTCGGGGTGACAGCTGGCGAGCAGCTCACTCTAAACAACACAGTGACTCTAGAACTGGTCAGCACTCTTTATGAGAACGATCACCCCTCTGAACAATTTCCTACATTGAGAAGAATTAATCAATAGAACAACCCTTATCTCCAGGAGTTGTGAGTGCTCCATCGCTGGAGGTTTACAATAAAAGATTGGACCACCCCTTTTTTTGAGATGGTATGGGCAAGGGGTTAGATTAGAAGACATCCAAGGTCTTCTTGGTTCCTTCCAGCCTTAGGATTCTGGGAGACCTTGAAGGTGTAGTCCTAATACCCCAAAGTTCCTATTCTAAGGACCAGATCAAACCAGGTGGCCCCAGTTGACTTCCAGAGCTCTGATGCTCTTCCTCACTTGTTCAACAGGCCATTTGGGGTAGAAGGCATTGGAAGAAATCTCCTTCCCAAATCTAATATCTGCTGGAAATCTGCTCATCTCAATGTGCAGAAAAGCCCACCAGGTGTGAAGCAACCTCAACATCCATCTTGCGCTGGATTTTGCTCCCGTTGTAAATCTGAGAATGGAACCTGCCTGATCTCAAATGCCAACACTCACCCAGATCCCGTGGAAGAAGCAGCAGTAGCAGCAACAGCAGTTGAAAAGGACCAGGGATTCCCACAAAGGGCTTCAAAGCAGCCATGCGGAGAGCAGCAGGAGAACACATCTGGAGTGACTTCGTGTCTGTCTCACCAGGTCTTCCCTTCGACAGATGGAGTAAAAAAGGAACTCTGGTTTCCGCCTTGTAAAGTGGGAGCAATTTCTCAAGTTTGAAAATCTGTGTAAGGGACAGCATCCCCTTGATGAGGTCAGAGAAGTTCTGCTGCTCGTTGAGGAATAAACAACATTTATTCCTCTAAATTAAAGTCTCTAAATTGGCAATATTCAATGGCTGATCTTCCTCTGTCTTCCTAAAAGTTACAAACTCCAGGCCAGTTCATTTCTCCTCTCTCTGCTCCAGGCATTTTCAGGAACAATGCTGCGTGGTCTTGCTAACCCTCTGAGTACATTCTGGAACTGATGGATGGATGAGGCTTTTGACGTGTTCATGCCTGTGTTGCCTCTGTGGATCTATCTCCCCTGACACTTGTTGTGGTTCGGGGATCAGTTGTGGGCGAGAGTCACCTCTTGCAAAACAAGCCCAGGAAAAAATTTAAACTACTGAACTACTTGCAAATTGACCTAGCACCCGTGTACTATATTAATAACAAAATAGATAACAGGAAGAACAACAATAATAAAAAATACAAGTTTATTCTATTCCAGTGGTGGTGAACCTATGGCACGGGTGCCAGAGGCGGCACTCAGAGCCCTCTCTGTGGGCACGCGCGCCGTCGCCCCAGTCCTAGGCCTTCAGCTGGGTTTTATAAAACCTTTTCGCTTTAGGCCTCCCCCGCCGTGTGCCAAAAAAAGAGGTTCAATCAATCAGTCAATTTCAACTTCTTGTGGGAAAAAAAAGATCTTGCACAGTTGGAATTGATTGATTGAACTTTTTAGGCCCACCCAGTCTGCCATTACCACTGCAGCCACGCCCACCCAATGGGCCACCCCCACCCGGCCTCGACGATGCATAAGTGGATTTTGGGTTGCAGTTTGGGCACTCGGTCTCTAAAAGGTTCGCCATCACTATTATTCTATTCTATTCTATTCTATTCTATTCTATTCTATTCTATTCTATTCGATTCCATTCCATTCCATTCCATTCCATTCCATTCCATTCCATTCTATTCCATTCCATATTTTCTATTCTATTCTATTCTATTCTATTCTATTCTATTCTATTCTATTCTATTCTATTCTATTCTATTCTATTCTATTCTATTCTATTCTATTCTATTCTATTCTATTCTATTCTTCAGCTTCTTGGATGAGAAGAGAAATGTCTTTAAAGGAAAACAAGACAGTCCAGTTGCCTTGTGGAAAAGCATCTTTGGGACCACCACAACTTGGACAACTGAGAACCTCCATAGACATTTTAAGGCCCTAGGAAAGACTAACAGGGTTGGGGCCATCCAGATCTCCTAAGGGGGGACATTCCACAGAGCAGGGCTGCTGCAGAAATAGCTTATCTCCTAGTTCCCGCCTGCCATCATTCTTTCACTGACAGGATCTGCCTGCCCCCTCCTATTTGATCTAATTCAGGGGTTCCCAACTGGGGGGTGCCAGACTGTATTCCAGGGGGTGCGAAAACATGGCTTTAGAAGTTTCAAAATTATAGCGCATGTGCATAATTCGTTGCCGTGATTTTGAACGTTTGTAAGGGGTGCGAGAATAGATCAGAAGCGTCCTCTGGGTGTGGGGTATAGAAAAGATTGGGGACCAGTGATCTAATTGGACCGGTAGAAACTCTCAGGAAATAGGTGATCCCTCAGGTACCCGGGTCCCAAGCGAGGTAGGCAGTGGTGGGATTCAGCCGGTTCACACCGCTTTGGCAGAACTGGTAGCTAATTTTTTGTTGCCCAGGCCCAGAATGGACTTCCGGAAGTGGCATCCATACAGAGAACCGGTTGTTCACATATTTGAATCCCACTACTGATCATCTATCTATCTATCTATCTATCTATCCATCCATCCATCCATCCATCCATCCATCCATCCATCCATCCATCCATCCATCCATCCATCCATCCATCCATCCATCCATCCATCTATCTATCTATCTATCTATCTATCTATCTATCTATCTATCTATCTATCTATCTATCTATCTATCTATCTATCTATCTATCTAGTGGTGGGATTTAGACAGTTCGCACCAGTTCGGCAGAACCGGTACTTATTTTTTTGTTGCCCAGGCCCAGAATGGACTTCCGGAAGTGGCATCCACACAGAAAACCGGTTGTTCACATATTTGAATCCCACCAATGATCATATCTATCTATCTGTCTGTCTGTCTGTCCGTCCGTACCTCTGTCTGTCTGTCTGTCTGTCTGTCTGTCTGTCTGTCTGTCTGTCTGTCTGTCTGTCTGTCTGTCTATCTATCTATCTATCTATCTATCTATCTATCTATCTATCTATCTATCTATCTATCTATCTATCTATCTATCTATCTATCTATCTATCTATCATCTATCTATCCTGTCTGTCTGTCTGTCTGTCTGTCTGTCTGTCTATCTATCTATCTATCTATCTATCTATCTATCTATCTATCTATCTATCTATCTATCTATCTATCTATCTATCTATCTATCTATCTGTGGGATTCAGACAGTTCGCACCAGTCCGGCGGAACCGGTAGCTATTTTTTTGTTTCCCAGGGCCAGAACGGACTTCCGGAAGCGGCATCCACACAGAGAATAGGCTGTTCCCACGTTTGAATCCCACCCCTGGAGGTAGGGCTTTATAGGTAACCACCAGCATCTTGAATTGCGCTTGGAAACACGCCGGTAACCCGTGTGTAGCTCACTCAGGAGAGGTGTTATGTATGCCGTATATCTGGCACCGTTTACTACCCGTGCAGCTGCATTCTACCCCAGTTGGGAGGTTCCGAATGGTCTTCAAGGGTAGCCCGAGTAGAGCATGTTGCAGTAGTCTAACCTGGAGGTTACAAGGGTGTGGATTACTGTGAGAAGGGCCTCCTGGTTGAGGTTTGGGCGCAACTGCCACACCACCAAAGTGGTGCACAGGCCCTCCTGGCCAAGGCTGCTGCCTCCTCTTTGAACATTAGTGGGGTTCCAGAAGGAACCCCAGATTGCACAGAGGGTCCGTTTGAGGCAGGCCCACCCTCTCCAGAACAGAGCTACAAAAAAATTGTAAAAAATACAGGGAGTCCTCGACTTACAGCCGTTCATTTAGTGACCATTCCGTGTTGCAAAAGGCAATGAAAAAAGTAACCATTTTTCACACTTACGACCGTTGCAGCATGCCCGTGGTCGGGGGATCAGGATCCAGACGCTTGGCAACTGACTCGCATGTATGACGGTTGCAGCATCCCCGTGGGTCGTGTGATCCCCTTTTGCGACCTTCTGACGAGCAAAAACAGTGGGGAACCTGGATTCATTTAACGACCGGGTCTAGAGTTAGCAAAATATCTTGCCAAGCAGCATCCATGTTGCTTTACGTGGAAAAGGCCCAGGAGGAAGAAAGCCATTGCTACTTTGATCAGGAAAAGCCCCAAATAGAGAGCAAGGATGGATTGTCCCCGTGAACCTGGGGAGAAAAGACACGGATTATTTCTGATTTATTTATAATAAAGCCAGAGTATTCCACATAAGGCTTTGAGCTCCCTCTACTGCTGGAAAACTCCTGATTTTTTATAAAAATCAAAAGAAGTCTTTCTTTCTTTCTTTCTTTCTTTTCTTTCTTTCTTTCTTTCTTTCTTTCTTTCTTTCTTTCTTTCTTTCTTTCTTTCTTCTTTCTTCCCTCTTTCTTCTTTCTTGCTTCTTTCTTCTTCCTTCCTTCTTTCTTCTTTCTTTCTTTTTCTTCTTCTTTCTTTCTTTCTTTCTTTCTTTTCTTCCCTCTTTCTTGCTTTCTTCTTTCTTCTTTCTTTCTTTCCTTCTTTCTTTCTTTCTTTCTTTTTCTTTCTTCTCTCTTTCTTCTTTCTTGCTTTCTTCCTTCTTCCTTCCTTCTTTCTTCTTTCTTTCTTTCATTCTTCTTTCTCTCTTCTTTCTCTTTCTTTCTCTTTTTTTTCTTTTTCTCTCTCTCTTTTCTTCCTTACTTTACATATGGAGAGAGTCAGTTTGGTCTACTGGTTAAGGCACCAGGCTACAAACCAGGAGACTTTGAGTTCTAGTTCTAGTCCCGCGTAGCAAAATATCTTGCAAGGCAGCATCCGTGTTGCTTTACGTGGAAAAGGCCCAGGAGGAAGAAAGCCATTGCTACTTTGATCAGGAAAAGCCCCAAATAGAGTTCAAGGATGGATTGTCCCCGTGAACCTGTGGAGAAAAGACAGGGGATTATTTCTGATTTATTTGTAATAAAGCCAGAGGATTCTAAAGGCTTTGAGCTCCCTCTACTGCTGGAAAACTCCTGATTTTTTTTTATTAAAGACAGAAGAAGAAGTCAGCAGCGTCTGTTCTGAGACACAAAATGTTGGTCAACTTTCCTTCTTCGTGCGGGAGATTGTGAGTGGTGCAAATGGGTGTGGAACTGCTGAAAGGACCATGTTGTAGACTGGAGATAGGTGATGTCATGTCCCTCCCTCTCTGTGGAAGGAGGGCTGTTCAATTGACCTTCACAACCGCTGGAAGAAAAGTTGTAAAATGGGGCAAAAATCACTTAACAAATGTCTCAATTAGCAACAGAAATTTTACGTACAATTCTGGCCGTAAGTCGAGGACTACCTGTACGCTTTCCCCTGTCTTGCTGATCCCTGCACATTAGAAGGAATTTGCCACCCCCTTTTCTGACATATAAGTTTCATTAAACGGCGGAAGTTTTTTAATAAAAGGAGCTTTGGATGAAGTGAGCTGGAGCTCGTGAAAGCTTACGCCTTTTAATAAAGGACGCAATTCAAATAAGGCCTTGTCTTACAATAAGGTGACCAACTTTTTTACAATGAAAAGGAGGACACAAATAAATTGAAGAAAAAAAATATCATAAAAGCTGGCCCGGCCCATGGAAGGTCAATCGCCCGCCGCGCCCCCGCCTGCAGCCGCCCCACCAGCACCGCTGCCCCGCTGTGTAGAGCGGGCCCTGTGGCTCCCAAAACACCAGCTGCACCAGCTCTGGCCCCGGGGGGCAGCCCACTGTCGACACACCCTGCCTGCAGCTGCCCCGCCAGCACCACCGCCCACCCTGCACAGTGTAGAGAGAGGCCCGCGGCTCCCACAGCACAGGGGGGTAGCCAGCCGCTGCTGTCCCTCACACCCCTGCCCACAGCAGCCCCGCCGCCCCTGCCTCTTGCGCCCGTACCCATTATTGCCCCAGCAGAGCCGAAGATCAAGAGAAACTTACTGCTCCAGTCTCCTCCAGGTATCTTTGGAACTAACTAGGACAGTGGTTCTCAACCTGTGGGTCGGGACCCCATTTGGGGTCGAACGACCATTTCACGGGAGTCGCCAAACAACGCAGTCCGCCATTTTTTTTCCCCCTTTTCCTTAGCTGTGCTGCTCCCTTTTATTCTATTGGCTTTTGAAAGCCAATCGAATAGACTCTCTTGAATAGAGTCTAATTCTATTGGCTTTCAAAAGCCAATAGGAATTGTCCAGGCTGTCTCTGCCCTGCTGAGCCCGCCGAAAGTCCCATTCTGCAAACGGGGCTGCACCAGTTGAGTAGTCCTCGACTTACGACCGGTGGAGTAGTCCTCCACTTACGACCGGTTGGGGGTCGCGGCATTAAAAAGGTTGAGAACCACTGAACTAGGAGATGGTGTAGTTGGGTAGCAGGGAGAGGTGCAAAGTTCCTGCCATTCACCTTCGCTGCAGACGACTTGCATATGCAAAGTTTGCCGGCCGGGTGTTTTGGTGCGCTCAGCAGCAATTCCTATTGGCTTTCGAAAGCCAATAGGGGGAGTAGCACAGCTCATGCAAAAGTTGAAAAAAAACCATCAAAAAAAGATGCGGGGAACGCCATTCTGAGCGTTCTATGAGGAAAAAAAAGCCCTGCAGTTTAGTCTTCAACTATCGAAAAGGAGGACATGTAGGAGGACACTTTTCGAGGGAGGACAGACCTTACAAAAGGAGGATTGTCCTCCCTAAAGGAGGACGGTTGGTCACCTTACTTACAACCATTCCTTCAGGGTTCAAAGCTGCAACAGCACTAAAAAAAAAAAAAAAAGTGACTTGCAATCGGTCCTTCCACCCACAAACCATTGCAGCACGATCAAGCTTCAGAGGCTTGGCAATTGACGTGTACTTATGACGGTTGCAGTGTCCCGGGGTGTCAGGTGATCACTTTTTAATGACCTTCTGGGAAGCCGGGTTTGCTGACCTAACAACCGGAGTGATTCCCTTAACAACTGTGGCAAAAGATGGTTGTAAAATGAGCCAGAATTCCTTGAACAGCGGTCTCGCTTAACTACGGAAATTTTGGAATAAATTATGGTCATACGTCAAGGACCCCCTGGTGCTTTATATTCAGGCACATAACACACGGGATTCGGATAGCACATCTTCACACACACACACACACACCCAGCAAATAGGCAGCTCATATTCCCCTTTGCTCCTTTGAAGTAGCGTCTGTGCCAATATTCCAAAACCAGAGCACGATTCACTTCTCTGTCTTTTACTAAAACCCAAAAGGATTACATAAAATCGTAAATTATGGTCTCTGCTTGAAACTGAGCAGCTGATTCCAACTTGTTATAGCTAGCCTGCTTGGTTAGACGTGGTGCTGGAGAAAACTCCTGAGAGCCAGGAAAATATATGCGTTGTGGGGGCTCCTGAGTGTTTTTCTGAGCTCGGTAGCTTTCTTGCAGCCATTTCATTACTCGAGTAAGTAACATCATCGGTGCTAGAAGGGAGTGGGGTTTGAGGAGAGGAGGAGGAGGAGGAGGAGGAGGAGGAGGAGGAGGATTGTGGGGTCCTTGGCACTCTCTGAGATTAGTTGTTTTCTTGCAGATGTTTCATTGAGCAAACTAGGTAACATCTTCAGTGCTAGAAAGGAGTGGGGTTGGAGGAGGAGGAGGAAGAAGAAGAAGGAGAAGGAGAAGGAGAAGGAGAAGGAGAAGGAGAAGAAGAAGAGGAGGAGGAAGAAGAAGGAGAAGGAGAAGGAGAAGGAGAAGGAGAAGAAGAGGAGGAGGAAGAAGAAGAAGAAGGAGAAGGAGAAGGAGAAGAAGAAGGAGAAGGAGAAGAAGAAGAAGAGGAGGAGGAGGAGGAGGAAGAGGAAGACGAAGAAGAAGGACTGTACAGTCCTTGATGCTTTCTGCACTTGGTTCTTTACTTACCCAACTAAGTAACATCATTGTCAGTGCTAGAAGAGAGTGGAGTTTGAGGAAAGGAAGAGGAAGAGGAAGAGAAGGATTGTATGGTCCTTGGTGCTTTCTGAGCTTGGTTGTTTATTTACCCAAATAAGTAACATCATTGTCAGTGCTAGAAGGAGGAGGAGAGGAGGGGAGGAGAGGGGAGGAGGAGGAGGAGGAGAGGAGGAGGAGGAGAGGGGTAGGAGGAGGAAGGAGGGGAGGAGGAAGGAGGGGAGGAGGAGGGGAGAGGATGGGGAGGAGGAGGGGAGGAGGAGGAGGAAAAGGGGAGGGGAGAAGGAGGGGAAGGGGAGGAGGAGAGGGGGAGGAAGAAGAAGAGGAGGAGGAGGAGGAGGAGGAGGAGGAGGAGGACTGTATGGTCCTTGGTGCTTTCTGAGCTTGGTTGTTTACTTACCCAACTAAGCAACATCATCATCAGTGCTAGAAGGAGGAGGAGAGTAGGGGAGGAGTAGGGGAGGCGGAGAGGAGCTGGAGGGGGGAGGAGAGGAGGGGAGGAGGAGGAGGAAGAAGGGAGGGGAGCAGGAGGGGAGGAGGAGGAAGAGGAGGAGGAGGAAGAAGGAAGGATGGTAGGAGGAGGAGGGGGGTGGTAGTGATCTATGGGGTCCCTCTGAGTTGGCTTCTTTTCTTGCAGACGTCTCATGACCCAACTATGTAACAGCATCAGTGGAAGAAGAAGGAAGTGGGGCTTGGTCCCGTTTATATATATATAAGTGGCTTGCCCTGTCATTCCCTCCTAATACTGATAACGTTACCTAGTCAGCTCATGAAACGTCTGTTGTGAAGCTTCACCTAGTGACTTTGCTTGTCGAAAGGTCGCAAAAGGGGGAATCACGTGACCTTGGGACACACCAACAGTCATGAGTATGAGTCAGTTGCCCAGCGTCTGAATTTTGATCACATGGTCATGGGGATGCTACAAAGGTCATAAACGTGAAAAACGGTCGCCAGACCCTTTTTTCAATGCAGCTGTGACTTTGGATGGTCCCTAAATGAACTGGCGTAAGTCAAGGATCACCTGTCCACCTATTTGCAATCCAGCTGACCTGCCGCTCCTTCCATACGCGAGAGGAAAAATAGCTAACAGGAACAAACCACCGTGAAGTTAAAGTTCGAAGCACTCTGTTAACAGTCTGCTGTTGTAATTTATTTGTAGAAAGTCTACTACGTTTCTGGCTTACTAGAATTCGCCCTGATCATTATCGCTGCGTCCAGACTCAAACCCCTTCCTTCGGCTCTTAATAATAAAACCTTTCCTTAGGTTTTTAATCGGGAACTTTCTCAGCAATTGCAACTCATTTCCAACCCTTTTCTTTTCTTTGTTTTATTTTTTTAAATCTTTTTTAAGATGCACCATGGCAAGGTTGCTGCTTTGTGTCTAGAAAGCGGAGCCTTCTATCCTTCCATGCCTCAGAGTTTCCATGGATTTACAGAAGAGAAGCATCTGCTGACTGGGTGGATTTGAGCAGCGTCAGAGTGACGTAGCAGGGTAGGAAATTGAGATGCGAGGCAGAAAAGCCCACGAGAGGCATCCAGGCGTAACAATTTATGGATAAGCCAAGGCAGGGCACAAGGGGATGGTCACTAAAAGAAGAGTGTTCTCGCAACAGTTTTTCCAGCCAGACCTCACTGCAAAGAGACTGGACACTCTGGAAAGCAGACAGAGAACAGCAATGTCAACTTCATATAAAGAAAACTTACATAAAAGGTTTTATAGATGGCATTTGCCACCAGCACGATGAGCAAAAACGTTTAAAAATATGTCAGAAGGATGCTGGAAATGTACGCACAACTCAGGCACGTACTGTACTATCACATCTGGTGGACATGTGGCAAAGCCAAGGCTTATTGGAAAAAGATACGTGCGTGGTGAGAAAAAAATATTAGGTGAACAGGTTGGTTTTAAACCTGAACTTTTCTGATTCGGTATAATGCCTGAAAAGGTTAATAAGCAAAGTCTACATTTGATTTTACACGTCACTACAGCAGCGAGAATAATCTTTGCGCAATATTGGAAGAATGAAGGACTGCCATCGGAGGAAGAAATAATCAGAAAAATATTGGAATGCGCAGAGATGGACAGATTAACTATGAGACTGAAAGATAAAGAAGACCCAGATGACTACCAGACTTGGGACTTATTTTATTGTTGGTTAGAGGAAAGAATGAAGGATTAGGAATCAAATATGGATTCGCATAGCTGATCCCAGACAGCTCGTTGGTTGAAAAATTAACATATGTATGTAAAAGAAAATCAACAAAATCTTTATTTAAAAAAAGAACAGCAACAAAGATGATTAAAGGATTGGAGGCTAAAACATATGATGAACTGATGATGAACTGAACAATGAGCAGGGAACTGAATATATCTAGTTTAATGGACAAGAAGGATTAGGAACAGGGGGATAACATTAAGATTACGTGAAGTATTAGTGCTGCTTTACAATGTCTTGGTAAGTGCTGCTTTACAATGTCTTGGTAAGGCCACACTTGGAATCATGCATCCAGTTTGGTCACCAAATATAGAAAAGATGTTGAGGCTCTAAAAAGAGAGCAGAGAAGAGCAACAAAGATGATTAGGGGACTGGAGGCTAAAACATATGAAGAATGATTGCAGGAACTGGGGATGTCAAGTCTAATGAATTCTGGTCACCACAATATAAAAAAAGTTTGGGGGACTCTAGAAAGAGTGCTGAAAAGAGCAACAGATATGATTAAGGGGCTGGAGGTTAAAACATATAAAGAACCTTTGCAGGAATTGTGGATGTCTAGTCTAATGAAGAGGGGGGACAGGATAGCAGCATTCCAGTATCTCAGGGGCTGCCCCAAAGAAGAGGCAGTCAAGCTATTCTCCAAAGCGCCTGAAGGCAGGACAAGAAGCAACAAATGGAAACTGATCAAGGAGAGAAGCAACCTAGAACTAAGGAGAAATTTCCCGACAGTGAAAACATTTAATTAGTAGAACAGCTTTCATTCAGAAGTTGTGGGTGCTCCATCACTGGAGAATTTTAAAAAGAGACCGGACAGCTATTTTTTGGTATAGTATAGGCCAGGGGTAGGCAACCTTGGCTCTTTTATGACTCGTGGACCTCAACTTCCAGAATTCCTGAGCCAGCCACGCTGAGGGAAAAAGGAGAGGTTTCCAAGCTGGCTGAGGAATTCTGGGAGTTGAAGTCCACCAGTCATAAAAGAGCCAAGGTTGCCTACCCCTGGTATAGGGTTTCCTGCTGGAGCAGGAAGTTGGACTAGAAGACCTCCCAGCCCCCTGAGGGCAACCCCAATGCTGATGCAGCCCTCAATGAAATTGAGTTTGACACCCCTGCTCTATATGCCATTTATGCAGGATCTTTATTTATTTAGCCATACTATTCTTCCCTCAAATGCAACCCAACCCAAAACACATCCGACTTCATGTCAAATCCGTTTCCTGTTGTGACTTCCCTTTTCGAGGAGTTGGCAAACTTGCAGCCAGACATTACGCAGACGTTGCACAGAAGCAGCTGACTGCGTGGGTGACCATCCACAGCGGTTTATACCACAGTCAGGGAGACCTGAGAATTGTTGCCCTTTTAACCAAACTGGCATCTCCAATGGCTTGGGGCGTCTTCCTTTCCAGGCTGTTTTTCGTACTGCTTTCCAGCTTGCCTTCAGCAACAGACGGAGGTGAGTGATCAGGCCGAAAGGCTTAGACAGAAGTGACTGATACAGTGAATTAAAGAATAACAGAATAACAAGAGTTCTGTTGTTGAGGAGGAGAGCCATACTGTTCCAGACAAGCAGTCAAATGGCTGTCCAGTCTCTTCTTAAAAACCTCCAATGATGGAGCACCCACAACATCTGAAGGCAAGCTATTCCACTGGTTAATTGCTCTAACTGTCAGGAAGTTTCTCCTTAGTTCTAGGTTGCTTCTCTCCTTGGTGAATTTCCATCTGTTGCTTCTTGTCCTGCTTTCTGGTGCTTTGGAAAATAGTTTGACCCCGTCTTCTTTGTGGCAGCCTCTCAAATATTGGAACACTGCTATCATGTTCCTCCTCCTCCTCCTCCTCCTCCTTCTTCTTCTTCTTCTTCTTCTTCTTCTTCTTCTTCTTCTTCTTCTTCTTCTTCTTCTTCTTCTTCTTCTTCTTCTTCTTCTTCTTCTTCTTCTTCTTCTTCTTCTTCTTCTGCCATATCCGTTATCGGACGTTGGCGATCATGTTGGCGATCCTGTTTTTATCAGCTGAAGTGCTGATAAAAGTGCTGCTGAGTAGGTCAATATTGGAAGAAGGATACTCTGCCTTCTTTAGAAGAATGGGTATTTAAGGTTTCTAATTTAGCAGAAATGGCTAAAATTTCTGCATATTTAAAGGACCCTTCACAAGAGAGCTATTTTAACCTATGGAGAAGATGGATAGAATATGTTCAGAAGAAATATGTAACTACAAAGTTTCACTTATTCTATGAGTAATGATTTTGTTTATAAACTTATGATGTTAAAGTTTGAAGAGAGTTAAGGGTTTTTATGATTTTGTTCATTGTATAATTAGTAAACTTAAATAGATTATGTTTAATATGTTTGCATAATCCTGTATTTTGCTCTGGGAAGTCGGGGTGGGGGGTGGGGGGTGGATGGGTTGAAGTTTAAGTAGTTCAGATAAAGTAGAAATAGTCTTATTGTATATAATATTAATGTTTTAATTTTGAGAGAGGAACTGCTCGGGCATTTCCCCTGGACCTCATCAAGAGGGAGGAGAAGAAGGTGAGAAGTAAGTAGGAAGGTGGAGGTGAAGGAGGAGAGGGGGTGAGTGAAGAAAAAGAGGGAAAGAAATAAGTTGGTTTGAGGTGGGATGCGGTTTGGGGGGAAATGGGCGGGCAAGAACGAATGTGGCGTGTATCAATTTGTTTTATTTTTTATCTGAAGTATTTGTAAGATGGTTATGTATTGCAAAATTGAAAATAAAATTTTTTACAAAAAAAAAAAAAAAGTGCTGCTGCGTTTGGTCCAAACCAGTCCCTTAGATTTTGAATCCGCGATGTTCTTCTTCTGCCTGGACTTCGTTTGCCTCCAATCTTTCCCTGGAGGATTAAATGGAGTATGCCATATTTTTCTGGCTGCCCGAAATATTCTAACTTTCGTTTTTTAATTGTTTTGACGATTTCCCTTGGCTTTCCCAGGCGGCTTATCACCTCCTCATTTCCGATCTTGTCAACCCAGCTTCTACGTAACAGCCGCCTGTAAATCCCCATTTCAAATGCTTCTAGTCTCTTCAGGTGGCCTTCTGTCAGAGACCAACTCTCTACTCCAGGGATAATCAACCTTGGCTCTTTTATGACTCGTGGACTTCAACTCCCAGAATTCCTGAGCCAGCCATGTTGAGGGGAAAGGGAGAGGTTTCCAAGCTGAGCCAGGCTGGCTCAGGAATTCTGGGAGTTAAAGTCCACGAGTCATAAAACAGCCAAGGTTGACTACCCCTGCTCTACTCCATAGAGCAGGATAGAAAAAATAGAGCATCTGGCAAGCCTGATTTTCAGGCTTAGGCTTATGTCGTGACTGCAGAAGACGTTTTTCATTTTGAAGAATGCTGTTCGAGCTTTATCTATCGTCTTTACCTCAGTGGTCATGTCCCAGCGGTCATGTAAATTAGAACCGAGATGTGTGCTCCTTTCAACTTTTTCTAGTGGTATTCCTTCTGAATTTATTGGTGGTAAATTAACGGGTTCTTTGCTGACGACCATGATCTTGGTTTTTGAGGGGTTAAGCTTCAAGCCGTATTTTTCAGATATTTCTGTGACTCTGTTGACGAGGAGCTGAAGGTCTTCATGCTTACTGGCAAGCAGAACTGTATTTTTTTTTACTAGGCTAGACATCCCCAATTCCTGCAATTGTTCTTCATATGTTTTAGCCTCCAGCCCCACTACTCATCTTTGTTGCTCTTTCCGGGCTTAACTGTAAGAACTTGGACTCAACGTTTCTGCTAATTAGTCATGACCTCTGCTAGTATGTTCCATTGGATTTGCTTCTCTCTGTTTTTGAAATTCTTTTAAAAAATAGGAACTGTTGCGTCCTTGGCGGAAAGCAGACACTAGAAGCAGTTGAAGTTCTCAGTTTCTTTTATTCAGCGTTCAGCTTACAAGTAGATGGCTTCAGCAACTCTCCAAAACCTCCCAGCTTCTTATATAGACGCTTCCCGGGTAAATGTGTTACTTTTCCCGCGCCAGCACCCGCGCATGCGCACGGCGCTGGCGACAGCCTGTCTGGTCCCGGGCAGCTTTGCACCTGCCCGGGACTGCCTGTAAACGCCCGAGCCGTTTGCAAGGCTCGGGACATAACACCCCTTTCCCCCGGGCTAAAACTACTACCAACATATAAACATTTATTTTATGCAGTGTTCTGCTTCTCAGTGCTCCTATCGTTACCTGGCTTTTGTTTAGCCAGCAATGTTATATAATCCTCTAAGTATTTAGGAGACTTCTTTGCTCTCTGTGACCTTCTCAGCTCTGGGTTACTAGCATGAGTTCCCTGACTGGAGGGAGATGTGAGCCTGTTCTCCTTATTTTGCCTTGGTGCCTTCCAAGGACTGTGCCCCAATGCCTGGCCTGCTTGCTTGCCCACCGGGCTCGTCAGGCCAGGGCTTCTGTCACCTTGTGACCTGGTTGACCTGCCTAGCTGTAGACCCTCGGGCCCCTTGAAGTGATAGCCACTGCTGGGCGTCTCTGTTGAACCTCCTAGGTCCCTCCAAGACCTGTCAGGAGGCTGACCATTCCCTGAACCCCGTTCTGTGTCCGGGCTTGTGTGGGTTCCTGTACTTTCCCAAAACTCAGTTACTCCCTGATTTGGGCTAGAGGTGTTGTAGTCGGGACTTGGTTCCTCGACCACCTCCCTGTATATTTGACCCCCTGTAGAATTTGGGGTAAGGTCAGGCCAACCTTGGGGATTGTGTGCCAGCTCTCTTGCGGGGAATGATTTGTTGGGATGCCCCCGGGTATCCTCCGTGACTGGAGTGCTGTGTGATGTGTGTGGAAGGTGAGTATGCCCCCGGGGTGACTCCCTGGCTGGAGTAGGCGTGGATGCCTGGTAGTTAGGTAGGCTCATAGAATTCTTGTTCGGAGCTCTCGCGGAACCCTGGGATGGGCCGTTTGTGGCTCCATCAGTGGAGATGGGCAGCAGCTCGTGCCCTTCCCTTTGCTCCAAAGGGTCCCCCTCCCCCCCCTGGAAAAGACCCAGGAGTCTCATCTGAAAAGTCCCGCCGAGGGCGGAGTTGGTCGATGTGCTGACGCAGGACACGACCATTGTCCAGGGCTACCTCGTAGGAGAGAGGACCTGTGACCCTGGAAATAGAAGCGGGGACCCAGGTATGACCAGGCCCGTAATTGCGAGCCCAAACCGGGGCACCCACAAGTAGTTGTCTAGGTGCCCTAGGATGTGAGGTAGATGAAGGCAGTCTGTCCGGATGCAACCGGTCAAGTTTAGTAGTAAGTTGACGCCCCCAGCGAAGTTCAGCTGGGCTTCTCCCTGTAGAAGTGGACGGCGTGGTGCGATAAGAAAGGAGAAAGTCAGCCAACCTGTGATGCCAGTCCCCGTAGGTGAGTCTTTTCAAGGCGTCCTTTGTGATGCGCACCATACGTTCAGCCATACCGTTGGTGGACGGGTGGAAGGGTGCAGACGTGGCATGACGAATCATGTTAGCCTGTAAGAAAGCTTGGAATTCGGAGGAAGTGAATTGAGGGCCGTTGTCAGACACGATGACATCTGGAAGCCCGTGTGCAGCAAAAATCCCCCTCAGTACCTGAATAGTCTTTGCAGTGGTGGTGGAAGAGACAGGTACAACCTCAAGCCATTTTGAATGGCTGTCAACAAGGACCAAGAAGAACTGGCCCTGAAAGGGCCCAGCGTAGTCAATGTGCACCCTAGACCATGGGGACTGCGTTTCCTCCCATTTATGCACGGGAGCTTGGGACATCTCTGGGCGAGATCGTTGGCACAGGTGGCATGCATGCACCTTAGCCTCAATATCCTTATCTAAAACAGGCCACCACAAGTGGCTGCGTGCAAGAGCCTTCATACGAACAATGCCAGGATGACCCTCATGGAGGGATTCTAAGACCCTAGTCCTCATTGAGGAGGGAATGACAACTCTGTTTCCCCAAAGCAGACAACCCTGAGAAAGGGACAACTCGTTTCTTTTGGACCAGAAACTCTGAAACTCAGGACTAGGGCAGTGCTCAGGCCAACCGGACAAAACCCAGGAACGGACACGTGAAAGTGTGTGATCTGTACCTGTTTCAGCGGCAACATCCCTGGCACAAAGAGGGAGCTCGGGCAAGGCTTGGATTGATAGAATGTTGACAGCTGGCGCAGGGTCAGCTTCTACTACTGGCAGAGGCAATCTACTGAGGCCATCAGCATGGCCCATATTTTTCCCAGGCTTGTGGAGTAAAGAAAAATCATATGCAGACAGAAAAATAGACCACCTAAGCATTCTAGGGGAAATGATTTGGGGAGTCTGCTTACGTGTGGTAAACAGTCCCAGCAGAGGCTTATGGTCAGTAAAGACCGTGAAATGCCTGCCATAGAGAAAATCGTGGAATTTTTTAATTCCAGCGACAACAGCCAGAGCCTCCCTGTCTATCTGAGCGTAGTTGCGCTCAGCAGAAGACAACGTTCTGGAGTAATATGCAACAGGAACCTGAGTTCCATCAGACCTGAGGTGGCTCAGGACAGCTCCTACCCCGTAAGGGGACGCATCACATGCGATGCACACAGGAAGAGATTCGTTGAAATGTGCAAGTACACTGTTAGAAGTGAGCAAGGCCTTGACTTTGTTAAAGCAAGCCTCATGTGTATGTGACCACTGCCACACTGCTTGTTTGTCTAGTAGCCTGTGAAGAGGCTCAGCTACACTAGCTTTATGTGGAAGAAAAGAATTGTAGAAATTCAGGAGGCCCAGGAAAGCCTGAAGTTCGGCCTTGGACTTTGGCCTAGGTGCTTCTAAAATAGCAGTCAGTTTGGATTCAGCAGGGTGAATCCCAGCAGCATCAATTTTGAACCCCAGAAATTCAGTAGAAGGCACCCCAATCTTGCATTTGTCTTGTTTGAGCTTGAGGCCTGACTTCCTGAACCTTAACAGAACAGCCCTTAGCCTTTCAGCTAGAATGTGTGTGGAGTCTCCTGCAATTAAGACATCATCAAAGTAGGGGCAAACCCCTGGTATACCCCGTAGTGTGTTTTCCATTACGCTTTGGAAAATCCCAGGAGCGACATTCACTCCAAACTGCAGCCTTTTTACCTTAAAGGCTCCCCTGTGGGTCACAATAGTCTGAGCTATAGCAGCATCATCATCAACAGGCAGCTGTTGATACGCTTGAGCTAGGTCAAGCTTTGCAAAAACGCGCCCCCCCTTGAGGGAGGCCAGAATATGACTGACCACAGGAACAGGATAGGCATGTTGCTGCAATGCCTTATTCAGAGTGCATTTGTAGTCAGCACAAATGCGAATGTCCCCATTTGCCTTTAGAGGCGTGACAATGGGGGTCTCCCAAGGACTGGAATCAACAGGTTCTAGGATTCCCTGTTGAATCAGTTTGTCTAACTCAGTGTCAATTTTACTCTTTAAAGCAAAAGGGACCCTTCTTGCTTTAATTCTAATGGGAGTGACAGTGGGGTCTAGCTTTAAGGACACAGGGGGTCCTTTGAATGTGCCCAGCTGGGGGCTGAAAACATCTGCAAATTCTTTGCAGACTTCCTGTAGGTCGAGTGTTTGTAAACTGTTGAGTCCTGTGACGTGTATCCCCAGGGCCTCAAACCAATCGAGTCCTATGAGACTCGTTCGTTCACCCCCTACTACTAATAAGTCTAGTGGACCTTCAAAACTCTTGTATTGCACGTTAAGGGTGGCCTCCCCCTTAACACACACTCTTGAATTTTGAAAATCTGTTAACACAATGTCAGAAGGCCTTAACTTGGCCTGAGTTCCACTACCGGAACAAATCTTCCTAAATGTATGCAAGGAGATAATTGAAAAGGCAGACCCTGTGTCTAGTTCCATAGATAATGTAGCTTCACCTTGTAGCTTCACCTTGAGTGACAGCTTCTTCTTAATTGGCTTGTGTGTGCCTGTCCTAAGGATGCTTCTTCGCGAAGCGCAAAACCCTACTCTATTCTGGCTGGGGAATCTGGTACCTTTCAGGCGCGGTTCTTCCTGAGGTTGTACCTTTCGTCGGCCCAGACACACAGCTGCAATGTGTCCTTGTTTGCCGCATGCCCGGCAGGTAGCGGAGCGGAACTTGCAGTCGGTTCTCCTGTGGCGACCTCCACAGCCGATGCACTTGAGCGGAGCTGAAGAGCTTCCCTTCTGTTTTTCTTCCGTCGTGGGGTGGAGACGGTCGACTTCCTCGTCCGGATCCTCCTCGGAGTTCCTTTGGGCGTCTTCCTGGTGCACGGATGCAACCTCTGGACTGTTTCTAATCGGCCGCATGTTTTTGATAGCGCCGCCTGCTGCTTCTTCTGCGGTGACTACCCTTAAGGCATCTTGGTAGGACAGTTCTTCTTTAGCGAAAAGTCTCTGTTGTAGATCTCGATGCCTTAACCCGCACACGAATCGGTCCCTCAGTCGTTCTTCGAGGTCTTTGAACTCGCAGTGCTTGGCGGCCTTCCGTAATGCGGCGATGAATTCTTTGGCCGACTCGCCGGGCCGTTGATACCTCTGCTCGAAGTTGTGTCGCCATGCGATGATGGACATCTTGGGGTGGAAGTGCTCTTTCAGTAGCTTCTTTAGATCTGCGTAGCTGACAGACTCTACTGGAACAGGTGCTGCAAGGTTTTCTGCGATGTCGAAGGCGTCTTGACCGCAAACACAAAGCAGGGTGGCAGCCTTCAAGCTCTCTTCCCTCACTTGGTTTGCCTTGAAGTAGTTCTCCACCCTGGCTACGTAGGACTCCCACCGCTCTGGATGTGAGACGTCGAATTCCGAAAGCCTTCCGATTTTCGCCATCTTCAAATCTTCAGGAGATGGGTCTATCAGCCAGCCTACCCCCGAATGCGCACCGGATTGGCGGGCAGCTGCCGAGTCGACGCCGTTCCTTTCCGCCGCTCAGGACTCCTTGGGTAAGCTTACACTTCTTCCTTTCCAGGTAGTGCAAGGCATCCCACCTTCGTCGCCAGTGTTGCGTCCTTGGCGGAAAGCAGACACGAGAAGCAGTTGAAGTTCTCAGTTTCTTTTATTCAGCGTTCAGCTTACAAGTAGATGGCTTCAGCAACTCTCCAAAACCTCCCAGCTTCTTATATAGACGCTTCCCGGGTAAATGTGTTACTTTTCCCGCGCCAGCACCCGCGCATGCGCACGGTGCTGGCGACAGCCTGTCTGGTCCCGGGCAGCTTTGCACCTGCCCGGGACTGCCTGCAAACGCCCGAGCCGTTTGCAAGGCTCGGGACATAACAGGAACCACATGGATGGCTACTGCTCAGCCTGTTTGGAGGGAACTTGGGGCTAAAGACTTGATCTGCTCTACACACACACACAAAAAAAGTGATTCTCCGTGGTGATTCTTCCTCTTACTTTTCTTTTTCCACTTCTCTTTTTTTTTGGGCGGGGGAGGAATTTATAGAAATCACTCACAATTCATAGGAATCCCTCAGTATCATAATCAAAGTAACCATCTCACTTTCAGTATCTAATTATCTTGGGAGGGAGAAGGGGTTGTTGAAAGAAAAGTCTTTATCATGGTTCCATCCAAGCCCGGGGATAAACAACATGGCGACTGCTTTAGAAAGAAGGTTGTAGTTTATTGAAAAGGAGAACCAGACAGGAAGATGGCTCTGGCAGAAAAAAAAGTGAACACATGTAGGGAGTGGGTTTTTATACCCTCTGGAGCCTTTTGTTTGGAGATGCTTCCTGTTCCTGTTTGAGGCTATTTCCTGTGTCATGTATTTTGAGCTGAGTCTGGGTTTGCCCTTTGGCATCTGTGGTTAATCCTATTATGTCCCAAAAGTCATGTCCTGCTTCCCTAGGGCGAATGACTCTTAGAGTTTGGGTGAGGTATGCAGATTTTGGGTCTTTGTCTTCTTAATGTTCCAGTTGCAACCTTTGCATCTGCATTTGTATAGAACTGGTTTCTGCTTGGGACAGAGAGACTTGGGGGACGGGGTTGGTTTCTGCTTTTAAAATCCTTTTGGGAAATATATTCTGCCCTTTTAATAATAATAATAATAATAATAACAACAACAACAACAACAACAACAGCAACAACTCTGGGACTTCAGAATTCAAACAGACAAGCACCTGCAACATAACACCCCGGACTTAACAATTGTCGATAAGAAAGACAAAAAAGTCTGGATAGTGGACGTGGCAGTGCCTGGAGACAGCAGAATAGACGAGAAAGAACTGGAGAAGATAACAAAATACAAAGACCTACAAATAGAAATAGAAAGATTGTGGCAAAAGCAAGCAAAGGTAGTACCAATAGTCATAGGTTGCCTTGGGTGCAATCCCAAAACAACTGGAGCACCACTTGAACACCATCATTGTCATTGACAAATTCGCTATTAGTCAATTGCAAAAGGCGGCCTTACTAGGAACTGCTTCCATCTTGCGACGATATCTGTAATACCATCAAACATCCACATCTGCCTATCCCAGGTCCTGGGTAAGGATTCGATAGGTAGACAAAATGCCAAATCCAGTCTGAACATCTGGCTGACTGTGCGATGATCCATAATAATAATAATATTGGAAGGGATCTTGGAGGTCATCTAGTCCAACCCCCTGCTCAGGCAGGAAAACCCTATACCATTTCTGACAAATGGCTGTCTAATCTCTTCTTAAAAACCTCCAGTGTTGGGAGCATTCACAGCTTCTGGAGGCAGGTTGTTTCACTGATTGATTGTCCTCACTCTCAGAAAATGTCTCCTTGGTTCTAGGTTGCTTCTCTCCTTGGTTAGTTTCCATCCGTTGCTTCTTGTCCTGCCTACATCTTTGTTGTTTTTCTCTGCACACTTCCAGTAATTGAGGGACTGTCATCAAGAAGACGGGACTGACTTATTCTCTAAGGCCCCAGAGAGCAAGGCTAGAAGTAAGCTTGTCAAAGAGACATACAACCTAGACCAGGGGTAGGCAACCTCGGCTCTTTTATGACTCGTGGACTTCAACTCCCAGAATTCCTGAGCCAGCCTGACTCAGCTTGGAAACCTCTCCCTTTCCTCTCAGCGTGGCTGGCTCAGGAATTCTGGGAGTTGAAGTCCGTGAGTCATAAAAGAGCCAAGGTTGCCTACCCCTGGCCTAGTCCATTGTTTGTCCACCTCAGCAACTTTAAGACGTGTGGATTTCAACTCCCAGAATTCCTGAGCCAGCCTTGCTCAGCTTGGAAACCTCTCCCTTTCCCCTCAGCATGGCTGGCTCAGGAATTCTGGGAGTTGAAGTCCATGAGTCATAAAAGAGCCAAGGTTGCCTACCCCTGATCTAGACGTAAGGAGAAATTTTCTGAGAGAAAACAATTAATCAATGCACTAGCTTGCTTCCTGGAGTTGCGGGTAGTCCATCCCTGGAGGTCTTCAAAGAAAGATTGGGAAACTATTTGACTGCGATGGCATAAAGTTCTTCTACCTTGGGGAAGGGGTTGAGTAGAAGACCTCCAAGGTCCCTTCCAGGCCTAGGATTCTATGGTTTAACTACAATCTTGGTTCCTCCTTCTTAGGTGTTAAGGCCAAGGATCCATGGCTCTCGCAACCCCAGTGGTCTGTTACGGTTGTCATAGGAGAAGACCTTCGTCTGGAGTGTGAAGTGCCGGATAAGCTTCCACCTGGTCCTGTGAAATGGTTCTTGGGTGAAGGTCCTCAGCGGAAACTCATCTATGCAGATGCCCAGACCGATGAAAAGGATGAAAGAATAAAAAGACGTTCTCCAAATTCCAACACGGATTTTACCATCTTCATCCGCAACGTTAGTCTGGAAGACACCGGGACTTACTACTGCGTGAAGAAGAAGCAAGATGGGTCGGGAACTAAGGATTGGCTTAAAGGACATGGGACTCAGGTGGTTGTGAAAGGTCAGTGTGAACAAGCTGGGGGTGAAGTTGGTGTACTTGTCTTCCTGGTCTGAGGACCTGTGTACTAGTGCTACAGCCGTGCCTGGTTCCAAATTTAGACGTGAAACACCCCAAGCCACATGAGGCTTCCAGGAACAGAATAGCAGTTGGAAGGGCCCTTGGAGATCTTCTAGTCTAGCCCTCTGCTCAAACAGGAGGCCCTCCAGTGATGGAGCACCTCCAATTTCTGGAGGTGTTCCA